>JAWNON010000062.1:5892500-6285000 GCA_035045945.1 Drosophila anceps
AAAAAATAAATAACGAAATAAAAAAATAAAAACAAATAAATAAATAAATAAAAATAAAATAAATAAACAAATAAAAAATAAACAAAAAAAATAAATAAATATAAAAAAAAAATAAAGAAATAAAAAAAAAATAAGGAAAAAAATAAATAAATAAAATTAAAAAAGGATACAAAAATAAATTAAAAAAAAGAAATAAAAAATAAATTTTAACAGAAAATAAAAATAAATTAAAAACAAAATTACAGTAACTTAAGTTTTAAGTTTCAAAAATTTAAATTAAAATTTAATAAATTTATTTATAAATAATGTATTTAATAACTAAACTAATAAGAAAATTGACTTGAAGTGAAGAAAATGTGTCAAAAGATAAGGCATACTCGAAGCAACTTAAGAGGAAATACAGAATATGACTAGAAGATCGTACATATAGGTGTTACCATTTACATTACATAGGCTTTACCATTTTCAATGAGTTCAGTGAATAAAGAATTTTTAATGCTGAGATCTTGAGAAAATATGTATAAAGTATATTAACTATATATATATGATATAGTAATTAATTGACAGTCTCAATTCAATTCAAATCAAATCAAATCAAAATTCCATCAATTCGATTATCTTCCAGGCTACAGCAATGGCTTAAATAGAATGCATATTGGCTTGCACTTTTACAGCCACCTTGCAAAGTTGCTGGCAATGCTTAAAATTTAATAACTGCCCCACAGCTGGCTGCCGTTCATAACAGTTGCAGTCACAGTTTCAGTTTGAAGTGGCAAAAACTCAACTTCAACTGTTTCATCAGGCTAAATAAACGGCCTACATTTGGATAAAGTCGCGCCTTGAGCCCTGCGCTGCTCGCTGACGTTTTTTTTTTTTTTTGTTTTTTTGTTTTTTAACCCAATTCAGTTGCAGCCGAAAATATCTTTTAGCGAAAAGTTCAATAAATGCTCCCATTTTCCATTCGGTTCGCACAGCAACAGAAATTACGCGCCCATCAACCCAATTGCCAGCAGCAGCAGCCGAAGGACCATGGGTGGGGGGGGGGGCAGCGTGGAGATGCGCTTTCATTTCATGTTGGTAGCCGCGAATCCCTCAGCCAAACAGCCAAGCCAACTCTTTGGCCCGCTCTCTGTCGCTCTCTGTTGCTCTCAAGCATTTCTAGAAAACTAGGAGCGATTTCCTGGCATCACGAGCGCACAGTAAAACCGGAAAATTTTGTACTTCCTGACGGGCGAGTGACGACTGACTAGCGAAATGCAGCAATATAAAAGAAAAATAAGTTTAAAGTGTTACAATGGGGTATGAGTGACTAGTAGATGTGCTAGGTGATAGAAGGAATAAGGAAAATTCAGAAATTGCTAGAATTTGTCAATTTGATAATGAAATTTGGCAATTTTCAGTGAAATTAGCTAAGGAGATCCATAGATA
The DNA here is from genome assembly GCA_035045945.1 of Drosophila anceps. NCBI lineage: Eukaryota > Metazoa > Arthropoda > Insecta > Diptera > Drosophilidae > Drosophila > Drosophila anceps. The sequence goes on from JAWNON010000062.1 coordinate 5,893,929, forward strand.
TTTGATTGTAATGACAGTATTCAGATATTCTTTACATTATATATATTTTAGGAAAATTTTAGGAAATTTCTAACAGAAAGTTTGGTTAAAAAATGAAATGTTTAATGAAAATTTGTAATCAAATTAAATTTTTTGTCCTTCACGCTCTCTCTCTCTCTCTCTCTCTCTCTCTATAAATATATATATATATATAGATATAAATTACATTAAAATAATATATAAATATATGTATAAATATATATCCGACTTGCATATACTCTAACTCAAAGCTGTTCAACTCCAACACCCAAAATCTCAGTGGATAAACAATTCAAAGCAGCTGATCCGCTGGCATACCCAACACTTGTGCACATTACCTACTAAAGCCTATATATAACATAGAATAGTAAAAAACGAGAAAAACCAAAACGAAATGAAATGAAATGAAATGAAACAGTCAGTGGGCAAGAGGCATAAAGCATTTTTTGGTTAGTGGGATGCACAAAAAAATAGAGAGAAATAAGAAGCGGCAGAAGGAAAACTCATGAAACGCGACGAGTTTTTGGGCCTGAAACCAGGCAAATAACCAAAGGCCACATCTATTCCTCTCTCTCTCTCTCTCTCTCTCTCTCTCTCTCTCTCTCTCTCTCTCTCTCTTTCTCGCTTTATATGAGTTTTTCGTTTTTTGGCCAACTTAAATTTTAGTCCTGCTGCCACACAACACCCCAACCTGCCCCCACCCCCCCCCCCTCTTAGCCTTCTGCTGCTGCCACTCAACGCGCATAAAACTCTTGAAAATGCTTTTGGTCGTAAATTTTGAAGCAACTGGCGAATGGGAATAGCAGCGCAAGCACCAAAAGAAGGCGCTTCAAACGAGGCGTGGCCATAGATGGGGTTTGCACTGCCTCTGCCCGGAGGCAGCCAGGCAGGCAGGCAGGCAGGCAAGGTTGGGGTGCGACGCGGCAGTGCAGCTAGTAGCTAGCAGCGAGCTGCCTGGCTGGCTGGCACAGGACATTGCCGCAACAATTGTTGGCTTTGCCGTCGTCATCGTCGTCGTCGTCGTCGTCGTCGCAGCTGCATGCAAATTTATTATCAAATGCGGCAAGGGAGCAACAACTAGCTGCACAGGGAGCGGCAGAGACAGGCAGCTAGAGACTGGGCAAAAGTGACAGGGAAATGCTAAAATATATTTATAATATGGCAAAGCGAAAGCTGTGATTAAATACTCTTAGAAAAAGCAAAGTATAAATAATAAATATATTTATTATTAAGTCAATTAAATAAGTATAGCAACATATTAAAAAGTGCTAAAATAATAGGAAATTGTAATCATGGTTTAATATTGTTTTAAAACTTAATGAAAATTATCTTAAAATAATAATATTAAAAATAAAGTTTCAGATTTCAAAATTCTTGAAAAATTAAAAAGAGTATTTAATAAAATGAAAATAAGTATTTTAAAAATATATACATATAGAAAACAAGAGGTTTTCAAAGGCGAAACAGCATTTTCCATGATGCATACAGCTGTGTTCATTAAAATAGTAGCAAAGCTTTAAGAGCCAAGATTTTCTATAATATAAACAGTGCTGTTCACGAAAATAGTAGAATAGTAGTATGGCTATAACAACCAGGAGTTACTACAATACATACAGCAGTATTCATGGCTATAATAAAGAGTATTTTTTGTAATGCATACAGTTGTGTTCGTTAAAATAGTAGTGCGACTTGGCACTAAATATTGAAAATTTAATAAAAAACAGTATTTTGAAAATAGTTTTAAATGAATATTAAGATTAATGTATTTCTATTAATTTAAATGTTTTTTGTTACAAACTTATATAGATATATATATATATATATATATATATATATATATATATATATATATATATATATATATATATATATATATATATATATATATATATATATATATATATATATATATATATATATATATATATATATATATATATATATATATATATATATATATATATATATATATACTTATCTAGATCTCTGATATTTGCCCATACAGCCCATTGTCATATCTAATATGCGCATTGTTAGAGCATAAAGTGTTAGAGTTGGCAGCAACAAACGTCCGTTTTGTACACATGGCGACGTTCACTTTGTGGGGGCTGCCTCCACCCCCATCCCCAACCCCTTCAGCCCTGCCGGCAAGCCTCTGCCGATCGCCCTTATCCCTACTTGTCTTAACCAGTATGACGACAATAAAACAAATTTTGTGGAAAAATATTCGCCCTGTGCCGAAATATATACATATATTTATGTGTGTAACATATATACATAAACATATATATATATATAGAGAGAGAGAGAGAGAAATTTGACACAGTGTAAAATAAAGAAATCAGAGACTAAAGGACGAGCACGAGCACACATGAGAGCTAAAAAGGATTAATGATGCAAATGCCAGGCACACTCACTCTGTGTCTGTGTCTGTGTCTCTTTTATGTTTGCCTTGTTATATAAATTGTTTTGCATGTTTTGCCCATGCCTTTTCCACTCTATCTATCTCTCTCTCTCTCTTTCTACTTCGCTGTGCTCTGGGTTATAATTCAACATCGAAAAGCTGATAAGATTATAGTTGAAATATGAGTTTGTTCCCGCCAAACAGCCAAAAATCCACCTCCACCTCCACCTCCGGCTCGCTCACTAGCTCTCGCTCTTTCCACCACAAATATGTGGAGTATTTTGCTTTTTTCTCTTTTCTTTCTTTTTTTTGCGTGCTGCAATTTTTGTGTTCGCTTTATTTGTGTGTGTGTGTGTGTGTGTGTGTATTTATTTATTTGCGGTCACGTAGCTTCGACGAATTGCAACAATAAATGCAAGAAAAAAGTAAATAGAAACAAAAACAAAAACAAGAAAACTGCTTTAAAAAAAAATAATAAAAAAATACAATACAATATATATTTGTTTTGCCAGATGAAAAACGTGCAAATTGTTTTGAATGATTTTCCGCAAAAGAAATAAAAGTGAAATTTAATATATATTTAGCAAACAAATGACTTCAGCATAGAAGAGAGCAAGTTGTAAGAGCGAGAGAGCAAACACATGGATCACAGATTGCAATGAGAGTCGACATAGTTTACAGCTGCTTGCCAGTGTTGTCAATTTAGCTATTTTCAAACAAAGAATGCGGCCAAGATTGTGATCTAGCTTCTTTTGTGGATTTTTCAATTAATATAGCTATATCTAGCTTTTTGTTGACTAGCTGATCTGGCATGCCCTGGAGAGTTGGCAACACTGCTGCTTGCAAGTCTATAAATAGAACAAGAGTGGAGGAGCACATGAGCGCGCTGGAAAAGAGAGTTATAGTAAACACTCTTAAACAGAATAATGCTTTGACATTAATTTTACAACTTCTGATTGTTTGACCTTTGAACCTGGCGGCATTAACTACACAGTTCACCGCACACAAATATTTTGAAATACAAATCTGCGTGATTCATATGAAATTTGTTTCCCGTTGTTGTTGTTGATTTAAATATTATTTTTGCCTGCCATAAATTGAGAGCAATTAACAGGCAAATAAAATGTATGTGAGCGTGCGCGCGCGTATGTGTGTGTGTGTGTGTGTGTGTGTGAAGAAAAAATATGTCAACGAACCGTACGAAATATGCTGTTAATTATTTCCGTGAAATGTTGTGCAGGTGACAAACGTAACGAAATGAAAAAGAAATTCGCTCGCAAAGGCAAGGCGCAACAATTTGCACAGCTTTAAATACGCTGAGTAAAAAATGAAAAGAAAAGAAAAGAAAAAATAAATGGAAATAAAAATAAAATGAACGGAATGAAAATATAAACAAACGTGCAAGCAAAAGCTACAATTACCACACGGCAAGTTGCAGTCATTTTCCCACTCGAGGCATTTTCTCAGAACTCGCAGAAAATACAAATTTATTTCATTTCAATTATTTATTTTCACTGACAATTTACGCTGCTGCACGCTGACGTTGACGTCGCTGTCGCTGCTTACGTTTTGCATACATATGTATGTATGTATGTGTATATATAGCGTGCTCAGCGTCAGAGAATGAGGGAGACAGCGTAAGAGTGCGTGCAATATTGACGCAGCGCTGCCTGTAACGGCATTGCTGTTGTTGCTTTGTGCTTATGCTTTTTTTTTGTTTTCGAGGTCGAATTTGTTTCGAAACGAAGTCAGCAGCGACGCAGCGTAAGTGTTTTTAGCAAATGGACAATGAATGCGATTCAGAAAGCGAAATGGAATTTCGAAAGAGAAATGGAGAGTGTGCGTGTGTGTGTATGTGTATTTTTTTTTGTGTTGTTTATTTGCTCGCTGCATGTCTACACCTGCCGCTGCGTTGGCTATTTTACAATGTTTTCCTTAAGTTTGACGATTTTCCAGTTAGCTGTCGTTTACTCTTTAACTCAAACTTTTATTAAAGTTTCTCTTGCACTTGATGTTGGGATGTGCATAAAAATTCCATTACCAAAGCATGTTCGCGCTGGAACGTTGCAATCAGCTGGAGTTCTTTATGAGCCAGAATTGTATGTTGCGCACGTCAGTTACATCACTGGCGAAACGCCCCAACCAGCAGCTCCCTACCACCACACCCACCCCATCGCTCTATACACACGCACACACTGCGTGTGTCACCAACTTGGCTGTCAACGCAGTTTGCCTTATGTTTGTTGTTGTTGCTGTTGTTGTTTTTGCTGTTGTTGTTATTGTTGTTGTTGTTGTCATGTCTGTCTTTTTGGCGGACTAGGCCTTTTCAAATTTCAGTCAGTCAGTCGGTCGTTCGGTCGTCCATTTTGCTAGGCATATGGTACTGGCACTCCATTACCATGGAAATACAAAAAAAAAAAAAAAGTGAAAGAAGATGAGGAGTAGTCGAGGCAGCAAAACTTATTTAGGTTGTTAGATGAACGACCGCTAGATGACAGAGATAGACAGTAGGGAGAGCGGACAGCGGAGAGTGGAACGAGAGAGGGAGAGGCAGAGGAACGCTAGTCTACTACTCTCCAACCCTCGCCAGCCTGTTGGCTGCTTGTTTTGCGTATTGCTTTTGGTTGAGCAACAACATAATCAACGGGAGTAATGGCAACAAAAGCAATAAGAAAAAATAAAAAGCAAATATGCCTAAGCTAAGTTTGAGTGACTGGAAAATACCCTGTTTATAATAGAGATGCAAAGGAGTGGAATGTAAAAAGTGCTAAGAAACTTATTGAACTTCAATAATATATATAATTATCTATTATATAATAGAATATACATATATTTATAGCTGATCTAAATTTACCCTTTATTATCAGCTACACTGGCAATGCTTACAGGGTATACACACTTGTCGCATATCAATAACGCACTCGCTCACTCGCGTAACGCATCAAAGTTTTTATGCACTCTATCTCTCTGCTGTCTTTGCTTGTCCAGTCTCTGTCCCGCTCACACTTTCGAATTAAGACTCTCTTCAGTGTTGAGTCTAAGCTGCTGTTACTGCCGCTGCCGCGCTGTTGCTGCGTTGCGTCAGCTGTGAAGCCGCAATGGCGGCCGTGCGGCATTTGACGCTTTGTGTGTCACACGTTTGCCATAGTTCTGCTCATTGCTGCTGCTGCTGCTGCTGCTGTAGTTGTTGTTGTTGCTCTTCTTCTTCTTCTGCTTCTTCTTGTTGCTCTTTTTGCGCTTGTGTACATTTGTAATCCCAGCTACTGGGCGGCTCGCCAACCAACCTTTCGTGCTACTCATATCACATTCTGTTGAATGCGAAAAGTGGCAAACGCTGCCATTGCATGATAAGCGCAACGGAAATGCAAACCACAATAAAAACAACAACAACAACAACAGTCAAAACAAAGAGCGCGCCAGGGAGAGTGTATGTGTGTGTGTGTGTGCGTCTGTGTTTTCAAATGAAATAAAAAAAAAAAGAAATGTGAAAATGCTGGTAATGAAAAACTAAAGTGCGAAAAAAAGTGAAATGCATACGGAAGGAAAAAGTTTGATTTCAACGAATGGACGACACAAGTGCCAGGGTCGACAACAAACCGGACAATTAAATGGCAACAAAGAAGCCAGGCCAGAGGCAGAGACAGAGTGCGAGAGAGAGAGAGAGAGAGAGAGAGAGAGTGACAGAGAGGTTAATGAATTTAGTGACATTTGAGCGTTGATTGAAAACGTTTAAGCAAACGTTTTTGGTTACAGTTTACGACTTAAACTGTGGCTATAAAATGTAACCTGAATGCAAACTTGTCTGATACTAATTAAGGCTGTTATAAGTGTTTATAATACACACATACATACATATGTATGTATCACTTATACTTAGTTTTCGTAGCGTCGCTGCTTAAGCTAACGTTGCGTATGCTTGATCTTATGCTCGGCACTGACCCAATTGCAATTCTCTGGAAAATTGAATTGCATTTTGAATTTATTTTAAATTTTTAATTGTTTCTCTTATGTAATCATATAACGTTTAATTTGCTGGAATTTCCCCCGGCAATGTTGAAGGCATTTGAAATTCCGAAATGCATTTGAAATTAAAAAATGCCTTAAATTGTGTGTTCAATGCCTCAACAAATCTATGAAAACTAAATCAAAGCCAACAAGCCGATATATAAATATATATATATACATATATATATACGTTTGCATGCACCATATTTGCTAATGGGGCGTGGCCAAGTCCCACTTTTGTGCGTTTCATTTTTGATAAATAACAAAACAAATTCGAGAACTGCCCAAACGTTTTCGTATTATCGCTAGTTCGTCTGTGCCGTGTGCGAAATAAGCCGTAAAAAATAACAAAAAAAATAGAGAAATAGAGAAACAAGAGGCAAACACGTGCCACGCAAAAATCAACAAATTGTCAGAGCGAGTCCAAAACAAACAAACGCGCAGAGCAGAGAGAGAGAGAGAGAGAGAGGGGGGAGGGAGGGAGAGATAGAGTTGGGGCTATCAATAAAACCTAAATTACAAATACATATCGCAATATAAATATCGAAAACTTTTATTTCGAGGCTAAAATGCAAACACGTCAATTTATGTTGGTGACCAAAACAACAACAACAACAACAACAACAACAGCGAGCGACATGCTAATAAAAAGCAGAAAGAAAGAAAGAAAGTAACGTAAACCAGGCTAAATTGTCCTGCGGGTCTGTCTACCTACACATAGCTGAAATTTCATCAGGCTCAGATTCTCGATAAACTTTCACAATGAACGGATTCTATTGCACAACAAAATGAAAGAAAATCTACCAACTATATATGTAAATATATAAATATATATATATATATGTGTGTGTGTGGCTAAAAAGCAGATAAAGTAAAGCTCTGTGCGCTAGTCAAAAAAAAAAGGAAAAATAAAAAAACTTTTATTGTTTTCCATGGCACGCAAATAAAAAGCAGCGTTTGTTTGTTTGTTTTCTGCTGTGTGCATACATGTATACCCTGTAAATGGTAGTTGATAGGGGCATATGAGCTGCTGTAGGTTGTTTTTAATACAAATATTGAAGTTGTTGTAGAGGCGGCAAATGATATGTGTTCTAGGGGCGATCATTGATTGTTGTGAATGAAGCAAAAAGATAGAAAAATAAGTTAAAATGAATAAAATATTTAGCATAAATATATGTTGAAACTAAATGAGAAATAACTAGAAATTGGATAGATATAGAGAAGTAGTAAAACTAATCAGATATCATATATATCTCTTTTTTTTCTTTTTTAATTTAGTTTGTGTTTATTTATTTATTTAATTATTTAAATATTTATTTATTTATTTTTTATTTAATTTTTTAAATATTTATTTATTTTTTTATTTAATTTTTTAAATATTTATTTATTTTTTATTTAATTTTTTAAATATTTATTTATTTTTTTATTTAATTATTCAAATATTTATTTTTTTTATTTCATTTTTTAAATATTTTTTTTATTTATTTTTTTATTTAATTACTTAAGTATTTATTTATTAATTTATTTTTTAATTTATTTTGTGTTTATTTATTTATTTAATTATTTAAATATTTATTAATTTTTTTTATTTAATTTTTTAAATATTTATTTATTTATTAAATTTTTATTTATTTATTTATTTTTTAAGTATTTATTTATTTATTTAATTTTTTAAATATTTATTTATTTATTTTTTTTATTTCATTTTTTAAATATTTATTAATTTTTTTATTTAATTATTTAATTATTTTTAAATATATTTATTTGTTTCTTATTTATTATAAACAATTGCAGTAAATAGACTGAGAAATGTCCCAAGTTAATCTGTGCTTAAGATAATATAGAATGTCCTAAAAGTGAGTGTTGCTCTATAAGACACATCTATATCTATCTATATCTATATATACTATATATAGATATTGTTAGATTTGCCAATTGATCTTGAATCATCTCAAGTCTGCCTGGGATAATTCCTATAACCTTACGAAACTAAAACTCATAGACGTAGCAGCCTCAAAATGAAACTTGCAACAAAAGAATATCTTTTTATATTATATTTTTTTTTAAATTTTTCACAATTTCTTATAGCGTTGTTTATTTTCCGACAACCCACACAAAGAGTTATGTTTAAACTATTATATTTAAATACAAAATAGTTAGTAATATTTATGTAAAAATTTCCCTAAAGAAATCTCTTTCCTTCATTATAACTACTCAATTTACAGGGTATCCGTCTGTCGCTTTCCTATGTTCGTTCGTAATTCATTCAATTTTTTGCACATCAACTTGCTTTGGAGTTGCGCTAAACAAACTTTTTTTTTTGTATGGGTATACAGCTAGTCGTAATCGTCAACAATCTGTCGCAGACACCTGCGCGAACACCAACAAAATGATGTTTTCCATATTTTTCCGCTTTTCCTTTTTTTTGACTGAATTTCAATGCAGGCAATGCGACAGGCAGGTCCTGACTTCGTGCGGGTTCTATCTGTCTGTCTGTCCGTCTGTCTGTCCGTCCGTCTGCCTGTCCGTCCGGGTGTCCTGGCGTCTGTCCCATTACTGGGGCTGTCATGACTATCATGATATGATGACTATGAACTTTATTTATTTTCATTTTTATTCCGTGGCATGCAAAAAATGTTTTTTGCATTCACAATTCAATTGCCAGAATTTGCGAATTTATTTGAAATGTTTTTTCTCTCTTTTTTAGTTTATTTTGTTTTATGCATGAAAATATATTTCTATATATAGATATATATATATATTTTAAGTGGAATTCCATGAGCCTAATCGATGGTATTTTATTTAATTTGAAAATTTTAGTTGGCTTGAAGCTGTTTTTTTTTTTTTTTTAATAAAAACGAATGAAAGCTTGTTTAAAGTCAAAGTTCAGCTAGAGAAGATTTGAGTTTAATGAAGCTATATAAACTAACTGTTTTATGGGGTATATTTTTTAAGAATATATATATATATATATTGATTTCTGATTTACTGCTCCACAAATGTAGCTTTCAATTGCATGTGTAGAAAGTCTAAAAATAGGGATATTCAAATAAATTTCAATGCTTTTGAAGCAGGTTCAAGTATTCTGCAGTCGGATACTTTCGACTGCAGCGCTCTCATTGGTGCAGTCAAATCTACTTAGGACTAGATTGCTTTACCATCTAGGTTGCAATTTAAATTTAATAAGTAGAAAGAACTAAAAATTGATCATAATAATTATATAAAATTTATTGATTTTTATTCTTATTTTAGATTTATTTAAATAAAGTTTGCTTTACCATCTAGATCAAGTTTTACAGAACTTTGGGTTGCAATTTAAATTTAATAAGTAGAAAGAACTAAAAATTGATCATAATAATTATAGAAAATTTATTGATTTTTATATGTATTTAAATAAAGATTTGAGGCTTTAGGGCTTGCGGTCAGAGTTATTCATATGTTGAACCAAAATCTCATTAATATATATAATATGAATGTAATAAATATATATAAAATATATCTATATTATATATAAAATCGATCTACAATATATATCATATATATAGTATATATATATATATATATTATATGCATTGCAAACATCTGAGTCATGAGCATACGTGAAATTCTCAAAAATTTCTTTGTTAAGAGCATGTAAAACTCACAAAAAAAAAAAAAAAAATGAAAATTCTGGCGAAATTCATCAAATTTTCTGTCACTTGAAGCTCATAAAGTGTTTCATATTCGATTAAATTTGAAGCAAAATTATATGAAAATTTAATCTAATCAAAATCAAGGTAATTCTTCTGAGAAATACTCTCATAGCATTAACGACTTTAGTGTTAGTTAATGCTTTCGACTGATTTTGGATACAATTTGAGTTAAATTGATCAATTGCAGCTGCTGAAAGTTTTCCATTCGAGAATCGCATAGAATAATAACTATTTGCTATGCTCTGTTTTTCCCCCTGAAAGTTTATCCTTATATCTCTCTTTTCTGCCTTTCTGTGTGCCAACAACTGTCTGCATTTATATATATATATATATATATATTTACTTTTTTTTGCCTGTCCACGTTTCATTAAACGCAGCCCAACTGCGCGCCTCGAACGGCAACTCCTTGACAACCCCCCACACCGCATACCCCCCCCCCCCCCTACATACACACACCACCCTGTCATTTGGTCCCCTTCTCGCATAAATTATCCACCCTGTCATCGGTTGTCTCTTTGCTGTCCAGCTGCAGCAGCAGCCGAGCGAGTCAGCCATTTGCCACTTTATAAAGCTGCGCCGCTTCATTTGTTGCCGTCTGTCACTGCCGCTGCCGCCCCCACCGCCCCACACGAAAAGTGAGCAACAGCTGCCCCCGCCCCATCAGGCTCCAGCCTCCATTGCTCGGAGTCTAGAAAAACAAAAAAAAAACCAAAAAAAAAAAAACAAGGAAAAATGTTCAAAAATTTATTAAAACTAATTTGCATTGCAAATTAATTTTATTATTTTTTCTTCTTCTTCTTCTTCTTCCTCGCTTCTCTCACTTTTTGTTTTCCACTGTCAAAATTACTATTTTATTTGAGTGGAGGCAGCGGCAGCGTCAGCAGCGAAAAATTGTGGCCTTTGTGTGCGAGGAGCGCTTAAGGAGAAGTTACATTGAAGAAGAAGTTACATTGATTGTGTGTGTGTGTGTGTGTGTGTGTGTGTGTGTGTGTGTGTGTGTGTGTGTGTGTGTGTGTGTGTGTGTGTGTGTGTGTGTGTGTGTGTGTGTGTGTGTGTGTGTGTGTGTGTGTGTGTGTGTGTGTGTGTGGGACAGGGCTTGCAGCGGATTGATGCGATTACGGAAAAAAAAACTATTTTAGATATCTAGCAAAATTACTAAATACTTCAAGAGTGGGCAAAGTGGGCTTGGAGCAACTGAGTGGAATGAAAGAGTTAACTGAGGGCGAATATTTTTGAAGAGGTAGCAGAGGTTATTAATATTAAATATATATTTTATTTACTATAATGATGCTAATTGTGTTTAAATTAAATTTAATTTAAATATATATTCAATACTTTGGTATTTAACATATTATTTTGATTAATAATTAGATATTAAAATTTATTTTTTTTTATCCTAGCACAATTTAGTATTTAGCTTCAACAAATCTTATGCCAATGTAGTAGACAATGAATATAAATATATATTTTTTATATATATATACGACTTTTGTTGCTTTCGTAAACGTTTTACTGGCTGCTAAGTATTTGCTTTAAACCATTTTTGAATAAATTCATATACTTTATGTATAAAAATATATAAGTTTTACACAATCTGTGACTAATTTCATATATTTTTCTAAAATAATATATATAAATCTTAAAAAAATGTTAATGAAAAAACAGATAAATGCAAAATAACTAAAATAAATATTAAGTTGCTTCAGAAACGTTTTACTGGCAGTTAACTCTTTGTTTTCAACAATTTATGAATAAATTCATATTTTTTATATATTAAATAAATTTGTAACAAATTTGTTAATGCAATAAGAGAAATTGGCAAAGAAACTGGCAGTCGAACAAATATAAAAACGGATTTTTTACTGCTTCGTAAACGTTTTACTGGCAGTTGCTCAATCTATTTCAAAAAAGCTCAATTTAAGCAATTGAACTCGTTAAAAATAGTTTGTGAATCTATATATATATAGACATTTTCGCCGCTACTCAACACTGACAGGTATACACAGCGTACTTTAGTCTCCTGTCTAATACCTGACATTTTCACCTGTTTGTCTCTAATGAGTCTATTCGCCTCTGCTACGTTTTACACAGCAAACAAATAAACAAAATACTTGAGTCAAGTTTTTCGTATATAATTTCCGCGTGTGTGTGTGTGTGTGTGTGTGTGTGTGTGTGTGTGTGTGTGTGTGTGTGTGTGTGTGTGTGTGTGTGCATATAATGGGCACGTGTCTGCTACGAGAGCTTTAGCTAATATCAATTAGCTTCTATGATTACTTCCAATGACATCGCGTGCCGTCGGCCACAAAAGTTAACTCTTTTTATCCCCCCCCCCCCCCTCCCATCTTCGTGCTCGCTGGCCAGCGAGAAAATGTCTCGTTTCTATTTCCATTTTGCCACTCATAAGTTTCTAATACTCGTGCAGGCCGTGAAGCGAAGAGAGTATATTGGTTTTGTGTAATGCTCATCTCGATAGTCGCTTGTTTGGCTGCAGCATTGCAGCTGAAGATATTCAGTCTAGTGAGCGCTTTTAGACCCACTCAAAAAGTATCTTAAAATCTAGTAAAAATGTAATGAAAATATCGAGAAGATCCTAAAAGGTAAGGTAAGTGCCTAACTATAGACTTCTATAGTTCGGCCACAGCTATGCCTATAGATATTATGGAAAATTAATATATTTCAATGCAGCTGAACGAGTATTATGCAGTTGCTCAAGCTCGCTGAGGTTTCAATTGGCTTTTCTTTGTGTTTTAGCTTTTCGCCTTTCATATTCTTTGGCTTTGTTGTGTTTGTTAGTAAATACGCAACGGAATTGCAGCGACTCTGCTTAGTTTTAGTATTTTTCTTATATATTTCACTCTTTATATTTTGTTTATTTATTTTGTTGTTGTATTTTGTTTATTGTTTTTTTTTTTATAGTGTTTGCACGTTCGCCCGTCGTTGTTAATGGCCTTTGAATATCTGTGCTGCGTTTTTTTTTCTCAGTTTTTTTTGCCATTTTCATTAACGCCGCGACGCGCGTTTGACTTTGACCAATTGCTGCTGTTGTTGCTGTTGCTGTTGCTGTTGTTATTGTTAGTCGTAGTTGGCCTGGCTTTTAGCCATAATTCATTTATTATTTCATTTGCCGCAAACCAAAAACTTCCTTTTGTTTCATTTTTTTTCTCGTTTTTTTTTTTTTTTATCTACATTGTTTATTACATTGCCATATTTTATGCGTCAAATGTAGTCGGAGAAATTAACGAAACTAGTTAAAGCCATTTCGGCCAACTACGAAGCTGAAATACTCTAAAAACGTAGACTTTTATTGGATATATATCTATATATTTATAAATAAATACAAATTTTTTATTAATTTTTTTGATTTAAATAATTTTTAGCTAATTTTAAAATTAATTTTTATAGATTGAATGACAACGTTGTTTGAATTAATAGAAATATTATATAATTACCTTGAATATATGACATAAAATAATTTAAAAAAATATATAAAAATATATAAAAAAAAAAAACAATTTAAAAAAATGTATAAATATATATAAAAAAAAATTTAAAAAATATATTTAAAAAATATATTAAACAAATAAAATGAAAAAAATGTAAATTAAGAATTTTATATGTCGGAAATATATATTAAAGAATATATATGTATAAAAAAATAGTTTATATTATTTAATAATTAAGAAAAATATTTATATTAATATTATATTAATTAAAAAATATTGGAAAAACTAAATATATATTTTAAAGAAAAAAATATACTTAAAGCAAATGTATTATAGAAATATTAACAATTAAAAAGGTATAAGAATAGGAATAAGAATAGGACTTGGAAGAGAAATAGGAATTGGAATAAGAATAGAAATAGGAATGCGAATAGGAATTGGGAATAGGAATAGGAATAGGAATAGGAATAGGAATAGGAATAGGACTAGGACTAGGACTAGGAATAGGAATAGAAAAGGTATAAGAATAGGCATAAAAATAGGACTTGGAATAGAAATAGGAATTGGGACTAGGAATAGGAATAGGAATATAAATGGAAATATTAATATTCTTAAACTTTATTATTCATAAGTTATATATTTTAAAATATTTTATAAAATTATTTTAAAAAAAAAATCATAAAAAACAAACAAATTAATATATAAATATATCATTTTTTATTTATTGTTCCAAATTTTTTATCCAACTTATAGAAAAAAATAATTAATAAATAAACGTTAAATGATCTGTGACTAAAATGCATGATATTAGCCAAATATACATATGAAATAAGTATATATTATACAAATATAATGATGCAAATATAATATATAATGATATTATTATGTATATCCAATGCAGATTAAAGCTAGAGTATTTTGCCAGCAGGTCTATTTTAATTAATTGCATTTAATCGCGTTTTTTGTAGTTTTGTATATATATGTATATTAAAAAAAAAAGTGGCAAACGACGAACTGGTCATAAAATGAAAAACAATTTCATTGGAATCATAAAAAGTAATTCGCATTATTTATCGCTGATGCATGCCACTTATATAAGGCATAATAAATTGTCCACTCTAGTGAAAGAGAAAAGCTGAGCAAACTTTAATTATTTGTGTAATATTTGCTTATTGTTTATAAATATTTTTGTATATTTGTATGTATATTTGCGCCGCCTCTTATCATTTTGTTAATCGCAACTAATTTAAAAAAAGGAAAAAAAAACCTGAAAAGTTTTTAGTAACATTTAAATGCCTGATAATTGAGCAGAACTAGGCGGGCCTTACAAAACGATTTGACATAGAGTTCATTTCTCTGCCCACATATTTACTTAGTATTGTTACCTGTGCTCAGCGTTAGCGAGTGCTTGTTAACCTGTTGTCGTTTATGATTTGTTTTGCACGTGTTCCGCTGATGCTTGATAGACGTAGGGGCGTGGCAAACAGGCTGTAAAACGCTGAACATAAAAATGATATGAGAACTTTAAAATTTATTTATATATATAATTAGAGCTGATAAAAAAAGAAACTGTTAACAAAATGTTTTCAATATGGTTTTTTTTTTTTTAGCTAATTTCATTCCATTGTGCTTTGATTTGCCCAGCATTTAGCAACACTGGCGCACATTGTGCGAGCTTTTCGCACACTAGACATTCGCGTGTCTCCCTCACACTTAAATACATTGAATTGCGCGCATTACCAAAGCAGCGCTAATAAATTCATTTATAATAAAATGCATAGAGAACAACTGTAGCAACAACAAATTTGCCTTTTGCTGTTGTTGCTAATTAAAATGCAGTGAAGCGCAACGCTGACGGCGACTGCGACTGCGACGGCAGCGTCACTGTCAACGCAAACAGAATTCAAATGCATTTTAATATGAAATCAAAAACAAAGCAGCACAACAAGCAAACAGCCCAAAGCAATGAACACAATTTATTGAAGCGCACACGCACACAGACAGACCAACACAAACACACACACAGACACACACACACACACACACACAGCTAAAATGCCCATAAAAAAAAACAAATTAAATATATATTTGTCTATGAGCAAACAAAATGTGAAACAGTAATCAAAACCACTGCCATCTCACACGTCTCTCTCTGTTTCACTCACATACACACACACACTCACACACACACACCCATACTCATAGCTCGCCTAATTAATTACTTGCTGCGCTCTTTGTTGTCGCTTCTTTTGCCGGGTCTCGCAGAATTATGCAAATGAAAAACAAGCAAAAAAAAAAAGAGCTGTGAGAGCGCATTTGTCCTTGAAATTTGAGTGCGAGCTGCGCCCGCGCGATTTGCTCATTGCAGGTGGTGGTTTTGACTACGCTGAGCAGCGGCTTGAAGAGAGCGTCGAGCGCGCGAGCGTAGCACGCACACACTGAGCTGTGTTGCGCTCTCTTTTATTTAGTTATTGTTTTTGGCTTTGCCCGCATTAAGCGGTGAGTGCGCCGTTTGCTTAGGAAGCATTTGCCATGTTGATTGGCTGGCTGGCTGGCTGGCTGGCTGACTGACTCTCTTACTTACTTACTCGCACTCACAGTCGCTGCCGGCAACAACAGAGCAGCCAGCATTATAATGTACGTTTATTTGTGTTGTATTATTTTAGTTTGCTCATTAGATCTAGCTGGCTTCTTGATGCCGTTTGAAACTTCTGATTGAGTGCTTGAGTTCAAGAGAGAGAGAGAGAGAGCGAGCGAGCGAGAGAGAGACGAAGTTAAGCGTAAAGCGTAATTGAGTTGATTATTGCATATTTCTTTTTTGTAATCTGTGTTAATTTACTTAAGTATTTATCTATTTGTGGCATGCCATTAACAACTGCTTTCTATCGTCATCGATAGTCCATGTAAGTGTTATCGATAGTCATAGTTAATACGCTTAGCTTGGCTGTATATTTGCATTGTTTTAATGAAGTAATTAAATTGTCTATGTGCATAAAAACGAGCTGCAATTAGTTGAGCATGTTAAACAGGACTCGTAACGCTGCCCACTTTACCAATTTAATCCTACTCGAGGGATGTTCCAGAATAAAATGCAAAAAAAAACGTGGAAATTGTGGCATAAAATTGGCGAGCATCACGCGGCTAAAACTGTTGTGTGCGTGTGTGTGTGTGTGTGTGTGTGTGTGCTGAGGCCTTGTGGTTAACAGTGGGCGTGGCGACAATTGTGGGCGTTTTAATGACTACCAGCCACATGGGCGCGTGTGTGTGTGTGCGTGTGTGTGTGTGCGTGTGTGTGCGAGTGTGTGTGTGTATTTGCATGGTTTTTAGCCTTAAGCACCGGACATGGCCAACGCATTTTTGCGTGTGTCGCTTTTCAGGGACAACACAGCTGCTGTGGCATGCGGCATGTGGCATGTATGTCCAGTTGCCAATGGAATGACCAGCAGCAGTGTGTGTCCTGCCACCGTGCCACAGCCATTGCCATTGCCATTGCCACTGCCCATGCCACTGCCACTGCTTACTACATGCTACGTGTTGCATGAAATGCCGTCAGTAGTCGCTTTAATTGCCACACGCATGACAGTTTTTAGACGGCGACGCCTCCATCTCACATGTTGCACACTTTATGCTGCTTGTGTGTGGGTGTGTGTGTGGGTGCTGGAGCAGCAGCATCTACAGCGGGCAGGTTAAGTGGGTGGGTGGGTGGTTTCGTTGGTTGGTTAATGCTGCCAATGTTTTTGCTTACTCTGCTTGCGGGCGTTTTAATGGCTTAAACAAAACTACGCTAATTTTCTGGGTTTCAGCCGCTGGGCAACTGCTGGCAGCTGTTGCTCGGATCTTTTGCTGCTAGCGGAAATCAAAGCTATTCGATGGCAATGAATCCAGAGAAGTGAATAAATATGATTGCTGTATATATAGATATATGGATATGATATATATAGACATAGAGATATGATATATATAGATATTGATAGGAAATCGATAAGTTGACTGCGTTTTTTAAGCGCGTCTTGCATAACGTAAAAGCTAGAGATTTCAGATTTACTGTGTAGCTTCGTTTACTGAATATAAAGATTTTGTATTTTTCACCTCACCTTCCCTCCAAATTCGCCAAACAAAACGACGTTTGCTTTGGCAAAGGTATCTCCGTTGCAGGGCTCAGGGTATCTCCCAGTCGTGCACTGCCGACTGCAGCGCTCTGACTTATCTCTTTTGATGTTCTGCAAATTTTTGTAGTAATAAATTAAGTGAAATTTGCTGAAATTATATTTAGATATTAAATTTAATACAAAGTATAATAAAATATAATTGAAAATTAAATAATATCATGTGTATAAAATGTAATTAAATGTGATTTTTGATATTATAATATATAATATAAAATAAAAATATAAATTTATGTAAATAGAGAAATCTACTATGAATTTTAAGGCAAGTTCTTATCAAAATGGGAACAGCTCAAAAGTATGAACTGTTCACAGCTCGAAAGTAAAAGCTCTTAATATATATGTGTAAGAACTTTCCTTAAACTTAATCAAAATTAATATTTTATAAAAGAATTTATTAAAAAAAAAAAAAAAATGTAATAAATTTTCCAAAGATATTTACAGCATTATTTATGATAATTTATCTAAATCTACATATAGCTGAAATCAGTAACTGAATATCATACTTATATATGCATGTATGTATGTATATATGTATGTATATCATACATTTTTGGGAATATTGTATAAATCATTTCAAGCACATGCAAATATAGAATAAATACATTGGAAATGTCTGAATTGCTTTTTGTGCTATTTAATTTCGCGCAAATGCCTTCACGAAATATTTTTAGGCACTCGCAAAATATACATACATACGCTATATACATATGTATATATATGTATGTATATAAGGTAATAGATGAATGAATTTTTCGTTTAATTCACTTATATTTAATTATACAGTCATTAGCAATAGACGCGTAAATAATACGCTCGGGGCATTCAACCTTTTTGGGGCAAGTACAAATAAAAATAGCCAAAAAAATATATATATTTTTTTTATATATTCTTAACTTTTTCGAAAGGGAGCAATAAACTCTAATTGAGTTTGAGCCTGTCTGTGTGTGTGTGTGTGTGTGTGTGTGTGTGTGTGTGTGTGCGGGGCATGTGTCCTGGCAATTTGACACGCAATGCAAAACGATTAATGTAGCGGCAGAAAGTGCTTGACTAGCAAATATCCTGCCTAAAAAAAGACAATTTCTAGCTAACACTATTTATAATCAACTTGTAGCATTATCTATATATATATATATAGTAAATAATCCCGCTATCAAACGACAATTATTTATTGCACACGCCCACAACAAATGACAAAGTTAAAAATAGACTTCAGAGTTGAAAGAAGTAAAGAGAAGAAGAAGAAGAAGAAAAACAAAAAAATTCTCCCCCAACTTGAAGATATTTGTTCAATTTCGCTTTACTTGCTTCTCAAGCATTTTGCCAATATTTGTTTGTTTGCCGTTTAGTTTTAGTTGTTTTTTTTTGTTTTGCTCTTTTCTTTTTTTTCTTTTTTGGTTTTTAGCGGCAACAAATGCGTCTCACCTTTTTAATCATTCGAACGCGATCACTCTTAATCGCACGTCATCGGCGTCGTATACGTAATCAACGCCCCGTTGCAAACTCTTGACAGACGCGCGTCAAACTCATTTGACAATCAATAGGTGGGCAACAACAACAATAACAACAGCAGCAGCAGCAGCAGCAGCAGCAGCAACGACAAATAGCCGAAGCAAAAAAAAACACCAAACACACGCTGTGTGCATAACAGGCGCAGAGTATAATAGTCCCATCCCACTCGCACTCCCACTCCTGCCTACGCCTAGCCGAGCGGACAGTGTCACAGCGACGTCGGCGTCGTCGTCGTCGTCGTCTTCTTCTTCTGCTTTGCCCCATTGCTACACACTTAACATTTACTTTGACTTGCTGTTGTTGTTGTTGTCTGCGTTTTGTTTGCACTCTTTGCTGTTATTGTAGCTGTTGTTGCTGTTGTTTATTGGCTTTACGTCAGCCAACGCCGTCTGCTCGCTCTCTTGCTCGCTAGTGACCGTGTGTGTGTGTGTGTGTGTGTGTGTGTGCCTTTGCTGCTGGGCGCGCTTTGAGTTCCACTTTGTCGTTTCGTTTTGCGCTTTGCGCTCTCGTTCTACTTATTGGCTTACATTTTAAATGTAAATTGCTGGCCTGCCCCCATCCATCTATATAGTCTATTATCTCCCTTAGCTGACTTAATTAATTTTTGTGTGCATAAATAAAAAAAAATGGAAAAAAAGGAATTTTTATTGCGATAATCATTTCTCCCTCTCTCTCGCTCGCTCTTTTGTATTCGATTTGTGTCAAACAATATTAATACGTTCTGTCTCTTTCTATCTTTACAGGTGAGTGCTATTGATTGAATCTACGAATTTCATGGAAAATCTAGTATAGCAGCGTTATACTTGGCATTATTTACATGACTTTTTTTTTGGTTCGTTTCGGGGGTAAGTCAATAAGTGAGCGAATGCTGTTTGAGAGAATCTTTTGGAGTGAATGGAATTTACGAGAAATTAATAATTATTAAATGAAATATGGATGTGCGGAAATTCAAGATGGAAAATTATAACTAATAATAATAGTAATATTTTAAAAAAATTATAAGGCATGAAACAGTTTTGTTTCATCGAAAATTTGTTTGAAAATATAACAAAAAAATAAAAATAAAAAAAAAATTAAAAATAATATATAAAAAAAAGATAAAAATTTAATAAATAAAAAAAATAACTAAAATTAAAAAAATCGTTGTAAAGATATTTCTATCTAACAAATTCAACAGTTATAGTAAGAGCAATATGTAAATCTTGCCACTCTGTCTATAGCTCTAATATGAAGTTGTGTTCATAAAAATAGTAGTGCTGCACTGCATCAAACTTAAACGAAATATATATAGGTAAATATGTATGTATGTACATATGTATGTATATATACAGGTTTATTTATGTATATCATCATATACATATATAATTCCTATATCATCTAACTGTACAAATAAGCAAATTCCAAAGAATTAACAGAGTTTTTCGCGAGTCTAATGCGAGTTAGCTTTGTTTTAGTTTTTTTTTTCTTTTTTGGTTTCTCATCAGAAACAAATAGTCAAAGGCCTTTGCTGATCCCAGGGCAAAAAAAGCGATTAAAAACAAAACCAGCGACAGGCAAAAATATGACAAAATAGCAAAACTGACATATGCCAACAAAAGGCAAATAGGCAAGGTGAGAGAGAGAGAGAGAGGAAGAGAGGGAGATAGCAAGGGGGAGCTGGCTGCACAGGGAAAGCAAACCAACTGTGTAGAGTGCATTAAACTGCGTCAAGTCAAACACACACACACACACACACACACACACACACAAATGGGCTGATGTGGATTGAGAGAGGGATAGACAGAGCAACGGCAGCTGCAGCGCTGAGGGCAGCAACGGCTGTTTGAATATGTATGCATGTGTGTGTGTGTGTGTTTGTGTGGGGGACAGCAAAGTCGAGTAGCTTTTGCATTGCATTGAGAGAAGATGACGACGCTGACGTCGCTGTCGCCGTCGACGTCAGCGGCGGCAACAAAATCCAATCCAGTGGCGGATTTGCAAAGAGCTGCAGCTACATGCCAAATAACACAAACAAACACGTGCGCTCTGCGCCCAAGCTCGCTTGATATTCACACACACAAACACACACACACACACAAACACACATGCTTACTCACTGACAAGAGTTGAAAAACAATAATAAATCTCAGCAGCGGCGCAAAAATCATAAAAAAAATAAGAAGAAGAAACTTAACAAAGGCAGTCGACGCAGGCCCATAAAAAAAAAGCACAAAAAAGAAACGAATAAAATAAGAAGAATAAAACGAGCACAAGCACAAAAAAAAAATAAAATAAGAAGAAGCAGTGTAAAAAAAACAAGCAAATACATGCATATAAAATAAAATAGTCGACAACGGTGGCGGCAGCGACGGCGGCAGTGGCTGCTGCTGCTGCTGCTTACTGCTTACTGCTCGCCACTCTCCACTCTCGCGCGCTCTCTCTCCTGCGCCCGCCCAACTCTACACAATCGAAACGTATCGAAATGAATCGAAGAGCAGCCAAGCATTGTGTAAAGAGCAGCAGCAGCACCAGCAGCAGCGGCAGATAACAAGACGAGGCGCAAGATGAGAAGCCAGTTAAGCAAAGCGCGCGACGCGCAATGTCGATATTTTTTTTTTCGTGTTTTATTTTAATTTTCATTCGTTTTGCTGTTGTTGTTGTTGCTGCTGCGGCTATTGAAGCATAGTTGAAAATGCAAAAGTGCAGGCGCGCACACACACACACATGTTTGCTGAGAGAGCTGCGCTGAGTGCATGTAATAATCATAAAATGTTGTAATAAAACTGACAGCAAAAGACAGAGTGAGCGAGAGAGACAGTGACAGAGAGAGGAGAGAGAGCGAGTGAGTGAGTGAGTGAGTGAGTGAGTAATAAAGTAAGTAGAGAATAGTCCTTTGCTCAAGTCTTATTAAGAGCATAACTTATGATTGGCATATCTAGTGTAGCCTTTAGACATCTGATTGCACGCTATAGATTTTAGCTGCTAAATCCGCTTGGCGCTATATAGCCAACTAGATTCGATTACTGCCACACATGAAAGCCAAGCTGTTGCAACTCAATTTATATTGTATATGCAAATAAAATCTATAGATATATAAATATGTATATACATATATAGGTATATGAGTTGTGAAACCTTTACCACAATCGTTGGCTTAATAGTTTCATAAAAGTTTCTTTTTTTATTTTTTGCTGTCTGCACACACTATTTTCTGCGAGTGTAAAAATGTTGGTCGTGGCGCTGGCATTCCGTTAGGAAATCCGCATAAAAACTGTGGGAAGTGGGTAGAGATGGGGCAGCACTTTGAAAATTTACAAAATAAAGAGAGGGGAGGGCGAGGGCGAGGGCGAGGGCGAGGTAGAGGAACAGAGAAAAGAAAGGAACAATTGCAGTCAGCGCTGGCACACACACACACACACACACACACATACACAAATGTATATAGAAATATAGCTGTGTGTGTGTGTGTAGATATGACCCAACTCATTTAGCACACACCAGCTGCAACAGCAGCAACAGCAGCAGCAACAACAACAACGCGAGTTTGTCATTACATCGCAGCAGCAAAGTCCAGTCATTTTAAAGGTTCTCAGGCCAGAGTGAGTGAGCGAGAAAGCAAGCGAGAGCGCTAGAGAGACAGGTGGAGAGTGGATATAGCGGACCTTTGTTGGTTATTGCAATTATGACCTGTTTTTTGTGTGTGTTTGTGTATTGCTTATGGCTGCTGGTTAGCTGGGCGTGGCAATTAAAGAACTTACCTGATATTTTTGGTCGGGCTTATGCAAAAGTTGGCATTTTCATGAGCTCGATTAATAGACTGAAAAGTTTTTTGCACACAACAAACAAAAAAAAAAATGTATGTATGTAATTGTTATGATAATGGGTAGACATAAAAGAGAATGGGTTAAAGTTGGCTAAATCTGTAAAGAATATACTGCGAATAGCTGAGATTTTATAGAGTGTGTATGTTGTACACTACGTATGGAACTATGTCAGGTATATCAAAAAAAAATAAAATAAAATATAAGTATAAAATACATAAAAATATACATATAAAATATATACAAACATATATAAAAATATATAAAAATATATAAAAAAATATATATAAAAAATGTATATAAAAATATATAAATATACATAAAAAAATTTAAAAATATATAAATAATTTTAAAAAAAAAAATTAAAAAATTTTATAAATATATATAAATATTAAAAGTTTACCAAATAATTTAAAAAATATATAAATTTATTTAAAAAACATAAATATTTTATAAAATATATAAATATATAAAAAATATGTATATAACATACATAAACATATATAAAATCATCAAAAAATATTTTATAAAAACATTTAAAAATATTTTAAAATATTTAAATAATAATGAT
The DNA here is from genome assembly GCA_035045945.1 of Drosophila anceps. Lineage (NCBI taxonomy): Eukaryota > Metazoa > Arthropoda > Insecta > Diptera > Drosophilidae > Drosophila > Drosophila anceps. The sequence goes on from JAWNON010000062.1 coordinate 5,917,540, forward strand.
AATACATAAATCTATAAAAAAAAAATTAAATATAAATATAAATATATATAGAAATATAAAACAATATTTATTAATATATTTAAAAATATTTAAACATTTTTTAATATATATATATAAATATATGAAAATATTAAAACTTTTATAAAAATATAAATATTTATATGAATTTATAGTAAAATAGAGAGTTTGACAATTGCAGCTTATTTAAGCAAAAGATTTGTAGAGCATTTGGCAATTTAGTAAGCAACAGAACAGCGAGAGAGATAAAGAACTATAGTTAAGCAACAATGGGTTCATTATAGATACATAAAACAACAACAAAACTCTTTCATATACATAGCTAGCAGCTAAAGTTTTCTTCTTGGCTGACCCTAAAAAGTATGCTACGAAAAACGTACCATGTGTAATTATGTTCAGGCTCATATAAAGTGATACTTATCGAACATAAAACAACTTATATTGAGGAAAGCAATAAAATGACTGAAAGCGCAGACAGCTTTAGCTATCTCTGTGACAGCTTGACATCCATAGCTGAGTAGTTCAATCATTAGCAATTGTCGGAATGCTAATTGTGATTAGTTATGTATGCCGCTAATCCAACTGGCATTTGTCATCTTTAGCGAAACTCAAAAGCTAATACAAAATCAATAAGAAATAATTAATTTATGAGCGCATTTTCCGTTTAATTACAAAATCAAATTTCGTATGCAATCAATTGAATCAAGTGAAATACTGAAAAATATCGCGCCACCGACTATTCCCCGCAGTGTATTTAACAGCACTTTAATTCTCAGCTACGGCACGCCACGCCACGCCACGCCCACAGTCAACGCTGTGCCTGTCCCTGCCCCTGTAGCACTTGGCGCGCTTGTTGAATGTAATGCAAACAATTCTCGATTACAATATGAAAATCGGGCAATGAAAAAGGAGCTGCTGTCGCTGTCTGCGAATGTATGTGTGTGTGTGTGTGTGTGAAAATAGGAAATGTATAGAAAAAAAATTGAAAAAAAGCGAGCGAGAATATAATGAAAGAAAATGGCACAGAGCGAGTAAAAGCAGACGAAATGAAAATACAAAATGGCGGCTTTAAATGCACTGAAAAATAGAAGAAGCGAAAGAAAAAACTTTGGAAAACTTTTGAAAACTGGATATCGCAATTTAAAAGTAAATAGAGCATAGTTAAGTCACAGCTGCTGCGTGGAAAAACTTCAGAAGAAGCAAAAAAAAAAAAAAAGAAAAACAAAGAAGTCGAAAAAGAATGAGAGCTATATGCAAACAGTTTATGGCATCAATCTTGTTTTCTCATATTCTCTTCAATTAGAGTTGAGTATTGAATGAAATCAGCTAAAGCTAGAGGCATGGCCAACACGTTTAGCTAATTACATTTGGACTACTTCCATGGAAGTAAACGAAGTAAACGCAGATATTTATCTAGGTTTTCGTTTAATTATGCTTTGATGTGTCTAAAAACTGTTGGCAGCGTTCAAAATAAAATAAATATGTTGCCAGAGCTTGTTTCCATCAGGCATAAAGTTAAATAGTGCGTCAAGCTTGTCTTAGACTCTTAATCAAAGCTTTACAAGCTGAACAAGTGCATGTTAAATATTGCATTGAAGATGTGGAAATAGTGTCCTGAACATCATTTGAATTGGTTTTTATAATGATTTAAATTTGCAAATAAATATTTTAAAAAGTCAGACTAAAATGCAGCCGATAAAGTGCATGTTAAATTTGCAATGAGGATGACAAAAGTCGCCTTTTATAAAATATACTTATCAAAGATAATATTTTAATACTAGGCACACAAACTCAAATGTAGATGACAAAGTGCATGTTAAATTTGCCATGAGGATGAAAAAACTTGCCTTGCATAAAATGTTTTTTTTTGAAAAATAAAAATAATAATAAAGTGCATGTTAAATTTGCAATGAAGGTGAGATAAAGTATAAATAAAAGAAGTTGTTGTTTAGCTGGTCACGCATTTAAGCTCAAATGTTCATGTCAAATTTGCAATGAATGTCAAATTTCAGTTAAATACATTAAAACTTATTACTCAAAGTAATATAAATCCTGCTATTTTAATTATTAATATATATCAAAGAAATATTGCGCTTGACAGCTGGCAGTCAAGCTCAAATGCGAATGATAAAGTGCATGTTAAATTTGCAATGAGGCTGCAAAAGCAGGCAAAAAGACGTGCGCCAGCTAAATATCAGCCAAATAAAGTTTAGAGAAAGTTGGCAAAACAAAAACATGGAAAAGGAAGTCAACTACCAAAAAATGCAACACTTTTTAAGTGACTTTTTGACAACGACCGGAAGTGCGAGGGAAAGGGGAAGGGGTAGGGGTAGGGGTAGGGGTAGGGCTAGGGGTAGGGGTAGGGGTAGGGGTAGGGGTAGGGGTAGGGTGAGGTGAGGTGAGGTAGATAGACGAAGTTGCTCACTGCAATGCAAATTTCCACACATATTCTATGTGCATTTTTTTTTTTAGTTTTTGTTTTTGGCCTGTGTCAGCAGCTGCTTCTCTGTGTGTGTGTGTGTGTGTGTGTGTAACAATGTTTTGTTCAACGTTGCGTATGCGTGATGTTGCATTACGCATACGCCGCATGTGCCGTAAATTGCTCGCTTTGCCCCTCATGTTGGACATTTGATAATTGCGCACAGTTATGTATGTTTTCTGCAGTTGTCGTTGTCCTTGTCGTTGTTGCTGTTGTTGTTGTTGTTGTTGTTGTTGTCGTTGTTAGAAGTAGTTGCCCTGTCGTTGTCCACAGCATGGTCAACTTGTCATACTAATTTCATGGGCTACCCTGCTCAGTCCCGCTGGCGCATTCACTTGTTCTGTGTGTGTGTGTGCCAGCGCTTGAATGGCCTTTTGTCTCTGTGCCCAGGCAGTTAAGGAGTAGGTTGTTAGCAAGCATTAGGTAGGGTATATGGGAAGTTAAGGGTATGTCCAGTCGACCAAGTTGAGTTCAGCTCGCGGACTTGTGTACGCACTTTGTGGCATTGTTTGTTGGTCGGCTGCCAGGCAGGCAGGCAGGCAGGCAGGCAGGCAGTCTGGATGGACAGTGCCTGCAGCTTGTGACTGTCTCACTGACTGCTTGTCATGTATGTTGGGGTGTGAGCGAGCATGTGTGTGGCCTGCCAAAGCAGCTTCCAAGTGACTGAACGCACACAGACTCACACTCATACTCACACACTCACACTCACACTCATACTCATACTCTGCTGCACAATGATCGGCCACAAAGTGTGCTGGAGAAGTTTTGTTCGGGTTTTTCGGTTAGCCGCCATTTTGAGTAACAAACTATCAGATATATATAATTATACATATATATATATATATATATATAGTGATTCGATGCCAAAGCCATTTCGATAGGTTGACATATGTTTTTTTGTCCGCTTTTGGCTGGCTGCCTAGTTGCCGCTTAAGTTCATTGCGAAAGTTACTTCCAACTTATCGAAAACTATTTAATTAGCTCTCGCTTCGTACGGGCAAAGCTACAACTGCTTATGCAATTCCAATTCGTACTAACTGTGAATAGTTTATGATATATACTTTTGTTTTTGATATATTGACTTTTCAAATACTTGAACTAACTTCGTTTTTTTGGCATGCTTTGCTTTTGTCTGGCTTTTAATATCTGATTTTTGATCAGAGACTTTAAATTTATTTCAGAATTCCTTGACAATTGGCAAATTTGATAAATAAAGATAAAAAGATAAAGCTAAGAATATAAATAGAGAAAGCTTCAGTAGACTAAAGACTAAAAGTACTAAAGCTACTTCCAGCTGACATACTCTAGAGCTATCATGCCTTAACAGATGTAGCCTTTTCCTTTGCAATAATGAATGCCAACAAAAATATGTAAAAATCTCTCAAAATGTGCTTAATAATCAATAATGCTTGTCAATTGATTATAATCGATAATCAATCGATTCTGAATCATAATCAGTTTGCATAATTTTCCGATATTAACATTTAAATCGTGTCGTCTATCGTTCAACACTAACGTCTATTGGTCGATTCTTAACTGCGACGCCAATTTATGTCAATGCTATCGACTTTGATTATCGCCTATCGATTTCTTGGTGTGTTTGCTGTCTATCGACTTTGATTATCGACTATAGATTTCTTGGTGTGTTTGCTGTCTATCGACTTTGATTATCGACTATCGATTTCTTGGTGTGTTTGCTGTCTTTCACATTATGATTTTGCAGAATATGCCCATTTCTAGTCGCCTTGCCTTCTCTTCGTCCACTGATAATCATAACGACCCTGTCCGAAAAGACTAATAAGTCAACTCTTTTTCACTCAGCTACACTCGAGACTACGTTCAGCAACAGCTATCTGCGCCGCTCTCTCTATCTCTTTCTCTCTCTCTCTCTCTTGTGGAGTGAAAGTTGGAGAAGTGTGTAGCTAAGGCTTCAACTCACTCGGATAATAACTCCAGAACAAATCTGTACAAGCTCTGAGCCTCACACCAATACCACTGCAACAGTAGCAGGTAATCAAAAAATTGGAAAACTTAGAAAAGAGAGAGACAGAGAGAAAGAGTTCACTGTATCATATCGTCATATCAGGCCGATACGACATGTATAGCAGCGTTCATAAAAATAGTAGTGCGACTGAAATGTTGGACAGCAGAAATTATGAAAACAATCCTAATATGTATAAATATCTATGTTATTCTTAATAATCTCACTAACTATCTACAACAATTCAGCACTTTAGCTATGTATTTATAATAGACCAAATATCTACACCAATTCGGCATTCATCGATCTCTATTCAGCGGCCTTTAGCTTGCTCCAAGCTTACTTTACTTTTGTCTACTTTTTCAATTTGAATGCTGTAATAAACGGCATCAATCATCGCTCAGGATATGAGGCGAGTGCTTCGGTAAATCACTCAGTTGAATGATATAGTGCCACGCCCTCTGCGTCCCCCGCTCGCTGAACAGCTGTTGCAGGCAAAAGCAAAACAAAAGCAGCAAAGAATAGAGCAAAAAGAAGAAAAGTAAAATTGCCAAAGGCGAATGCGAAATGCGAGCTCTAAACGGCCTAAAGCTTAACGCTACCTGAAGGTCTTTACCCAGAGGTCCTTTGGTCACATTTTTGTTTTTCGTCCTCCACGTGTGTTTTTTTGTTCGGGTTTTTTTTGCTTTTCGCAATTTTTTATCGTCAACAAGATTTATGCGGCTTTGCGTCATAATTCTAACGCTCTTTTTTCTCTTGGCTGGTGTAAACTTATGTCCGAGTCGGCTGAGATAGGGAAGCGGCAGGGCCGGGCAAAGGACACGGCCCAACAGAGAGAGAGAGAGAGAGAGAGAGAGAGAGAGAGGAGAGAGGCGAATTTCAGTTAAAACTCCCTCATGTCATTTGTCCACTCAGCGTGTTGTTGTTGTTGTTGCTGTTTCTTTTGGGTTAAAGCGTGTATTACATTGGGGCTTTTAAAAATTTGTGCTTGTTGTTTTTTTCTCGCTTTGTTATGGCCAACTGTTGTTGTTGGCTTTTGGCTTTATGCCTCGTAAATATATGGCTCGATGCAGTCGCACACAGGCAGAATAATAGAGAAAGAGACAGAGAGAGAGAGAGAGAGAGAGAGAGTGGGAGAGCGGGAGAGAGTGCAGGTGGCTTTCATGCCCACCTCCTTAGTTTTATTAGACGTCTTTGGCTCGTAAACATGTCGGTGTGTGTGTGTTAGCCATTAAATGTGTTTCATGTGTGGCTGCTGCTGCTGCTGCTGCTGCTGCTGCTGCTGCTGCTGCTTCTCAGCTGGATTAGCTTGCAGTCAGAGTGTATCTAATCCCAAAATTTACTTGCTTAGAGCTTAAATAGTTATTAACTTGACTAAAGTGTGCTTTCTGGTGCAATTGCCCTTGACCCAAGGCTTCAAGCTGTTTATTAAGTTTAGAGTGAAGGTATCCAAAATCTAAAGACATTTTCTTTAGTTTCTTAATTAAGATTGTTGTTGAAATGAGACAAAGTTTTGACAACTTTCGAGTGAAGCGCAACAGCTTGAAATGTGTTTGCTATGGGATTCACTAACTAAACCTGATTAAAATGAAGAAATTTTTGAAGTTAATATAGTATATATTGGTAGTATATACATATGCATTGTCTACATACTAATATATTATACATATTATATTAAATTTAATATATATATTGGAATTTTTGTTTCAAATTAACTGCCAATTGTTGCCTTAGTTAGCTTAGTTCTCGACCTTGATATAGACTCCGCAGATATCTATATTTTTTCTACAATTTTACTTCCATTCCCAGTTTGTTTGAGTGTTATTTGTATATCGTATATAAGTTTACTATATGTTCACATTTGCCTGCACTAGCAGCTAGTCTCTCTGGCTGCTTTTTGCCATTATTTCTACTACTTTTACTTGAATAAACTCTGTTAGTTTACTACTTTTCTCATATCTTCCTACTTTTGTACATATATCAAACTAATAGTTAGCTTTCTAAATTGCTTTGTAGTGGTGCACTTTGATACACTTTTTTGCCATACTTTGGCTACTATCGATTCTACGACTTTTAACTGCTACCAGTTCCTAATACTCAAGGAATACTACTTCTTTCTACTTCAATTACTACTTTTACTACAACTTTATACTAAAGCATACTAATACTACTACTTTCTACTACTGTTACTATTTGATACTACTACTACAACTGATTTATACTACTACTATTACTACTTCTACTATTGATTTATACTCCTAGAAAGATCCATTACTTCTAACACTTTATGCTACCACTACTTCTACTACTATACTGCTACTGTAAGTACAACTTCTACTACTTTTTACTACATTTATTACTACTACTTCTACAACTTTATACTACAATTAGTACTACTACTTTTTTATATTACTTATACTACTATTTTCTACGCCTACTTCATATTACTATTACGATTACTCCACTACTACTACTACTACTACTACTACTTTCTGCTACTACTATTATTTTCTACTAGTACATTGTACTATTGTTTTCTACTACTTTCTACTGCTACTACTATTTTCTAATACTACTTCTAACTATTACTTCATACTACTACTAATCCTTAATACCACTACTACTTCTTATACTACTACAACTTTCATTTATACTACTACGGTTTCTACTACAGCGACAACTACTACTACCACAACTACAGCTTATAGCTCTACTGCTAATTTATACTGCTATTGCTACTCCTATAAACTACTACTACTGCGACTCCACTGCTGGGACTGTACTACTGCTAAGACTACTATTTCTTGATATTGTTACTTCTACTACAGTTTACTATTGATTCTACTACTTTCTAATACAGTTTACTAGTATAACTACAACTGCAGATACTGCTACTACTACTACTACTGCGACTCCACTACTGCAACTGTACTACTGCTAAGACTGCTACTCCTTGCTATTATTACTGCTTCTACTACAGTTTACTATTGATTCCACTACTTTCTAATACAGTTAACTAGTGATTCTACTACTCTCTACTATAGTTTACTAGTATTGCGACAACTGCAGCTACTACTACTTTTTACAACTACTGCGACTGCTACTACTACTTTTTAAAACTCTACTACTGCCACTTCACTTACTACTACCACTTCCCTTACTAATATCTCTTCCCTTAGTACTACCCCTTTCCTTACTACTATCCCTTCCCTTAGTACTACCCCTACCTTTACCCCTACTACTACTACCCCTTCTACCGCTACAACTACAATTTACTACTATTCGTACTATTTCCTATTTGCCAGCACTCATATTACAGCCATTCACTTTCTTCATCTGCATTTATTTGTAGCATCTCTATTGTTTACCGATATGAGCAGTTCAACTAGCCTATAGCCATTATTTCATGCGACTCGCGCTGAACTCCTATTTTATGCTATATTTATTGCTGCTACTACATCGCTCAAGTTTTGTCTCTTGCTACTCCTTCCACGTGCATTGCAAGCCACCGAAATTTGGCTCACCACAATCACATTTTCATTTCTGAGATCTTCATGATTACCTAATAAATATTCCGAAGCATCCCTGAGTTTATTTTCTTTGTACTGCGCCCCCGCGCGCTCTGGCAATTCTTTTGTTTTTGTTTTTGTTTTTTTTTTGGTTTTTGGCATTTTCCGTTGGAATTTTTCCATATGTGGCTGTAGCACTCCGCAATGCCACATGTTTAGCTATAAAGCCCCACTCACCCGCTCTCTCTCTCTCTCTCTCTCGTTCTCTCTGTCAAATGGCCAAAGCCCCAAAAATCTTTTCCTTTTGGTCGAATGCCAAACAGCTCAATATTCGCACTCGGTTATGTTGGTTGAGGGGAGAGTGAGGGAGAGAGACAGAGACAGAGACAGAGACAGACACAGAGACATAACCACGACTGAGCTGGCAATTATAACAATCCTCACACTCATACACACACTCACACACACACTCGCACACACACACATGTAGCTGTAACACATTTAGCGACAAAATTTCATCAAAATCTGTCACGTACGTTGCGCCAAAACCTACAAGACATATGTGTATGAATACATATATATCTATATATATCTATATATATATATGGGCATATATATCTATATTTATATGTAGATACGTCCAATAAAACACCAACACACACACACACCACACACACACACATTACCACGCACACCCACACAGTTAACCCGATGGATGCTGTCGCTCAGTTTTGTTCTGCACATTAATTTTGACAAAAACAATTTCATTTAACGACATTTCCGGCAGGGTGCCGACTGACAGCCAAAAACCAAAGAGAGACACAGCCACTGGCCCCGCAGAGTGGTCCACTTTGTCCCCCTCGCTGACTGTCGCTGACACATTCACGGCTTGGCAACGAGTTAACCAGGCGCAAAACTGTTTAAGTATGTGAACAACAACAACAACAACAATAACAATAGCAACAACAACAAAGACACACAACAAGTTTAGCAGCCAGCGAGCAGCTGGTCAATGCATTTCATTGTGAATTGTGGACCACGCCTTTTCTTTTTGGCCAACTGAACTGGCGCTGGCACTGGCATCGGCGCTGGCGCTGGCCCTGGCCCATGCCAATGCCTTGCCGTAGCCCGCCCAAGCATTGGGGCGTCTCTCGTTTGAAGTCGCGTCTGGCTTGTGTATTCCCTACAATTATTGTTGCTGTTGTTGCTACCCTTTCGGCCCAGTTGATGATTGTGTTGTCATTTGGGCCACACTTGCAGACTCTGTCTCTTAACTTAATTTTCTTTTTGTTCTTGGCTTTTGTTGTTTTTTTTTTTTTTTTGTTTCTGTCTTCGTCTGCATTGTTCAGAAAGTATATAAATGGGTGTTACGTGTTATGATAATAGTACATATGTATGTTTGTATGTGTGTGTGTGCGTGCGTGTGTGTGTGTGTGTGTGTGTGTGTGTGTGTGTGTGTGTGTGTGTGTGTGTGTGTGTGTGTTTGGTATGCTGAGAAGATGTAGCTTGGACTCTATGCTGGACGCATTAGCATAAGTGGAACAACTATTGTTAACACGCACTTTATTTAGGCAAATGTGTATTTGAAAAGCATAGCAAGAGCACAATGAACATACATATATATTTAGTAGAAATACGGAAGCAAATGATATATAGGTAGCTACTGTAGTAAGTGAATTATCTCTAGGTATCTCTACTGTAGCCAGTAAATGTTATGTAGGTATCTAATGGAGTATGTGTGTAACTAGATATGCACTAAGAATCCTTTGTGCTAACTGCATGATCTTTAGTAATCAACTGTAGTGCATAAATAGATATCTGAATATGATAGCTTTTACATAATATATAATGTATAAGTATTAATACATAATATGTATGTATATTTAGCTCTCTATAACTCATTTAGCTTCATTGATGTTGTCCTTCATTAATATTTTCACAAGACTTAAATTTAAATATATTTTGCTAATATATATCTTCAATGTTTCTTGCATATAAATATGTATATGATACAAGGTATTTGGAAATCTGTTTCTCTTTATTATATTTTGACTTGTTTACTATAGTTTACTCCATACGTTATCATTGTTCCATATATTCTTTTATCTGTAATCTATTTGCTATATATTAATAATACAGACAATTTGTTATATATTTTTTATAAATATGCCTTTTTATCAAAAGGGATTTATAGAATATTGAAAGACAAAAAATCACAATGTCAAGTCTGTAAATGGCGACTATTACGCTCTATAGTATTACTCTATACGCTTGAGTCTACAAGCAACAAATATTAGAGCTTTACTCTAGCCGTTTGTTTTATTCATTTTGCAAATTTGAACTCAGGCTGTGCAGGAATTCTGTTCTGTCTATGTAACAGACAGAAGAAAGTTAGACCGAATCCACAAGTTATAAATATGCCTGATAGTTTGCCCAACTCCACAAGTTATATATGATATATGATTAGCACCAATAGACGAGTCAATGTAGCTCTTTTACTATGCGTATGAAGGACATCTACATATATGAGACAATGAAGCTATACGAAGTTATTCTATGAGCTAAAGAAATTGTTCGCACAGTTGATACTATAAAGTTGATCTACTATAATTAATCCAATACAAATATATAGCTTGTTCAGTTCATCAATCGTGCATTTCAGCACTAAGTTTACCAAATTCAATTCAATTCAAATTCATGCTAAACTTCAGTTATATGACGACATTTTACACCTAAATACCTGAAGCTGAAGTCATCAATCTTGATATATAGATTCTTCTTCATTCTTTCCATTCTATCTATCTGCATTTTTCCCAAAGTAAACTTGGTTTTTTTTTTTAAATATAAAACCTCTATTGCTTCCATAAAACTAATGCTCAATACAAAATTCGCGGTATCTCATAGTCGTTCACTCTCAATGCTAGCACACTTAGTTGTTGTTGTTGTTGTTTTTGTTTTGTTTTGTTTTGTTTTTTTTTTCAGCAACATTGTAAATTGCTTTTCCTTAATGTTGACTTGCGCACTCTTGTTGTACATTTGCCATATTTGAAATTCCCATTGTGTTGTGCCTGTTGATTGTTGTTGTTGTTGTTGTTGTTGTTGTCGCTTGGCTTCTGGCTGCTGCTGCTGCTGCTGTTGGCAGTTGCTGCAGTTATTGTTGTAACGGGAAGTTGCGTCTAACACGCACGTACGACCAATGCCATTGCCCATGACAGCCAATCCTCCGGCACTGACACGCCCCATCCACTCCCCCCACACACACAGACACACGCACATACACGCATACACACATACAGAGTCAGGGCAAATACTGGCAGTTCACTCAATATGCCAGTCAGTCCGCAAGACTAGACGATGGGGGGGGCGGTGTGCTCGACTATGAGAAGTTGTGTGTGCAGACATTTGGCGAAATGATTTTCATATTTTGTGTTAGCCAGTTATGCTCACACATACTAATGCCTCGACAATGAGTGCGTGTGTGTGTGTGTGTGTGTGAGCATTACGTCTCTTCATCTATTCAAATTAATGAGGCGTGTCTCACTTATGTTTATGCTCTCATTTGGTGTACTCGACTTTTTGTGTTTTGTGCCGTTGTGCGCTCGCAACTTTGCATTAGATTTTGCAACTTGCGTTGTTATTGTTATTTATTAGTATTATTATTGTTGTTATTATTATTAGTATTTTGGCCAGCCTATCATGGCTGATGCCAGCCTGGCTGTCACGCCCACAGCCAAAGCCACAGCCACCGCCTCGAACAAATGTTGCTTTATGGCCTGTGTGTGTCTACATAATCCAGCTTAAATAATTAGTTAATTGTTTACAATGTTTAGTTGTTGTTGTTGTTGTTGTTCTTGTTTGACTGCTGTAAATGTTGTAAATGCTTTTTATGCTAATTTTATTTATTGACCGATTTTAAATGTATTTTAAAATTGGCCAATGGACATAGAGTTGCGGTGTGTGTGAGCTTACCTAAAGTGAAAGTGAGCAGATTTTTAAATGGAATCAAAGTGCAGTCGAGCAGAAGAATTGGAGGAGAGGAGTGGTTGGAAAGCTTAGTAAAATTTAGCATAGTTGAGTATATTTATTAAATTTTGCAAATTTCGCATTTCTGAATATTGCTTATTTTTAATATAAATAAAGAAGAATTTACAAAAATAGAATTGACTAAACTCGTAAATGCATGCGTGCGCCTAGGGCCACATGGCTTTTGCCAATTGGCCAAATGTTTTGCTTAAGAGCTTCTGTGTTACTTGCCGGATTTCAATGACACAATGCAAATTCTTTCACAATAATGCCTCTGTTTCCAGTTAAACTTCGATTTAAAGGGTTATAATATAATCAAAATCAAAATTGTATAAAGTAGACATAACTAACTAAATGCCAAACTTGGAGGCTTTAGCTTCAATGACGTACGAGATATCATTAAAAAAGTTATTCATCGATTACATTCAAAATGGAATAGTTTTTGATTATTTAAAGCGAACCTGAGCAGCGCGTGCTATAGAGAAGATTACAAAAGTGCCAAGTCTCTAGCTCTTATAGGTTCTGAGTGCGACACTTTCATACGTATTAGCAGACGGACAGACAGACGGACAGAGCTAAATCGACTCAGCTTGTCGCATTGATCAAGAATATATATACTTTATGAAGTCTGCCACGCCTACTTCTGCCTGTTACATACTGTTTAACAAAACCATTTTACCCTGATTGCCCATTTTCAATGGATCTAGGGTATAAATACAATAAAATAAATAATAAAAAAAATAAAAATAAATTTTTCTTAATACGTTTGAGCCGCCAAATATATTGAACTCAATTATATGTGTATATATTATATATATTCATAATTGTTCATATTTTATATATCATATTTCGCGTTTGTTTTCGCTCTTCAAACACAATATTCATATTCATTACAACTTTGCTGCATATGATATAGCCACAGTTGTGTCTATCAAGAGTTCGCTCAAACAGTACTTAATAAACCGGCTCGAATGATGTCAATAACATCTGTCTTTCGCGCTCGCACTCCCGCGCTCTCCCTCGCTCTCCCTCACTCTCTCTCTCTCTCTCTCTCTCTCTCTCTGTCTCTCTTTCTGTTGCATTCAGCCATTAAGTTGGCCAACTGTTATTTCACTTCTTGAATGCAAACAACTTCACGTTGATTCGTTTTTATTTTTCTGCCCCTTTTTTTTTATTCTTTTTGCTTCTTTTACGCTTTTTGCTTTTTTCCATTTTACGCTTAATTCCCTTATTTATTTAGTTGCGTTTTGACACTTGATTCCCGCTGACTTATTCGCCAGCTCAGCTCAGCTTCCTGCGCTGCTTCCTTTTTAACCACTTTGCCCGACCGTAGCGCGCGCACACACAGAGCTAACCGTTTACGGCCAACAGCCCAAAGGTGTTAATCAACTGCCACTCCACTTCAGATCAGCACTCGTCCTGTGGTCAAGACCCAGTGGCACAGTGGCACACTGCTCGAGGGGTGTATGGGAAATTGAAATCAAATATTTATATATATGAAAACATACATATAAAATATATAAAAGTATATAATCAAGCTAAAACTGCTGCAAGCTAAACAATGCTTAAAAAAGAAAAAAGAAATTATTAAACATATATTTAAATTATATAATATAGAAATTATATTTAAAATATGTATTAAATTTTAAATTAGTAATAAACAAATATTATTTAAAATATATAATAAATTTAAAATATTTAATTGCTATTTAATTGTTTTTATAAATATATATTTATATTATAAAAATTTTATATATATAACATTTAATTATATATAAAAAAAACTTAAATATATTTATAAAAACAATTTTTAAATTTTTCTTGGTATTTCTTTCGTATTATTTCTTAATTTTATTATTTATATATTTTCTAAATATAATATATATTGTCAAATTCAAAGCCAATCTGAACATACATTCTATAAAGCAATAGAAACACTATCGATATACTATCGTTTTTTTTTTAGCAATACATATATCAAATATTGCATTAGTTGCAAACTTATCTGCTTATTTGCTTTTGCACCACTGTGCAACTTGTATTATGTTTACGTTTAACGTGTGTTTTGCGCTTCGCCTCTGTCCATCTGCTATCCCACTTGCCCTCTCACTCACTTTCTCACTCACTCACTCTCTCTCTCTCTCTCTCTCTCTCTGCTGTGCTTGCCTGCACGCTCGCACCGGCCGGCCTCTGTGTGTTGCCAGTGTTAACATTAAGAGCTGCCCGCTTTTTATTTATGGCCATCAATATTTTATGACGAGCAGAGCAGAGCAGAAGAAATGCAAAACGGAAGATGGTCAGGTTACGCACGCCCTCTGCCACGCCAACACCCGGTCCCTGTGACTTCAGTAAGCAATTACTAAAGGTAAACCTGCTGAAAGAGACGGCCATATAACTGTGGCATAAATAACGTTTTTTTTTTTAAATACGCGCAGTTACTCAAATTTGAAATAACAGAAACTTTAAAGCGACCCTCGCCAAAATAACATATATATATATATATATATATATATATATATATATATATATATATATATATATATATATATATATATATATATATATATATATATCTACATATTTCTTATCTGCTGCTTAGATATGTATAATTCCTGCTCTTTCATTATAATCGGCATTGAGGTGAAAGCGGCACGCGAGCAAAACGTGTTGCGTATCTAAAGCTCATTTGCTTATTTGCCAACACACTCTGAGTTATCTATGTAGAGTTATATATCTGCAATAAAGTTAAAAGTCAAAAGAAAAGAAAAAAAAACACAATAACAAACCAATAAAATACGTATTTCGACTCTAAACTGAGCAACAGCAACAACAGCAAAGAGAGAGAGAGAGAGAGAGCAAAATGTAAGCGACAGCTGTTAATTAACAGCGCTGTCAGTAAGCAGTGCGCTGTCAGTAAGCAGCGCTGTTAACTGTTAACAGACGCTGCAAACTCAACAGTTTTATAGTGTAAATTGTCTTTGCTCAAGGCAAAGGCAAACGTAAAAACAAAAACAAAACACAAAGAAAAAGAAAAAGAAAAAGAGGTAAACAAACAGCAAAAGCAAACAACGTGGAGGGAGGAAACAATAAACGAGGCAACTGCTTAACATAATTTGCGCATAAAAAGCTGCGTATATAAAAGATATATAAATATTCTAATAACAAATGCAAGGAAATGAACAAATTAAGACGAGAAAAAAAAGAAGTATAAAGTAGAAAAAGTGATAAATGGAAGCGGCGCGGCGCGGCGCGGCGCTGTAGAGCTTATCAATTAGCTGCGTGGTTGGGTGGGTGGCTGGGGTTGGCGCGGTAATTAAATTACATGAAATTACAAGAGCAAGGGAATTTATTGAATTTTATTAAATATAAATTTGTGTAGGTATTTTAAAAAAAAATTGTAGGCGTGATCAGATTTGTTAAATATTTTAAATATTTAATATATATTGAATTTAATAATTAATTATTAAATTTAAAAAATATTCTAAATGTTTTAGACACTAACTAAAAACAAAACAAAACAATATATAAAAATGAAAAAGTAAAATATGAATATTAAATATGAAATGTAAAATATAAAATATAAAAAATAAAATATAAAATATAAAATATGAAATATAAAATATGAAATATAAAATATATAAATACATAAATATATAAATATAAAATATAAAATAGGAAATATGAAATATAAAATATAAAACATAAAATATGAAATATAAAAAACATATAAATAGAAAATATATAATATATAAATAGAAAATATAAAATATATAAATACAAAACATAAAATGTAAAATATATAATAAATATTAAATAATTTTAAATATTAAATATATAAAATATTTTACAAAAAATTACTATATAATTTAATAAGGCCAACAACTTTAAAGATTATATATTTAAATATATACTAGCTTTGTTGTTTAAGTTTTGTTTTTAATCAAATCTAAATAAGCTTCCAAACGAAGGCCAAAATATTTTATTTCGTTTTTGTTTTTGATAAATCAAATCAGAATTTTCGTTTAAGCGAAGGTCAAGCTAAGCAGCATTTTATTATGATTAGATTGAAAAGATAAAGGAAAAAAAAACGATGAAACAGCCGAATATCTTTCCCTTTTTGCATAAAAAATACATAAAAATTATTTGCACATCTGTTTGAGTTAAAATCACATTTAAACAAACACAATTATGCATACGTATACGTAATATCAAATTTAATCTGCCCACACACACACACACACACACACACACACACACACGCCAATATTATTTTTGTACAAATCAAAAAAAAAATATATATATATATAAAAAGCGTGCGACGTGAAAAAAATGAGCAGAAAACACGCATCATAGAAAAGACAAAACCAAGCGAATGGAGCGAGCAAAGCAAATGCACAAGCTACAAAAAAGAGGAAAAACGCTGTAAGAAACACACACATTAACTTATGCGAGCTCTGCTCTCCCACTATTTCTCGCCCTCTGCCTCCCTCTCTCTCACTCTCTCTCTCTCTCTCTCTCTCTCTCTCTCTCTCACTCACTCTAGCTGTGTGTGTCTGCCTGTCGCTGTCTGTCCATATGTTGCTCAGCTGCCGGCTGTGTGGCGTATACGTAATTTGTTTTTGTATTAATATATTGTAGTATTTTGTTGTTGTTGTTGTTGTTATTGTATTTTGCTATTCGCGCTTGTTGAGCATTTAACAGGTCTCTCTCTGTATGTGCGTGTGTTGTGAGTGAGCTTGTGTGTGTGCGTGATAATTTGTGTGAGCTGCTCAAGTAGCGCGCCGATAAGACGAAAGTGGCAAGCTCACACGCAGTTCTAGATACAGCTACAAATACACGAATGCAGATACTAAACATACAGAAACAGATACATGTACACAGCTACAAATACAAATACACAGCTATAGATACGGATATACAGATACACAGATACACAGATACACAGATACAGATACAGATACAGATACAAATACACAGATACAGATACACAGATACAGTTACACACCTACAGCTACACAGATACAGATACTCAGATACAGCTACACAGATACAGCTACACAGATACAAATACACAGATACACAGATACAGCTACACAGATACAGATACTCAGATACAGATACCCAGATACAGATACAGATACACAGATACAGATACACAGATACAGATACACAGATACAGATACACAGCTACAGATACAGATACACACCTACAGCTACAGATACAGATACTCAGATACAGCTACACAGATACAAATACACAGATACAGCTACACAGATACAGATACTCAGATACAGATACCCAGATACAGATACAGATACATAGATACATATACAGATACAGATACAGATACACATCTACACAGCTACAGCTACAGCTACACAGATACAGCTACACAGATACAGATGCACAGATACACAGATACATATACAGATACAGCTACACAGATACAGATACACATCTACAGTTAGCATTCAGTGGCATTATCAGTGCTCAGTAGTTGATTGTTTGTTTTGCTCAGCTCGCACGTGTTGCAATTTTTCAACTCGAAATTTTCCATGCACATTCCAAGCGCAAACAGATGAAATGGCGCAAAATCGGGAAGTGCGAAAAATAGAATGAAGGGTGTGGGGAGGGGGTGGGAGAAGAGCAGGAAGAAGAAGAGCAAACAAGTGATATGCAAATAATAATTTGTATTTTTACGCATTGCCAACACATTTGAAATCTAACAATTGAAATCTAAAGCGCAGACACGCGGCGTATGAGTAATCAAATTGTTGCAACTGCACACACACACACACACAGGTAAATCACACACACAGGTACATCACACATACATCACACACACACTCACACAGACAACACTCTTCTAAAAACGAATTGTTGACCCAGCCAGATATGGGCTTTTATTGTTGGCTGCTGTTAATGTAATTAAAGGCCCGTCGACCTGTTGGCCAGACCAAAATGCAATGCAAAAAAACGATGAAGAAGAAGAAGAGAGAGGGAGAGCGAGAGAGAGAGAGAGAGAGCGAGAGAGAGAGAGAATAGCAACATTGTTTAGACCAGTTGGGCTAGTGGGGGTAGCGCAGCGGAGGGCGTGTGTGTTGGGATATTTGTTAAGAGTAGTCGTATGTATGCCCTTAACAAGGTTAAAACGAGGTTTGGAATGCGGGCAAAGGCACTGGCAGAGATTGCAGTACATATACCCTGTAAATGGTTGATTGGAAATAGAGCACAAGTTGCAGAGAAAGCAGAGCAACAGATAGATATAGATTGTGTAAGCGATATTGAGCAGACAACATGAAAGCAACAGTTTGTGTAAGGGATACCCTGTAAATAAGCTAAACTAAAGGTTGGCATATAGGGACAACAGATCAAATATATATTTGAAATTTAGGCAAAAGGCAAAAGAAATTTACAACTTAAGAGCAGGCGCTTGGTTGAGTTTAGCCTGCAATATACCCTGTAAATTTAGCATGACCAATTTGAGTTGCAAATTTGACTTGGCAAGTTAAGAAGTTAAATAATAGAAATTATATATCAAAATAAAGATATATTAGATCTATTTTATTTTCAATATACCCTGTAAATTGGTGAAATATATGGAATATAATAGAGTTTGATCAGGAATATAGCATGTGCTAGAGAGAAAAGCAAATAAATAAATGTATATAAGAAATTTAAGTAGATATCTATCTAAAGATATACATATAGATAAATTATCTTGTTAACTGTTTAGATAAAGATTAACTGTGAAACGTGCTACTCATGGCTGTCGAAAAGGCTGAGAATTTGGAATAGATAAATCTAACCAAAGGAGTAACTATGTGTAGAGCTACTGTGCTAGCTAAAATGTAAATGTTGTTGTAGATGTTGTTCAAGTTGTTGTTGTTGTTGCTGTTGTAACATGTTTTGGGGTAGTGTAGTAACTGGTTAGCAGCGCTTGCCCAGCCCGTTAGCCAGGCATTAAGGTTAACTAAATTTCCACACAAAGCATAAAATAAAAAAAGAACAAGAATTTATGCAAGCCACGGAACAGTGCGAGCAGAGGACACAGGACAGCGGACAAAGATAATTAAGCGTGAAGCAAATAACGAATAGCGAAAAAGCGCACTGCGATGCGATGCGATGCGATGCGCTGGCAAAAACTAAAATTGCAAATGGCAAAAACTAGAAAATGGCTAATGAAATAATGCACAACCCGCAACCCGCAACCCGCAACTCGCAACCCTCAGCCCTGAATCCGCCTCTCTCCCTGCCTTATGTGCGTGTGCCTTCTCGTCTGCATAGTTGTAGGTTGGCATATTTGATAGTGGAACGTACTTTTCCGAGCGCGTCGTCGTCCTCATTCTCTTTCTCTCTCTCTCTCTCTCTCTCACTCGCTGTCGCCCCCTCCTGGAATGCATAATATGCCTGGTTGGTTGTGTTTCAAATGGGTTTTCCATGAGGTCGTCCGTACGGAATTTACAAATTTTGAAGTGTGCAGCTGCAGGTGTGTGTGTGTGTGTGTGTGAGTGGGGTGTGTGCTGGCTGGCAACGTTTGTGTTTAGTGTTAAATGGAGCGTAGATTTGTGCACAGGTATTGGATCTCCCATAGTTATGACAATGCAAATTCTATCGACAGCTTTGGTGTACGAATGAAGTTATGAAATTTTCGGAAATTTCATATAATTTAAATGATGGCATATTTCTACTGCGGAATTGCAACGCTAATATTTTAAATACATGCAAACGGATATCAGTGGGATAAATGTTGAGAAAAAAACAGATTTTTTACACAATTTTTATTGGCGGAAAACTATTGTAGATAAATATAGCATAGGTCAAACAATTTTTGCATCTACCTCATCCAAGTTGTATAGGTTTTTGAATAACTATATTGAAATATAAATTTAAATTTCAGTAAACTCAGTTCTTGATACTATTTGCTTGTGGAATATTTTACAGGAAATTTGAATACATGTTTTTGAAATTTTATATTTATCAGTTCGCACTACTATTTTTATGAACGCACTTGTATCTATATATATTTTTTTTTTATTTAAATAAATAACTAGAATGCATTTCTGCATGCACTTCGAATCTGATACATTCAACCTCGTCAAATTATATTTTTAATATAATTTAAATTGAATTTTCATTCAATATTTTTCCAGCCATTTTCCGCACTTCACTTTGATGGCCTTAAAACTCACATCTTTGGCAAATGTTCATTACAGAAATATCGAATAGTTTTATCTATATTTCTCACATATATATATGCATATATATTTATCCACTTAAAATGTTGCAAATTAGCATTTGTTTTTCTCACATTTACTGACAGCACTCCTCTTCTCTTCCTCTTCTTTGTATTTAGCCTTGACTTTGTTCTGTCCATTAAACATCTGTGGATTGTTTGTTTCAGTCAGTCAGTCTGTCTGCACGTTTTTGTGATTTTCACAATTTAATTGAATTTAATTGATTAAACGTTTTTATTGGACGTCAATGTTGCTGCTGCTGCTGCTCTCTGTGCCGTTGCTGTTGCTGTTGCTGTTGTTGTTGCTGTTGTTGTTGTTGTTGTTGTTGTAGCTGTCAGTTGCCAACTTGTTAAAAAGTTTCTCGCAGCTCACTCGATGAAAAAGCGAAATAGTTTTTCACGGCCTTCAAGCAAATTTGTGCGATAATTTATTAGCTCACGGCCACGCCCACAACATTTTGTTACATTCAAGCAGCTGCCATCCCGCCCCCTCCCCCAGCCGCCTCTCGCTGCTGGGGCAGCGACTTTATCGCTCTTCTTGTAATTATCTCGCCGAAAGCGACTTGAAGACAAATTAGCACATTTTCTATTCTGACAGTTGCGCGATTTGCGGTCAACTGGGAAATGCCACGCCCCCACTGTCCCCGGCCCTGCCCGCCTGTGCCTGTGCCTGTGCTCTTGTCTCCAAAAATGAATGAAATGAAAATTTGCAAATCGCACCATTTGTTGTTTAATAGATATCATTAACTATGCAACACTTACACATGTCGCAAGTTCATAATTTATGTGATACACTGAATAATCCAGAGAACATATACCCGGCCGCACCCTCTATTGGCGCCCAAGCTGAGTTATGTTGGGCCAACCGGGGAGCAAGTGTCAAAGAATTTTGTATGCGGCCCAAAATATCTGGCATAGACTTGTTGTCACTTTTCACGCACACACACACGCTAAGCACAAGTCTCTCTTTCTCTGTCTCTGTCTCTGTTTGGCTGCGTCAAGTGCATATTTTAGTAGCTGTTGTGCATAACTTAACAGTTTTCATTAACTTAATTGATTTACTCGTGCTGCCTACGTCTTCTGTGTCAGAAAAAAACATCTATCTCATATTATATATTTATATATTTTAATTTAATGCATTAAATTGTTCAGATTCAACTGATTTAAGCTTAAAAGTTAAGCAATTTCATGTTATTATTACACTGTTGAACGCTTAACATAAAGTTTTACAGTCACACATTAACATAATGTTAATTTTGGTTTGAGCGCAACTATCATTTCTGCTAAACTCAAACAAAATTCATAAACATATTCATGGTAAAGCTATCAAAAATGATGGCCACAAAATTGATATGCGGCCCACGCACGCACTCATACACACACACACACACATAATCAATACAGCTCAAAAGCAGGCAACAGAAATAACAATTTAAGAACAGAACAGAACGAAGCGAAACCAAAAACAACAAATTTAAGGGGCAGTGGCCAAAGCAAAACGCCGGCCGGCGCAAGCGAGCGTAAGAGGGAGAAGAATATATGTATATATATAGCATACACCCAATTCACTCGCATGCACACACAGACAGACACACAGACAGACAGACCCACAGACAACGGGACAGACGATTGCGCACATGTTGCCAAAGGCAGCAATTGAGATGGAGTTGTACAAAAACAGTTAACTGCGTAAAGAGAGCATGTGAAGAGCGGGAGAGCAGGGAGCGGGCGAGCGAGCGAGCGACAGACGCAGACAAGCAGCTTGCTTGCGCTAGCGTCGCCGTCGACGTCGACGTTAGCGACGCACGAATAAGTTGTCAAAAACAGCGGCGCGACGCTCGACAGCGGCAAACCCAAAGCGCCAAAAAATGTTGCCAAACTATCAAAGTGAACTTTTCGTTTGTGCACAGGGAGAGAGGAAGAGGGAGAGGAAGAGAGAGCAGCAGTTGGTTTTGTTATAATATAGATTACACAAATGCGCACACACACACAAGCAGACACATGTGAAGCAAAAGTGGAAGAATAAAAAAGAATACACTAAATGCACAGACAATGTGTGTTTGTCAAGGAAGAGAGAGGGAGAGGGAGACGGTAAAGCACTGAGTAGATAAAAGAATAAAACTCTAGCTAAAACTTTTGGATACATTTATTTAAAATGTAGCCAAAGCAACGCGTACAACAACAACAACAGCAACAACAACAACAGCAACAACAACCAAAACATTCCTTTACTAACTTTAGCTAGGCAGCTTGCAAAGTTTTGCAAGCACTGCACATGACACTGCACTGTGTGCACGTCTTTGTTGTTGTGTTTTTGCACTACAGCAATTAGTTGGCAATTTACAGTTGCAAAGCCACAGGCGCACAGGCACTTTTAAACTTTAGAACGCCCATGTAGTAAAGATCACTGAAGTAGCTTAAGTGTGGAACTAAGTGGAACGTATGTGAAACGTAAATTGATGCGGAATGCATTTCGTATTCGCATGCTGCTAGCGGCAAAGCTTAGCAACATGCACAATTAATAGTGCTGCAATGCAACTTGTTGCCAGAGCAATTAAATGTTGCAGAGCCTTGTTGCTTAACTTATTGACAAATTCAGCAACATATTGCATGGCTCCAAAATGTCATTAAAATGTTCTTCGTGCACTGGCAACATGCCTATGTTGCTAGTCTGACTGCTAAATGTTGCTAAGCTTTTTTTTTATTGATATTTCAATTATTTTTGTATCAATTTCAAGTTGCATTTATTTTATTTAGATAATAAATCCTTTTTTGCTTGCTTACTTAAGCTAACAAGTTGCAAAGTTTTTACTTGATAAGCTGCCAAGTGCTGCAGTTTGAGATACGCCCACGCCCACGCCCACGCCCACGTCATGTCTACGCCCACGCCTACGCCTATGCCAACGTCCAAGTCCACGTCCAATAACCTTCTATATTTCTTTACTCTGAACGACTTCAAAGTCAGTTTTGGTCCTAAAAATGATTATTTTATGAATTTGCACTTCATCAGGCAGCAGGCAACAGGCAGCAGCATCTGCTGCAGGACCTTGCACAAAATGACGACGGTTAACCGCAGGCTCGTGCTGTGTGTGTGTGTGTGTGTGTGTGTGTGTGTGTGTGTGAATGTGGTCTGAGCTTGTGGGCGCGGCGGTTGAGCACGTTGGGCCGCCAAACACGTGGCGCTTAAAGCTGCCAAGCGAGCGAACTGCTCCAAATACATAGTATATATGTATCTAGAGTATATATACATATATATATATATAGATTTTGGCTTGGGCAATTTGAGGGCCCGGCTTTTAGGCCAGCACTCGAAGGACATGCAGCGGCCGCAATTTAGCTAAAAGAGGCCACAGGACCATGAACAACAGCAACAGCAACAGCAACAACAACAAAAAGCGAAGAAAAGGAAAATTACTAGCGAAAATTCTTCATGCAATTTTATTAATGGAATTTTTATGTTGCAGTTTATGCACTTTCCTTCTCTTTTGCTCTTGTCCTTCTTCTGCTTCTTCTGCTTCTTTTTTTGTTATTAATTTTCTTTAAGCATTTCCCAAATTTGTGGCCAGGAAATGAGGCAGCAACCAACAAAAAAATAAAAAAAAATGAGCAAAGCAAAGAGAAACCAAAAAAAAAAAAAAGAAAGAGTAGAGAAAATAAAAGCAAAAAAAAGGTTCGCCACTTCTGGCCTTACCTCGTTGTCGAGCAACGAGTTGGCGACTGTGTGGACGACTAACCCACATCAATTTAAGTTAAATCCCAAAAACTATTATCATTTTAATCAAATCAAGCCGCAGGGCAACAGCTACAACAAAAAGCAGCAAGCAATACACGCAGGAATAGCAGCAGCCAAACTGGGGGGAAGTGAGAAAATAAAACGAATGTGGCTGAAAGAGCAGACGCGACTAGCACAAGTTCCTGTAGATGAACACTAGAAATTAAATGTAAACAGTTTAATACTTGAAGAACTTAAATATGTAGACATATAAATATAAATATAAATTTTGTATACATATATTTATATTTACATACATAATTCAAGCGGTTTTATAGCTAAGCTTTAAGCATTGCAATACACGTAGATATAAATATATGGATAGTCTCGTAATATGCACCAAAGTTCTTTCTAGAATTGATTAATCAATTGGGAATTTCAATATTTGGAAATTTAATATAATTTTTTTTATTTTATTTATCCTTTTTTAAGTCTTTTTTCTTTATAAATATATAATAATTTATAATACATAAATAAAATAAATCTAAAACTTTAAATAAAAAAATAGATCAATATAAATATATTTTTTTATTTACATTTTTAGATTATTTATTGTTAGCTATTTTTTATAAAAATTTTTTTTTTAAATTAACATTTATAAATTATTTTTTTCAATTTATTATATGTATTTTTTAAAAATAAATAAATATAAAAATCTATTTTATATATTTATTTAATATATTCATTTTTAATTTTATGTTAGTTTTCAGTTTCATTAATAATTTTTATTTATATATTTTTTAAATTTTATTTGGTATTTTTTATAATATAAAATATACATGTGTATATATTTTTATGTTTATATGTATTTTAGTTTTTAGTTTTATTTATTTTATTTTTTCTTTAATATTCAGTTATAATCGCTCTGCGTTCGTTTTCAGCCTTCGATGGCTAAATCAATAGATTTTAATTCAGCATCGTTTCGTCAGTTTATTGTTATTTGGCCCTTTATATTTACCCAAGTCTCCTTTTTCTATTTGCCTACATCGGCTCCACGTCTATGGGGACAAGCCGTCTGTCTGTTAAATATTTACTTAGTCAAGGCATTAAAAAGGGTCCAGTTTTATGGGCTAGTGTTGGTAAACAGTTATTTCTGCTTCGGTTTCCATCTTCGTGTCAAATCAGGCAATCAAAAATTACAAATGGATTTTCTTACTGAGATGCTCCTCTATGCATATATATTTGTATGTAGTTCAAGGTTTTTGCCTTCTTCACAATCAAAGTCTTTTCTTTTTGGTATTTTACAACACTGATTTGGCTTGAAGACGCGAGCATAAACTTGATTTATGCACGAGAAAAATAAAAAAAAAAACGAAATAGGGAAAACAACATTTGCTGTTTGCATACAGGGTATAGAAAAAAATGAAACAGTAAAAAAGGAAATGAGAAAGCGACGACAAAAACTCGAAGAAGAAGAAGAAGAAGAGCAAACAAACAAGAAAAGAGAAAAGAAACAAAAAAAAAAAAGAAATGACCAAGGCAGCAAGTCAGCTGCTGTGAGGCGCTGCTGTGCTAGCACTCAGCCACTGACAGGACGACGTTAACTAGGCGAAGAAAAGGGGGCAAGACAGGAGCAACGGCGGGAGGGGCCGGAGGACGGCTCGTTAAAAGCACACGCCAGGTGAGAGCCAAGCAAGCAACAGGGAAATGTGTGGAGGGGGGGGGGGGGGGTGGGGGTTAGGGAACGCAATGCAGTTGCTTTTTCATTCGCTATTTTTTTTTTTTTTTTTTTTTGATATTTTGCTTTGGCTTAAACATTTGTCGGGGCGTGTTGCATACTTTATGGCGGCGTGGCTGTTAATGAAGCAGGAAATATGCGTCAGCATCAATATGGCAACCGAAAGACGGGGAGCAGAAGCTGGGAGCATGTTAAAGACAAGTCGAAGCGAGCCTTGGACCTGGTAGCAGCTGCAACTGCAGCAGTTGGGTTAGATAAGCGACGTATGCAGATAATAGATAAGTGCGCCAGGTAAAGCAACTTGACATACAACACGAACAGGAGCGCAAGCATTTGCAGCCGCAGCTGCAGCAGTAGCAATAGCAATAGCAATAGCAATAGCATAGTAGAAGCTATAGCAGCATCAGCATGCAACATCAGCATCAGCTTGAAGGCAGCCCGTCAAGTGTGTGTATGCATATGAAATTGATTGCAACTGCAACTGATTGCCAGTCAAGGAGCCTTTGCTGCGATTACAGCCAACAGCTAAAGCTAATAATCAATTCCAGCTTAAATTCACTTTAAAAATGCGCTTAGAGCAACTTTTTATCGCAGTTTTAAGTAGCTTAAAAGCTTAAAGCAGCTGCTTAAAAAGTTTGAAAATCGCAAATTTCAGCTGAGTCTGATATTTATATATCTTCAGTAGATATAATACTGCTTGAGTTATTTGATATTGAATGAGTCAATTATTGAATCATAATCAATCAAAATTGTTTGATTTATTATTTATTTGAAATATGATTTTAAATATTTAAACTTTTCTTGTATTTTTGCTCATTCAAGAATTAAAATGTTTCTAAATATTTTATGAATATATATATATATATATATATATATATATATATATATATATATATATATATATATATATATATATATATATATATATATATATATATATATATATATAAAGATATATATAAAAATAAATAAAATATTTATATCTTTATATAAATTAAAACTAAAAAAAAATTATTAATTATATAGAGATAAAGCGAGAAATTTATTGATTATATAGAGATATATATACATATAATAATACTACATTTAAAGTTCATTATAAATCTGTTTATGAAATTGAAAGACTTTTACCTTTATATATAAATAAAAATAGTTAAAAACATTTTTAATGCTGATTAAACAAAAATACTTTGAAATGTTAAGGAACTAAAATGTTTTTATCTACAAGCTTAACAGTTGCTCAATTACAGACGCCCTACACACATATTTAAGATAGATATAAATATTTTCAAAAATAGTTTTCTTATTTATAAAGAGGAAATATTATTGAATTTCATTAAGAGACTTGTGAACATGTTTCCTTTCAGTATTCTTTAACAGCGCTTCAATAACATGTGCTTTAACATACATGCACTAGTAGACTTAACAGAATGTTAAAAACAGTTCACTTAGCATAAGCATAAGCTTTATGGCTAACAGAAACTTCTAAAGCTATTTACAGAGCGTTTTATGAGTATGTGACAACACTTTGATCTATTTTATGTGTTATGTTAACATATAATAATTATAAATTGCAATTGGTTTTTAAGTCTCCTTTCTATATATTAACTCTACTGACTTCAGCTTATGTTTTTTTTTTTTTTTTTATCACTAATCAACAAATGAACAGAGTTTAGCACACAACATGTGAGCAGGTTGGTTGTCTGTAAAATTACTTCATAGAACTTGCCGCTTTTATCAACCGCCTCGCCTTGCACAGCTCAAATCACTTCAGAATTTTGATTGGCATTTAATAATTGTAAAAATTAATAAGCTTAACCAATTAAAAAACAAACCACTTATATAGAATATACTAAACATCAATTTGCAGTTTAAAGCGAATGCAATTAGTAAAGCTGGAAGCGGCTATATCAGAGATTATCAGATTGATTTTAGACACAGACACACAGCTCAATGCTAAACTGCACAAATTAATTAAATAAATTTCAAATGCATAGCCAGTGTGCAAGAGAGGGCAAGTAGAAGACAGAGAGAGCAAGAGAGAGAGAGAGAGGTGTGTGTGTGTAAGCTATGGTCGCACGTTTAAGGAAATAAATTAACTAGACACAAAACATGGAGACTCCGGCTCGAGTCGAGTCGAGGCGAGTCAAGTCGAGTCGCTGGCGCACTTTGCTGAAAGAAAGTTTAATGAGTGCCATAAAATTTGTTGACTCTCTAGCTCTCACTCTGTGCAGCAAAGCAGGCAGACAGCAAGGACAGACAGAGAAAGGAGGCGTGGGGTTAAACGGAAAGGTACTCGGTTTGCAACTGTGGCTATTGTCGTTAGTCTATGGCGCCCATTTGATAATAAATCCTGTCCCCATGTATACAGACACAGAGAAGACATTTGGACAGACAGACAGACAGATAGACAGACAGACAGATAGACAGATAGACAGGCAGGCAGGCAGACAGGCAGGCAAAGTTTAGCCAGCTAGTGGGCATGACCACCAAAATCCACCCACATATGCTTTGAGTTTTGTTTATGCACTGCGAAACCAACAAGCAGTGCCTTTAGAGATGCGAGCGTGTCGTGACACGAGTAAGCGAATGTGTGTAAGGTATGAAGAGATTTTGTTTTTAGATTGGGATATGATCTAAATGAGCTGAGGATAAGGAAGTATGCCAAAGAGATAATGTCCATAGTAAAGTTGTCTACAGAGGCAAACTACAAATATTAAAAAAATATATTAAATAAACTGAATATTTTTAATAATGAAATTCTATAATGAATATAACTAAAAAATATATTTCATATAATATTAAACTAAATTAATGAGCAAATAAAATATTACATTTTCTAATAGTAATTTAAAGAAAACTATTAGAAATTAAATTTATAAATATTCAAAATTATATTCAATGTTTAATATTTTATTTTTTTTTAATAAAAGAAATAAGTAAATAGTTGTAAAAATCAAATAAAAATATAAATATGAGAACAAAAAATATTGCAACACTTTGATGCAATATTTAAATTAATTTTTTAGTTTTAACATTTTTTTTTAATATTTAAAATTGTAAATAACATAAATGATTAAATAGTTTTAATAATATCAATTGATAATTATAAACATTTCAATATAAATATTTTTTTAATATTTTCAATAATTATTTTTTGGTCATCAATTTTTTTAATATTATTTAATTCTTTTTTACGAGACATAAAAACATATAAAACTATCTTTAAATTTAATCAACTGATTGAAATCATATCAAATATAATAATATATATTTATATTTATTCTAAAAATAAAATCTATATTCGTATAGATTATACTTTTGCGCCTCTATATTACAGGTGGAAACCTGTCTCTCTCTCTCTCTCTGTCTCTCTCTCTCGCTCAGTCTTTCTCGCATTGCCTGCGCTGTCCGTCCAGCTTTTGGCGGCTTAGCGCGCCTGCTCGACCGCCTTCCGCTTACCTTCTACTCTCACTCTCTCTCCCCCTCTCCCTCTCTCTCTCTCTCTCAAACACTCTTTCTCTGTCTCTATTGCCTGCTCATACATAGTTGTCATTGGGAAGTTAAGTAGACTTTTGTGTTATAAATTAGGCGTGCCAATGTGCATGAAGTCGTCGTCCTCATCGTCCTCATCGTCATCATCGCCTTTTGCCTTTTGGTTTTCTTTCACACGTCCCTTGCTAGCGCCTGAATGTGGCTCTATCTCCCTCTCTCTTTGCCCTACTGCTTACGGCTCGGTAGTTAGTCTAAATATGCATATGAATATGAAATTAGTCGCATGTGTTCATTCCTCTATGTCCTGCCAAGTCCTTGCCTGTGTGTGTGAGTGAGTGAGTGAGTGAGTGTGTGTATGTATGTATGTTGCCTGAATTGAATTGAATTGAATTTTGTATGCCGAGACAGCTTCTTCTTGTTCTTGTTCTTCTTCTGTCCCTTTTGCAAAATCTAAAAGAGAAAGGATTCTCATGCGTAATTTAATGTTTGTGCAAGTTGTTAAATGATTCATGACGTGCCTCAGCGGAAACTACGTAAAAGAAAGAGAAAAAAAAACAAGCTCGCCTTTGCTTTCATTGTCAAATCAAGACTTGCATTTTTCATGACTTTGCTTTATGTGAATTACGTTAAGATTTGATTAGAAGTGAGTTATGTGTAGCAGAGATGGCTACTCGAATATATAGCTATTACATGAACTAAGAGTTTCAGTAATAGAAAATTTTGAAGAGTTTCTCATATAGAGGAATTAATTAAAAATAATATTCAATAATGATAATAATAATAATATTTAATAATAATAATAATAATAATAATAATAATAATAATAATAATAATAATAATAATAATAATAATAAAAATAATAATAATAATAATAATAATAATAATAATAATAATAATAATAATAATAATAATAATAATAATAATAATAATAATAATAATAATAATAATAATAATAATAATAATAATAATAATTATAATAATAATAATAAAAATAATAATAATAATAATAATAATAATAATAATAATAATAATAATAATAATAATAATAATAATAATAATAATAATAATAATAATAATAATAATAATAATAATAATAATAATAATAATAATAAAAAAATAAAAATTAATAATAATAAAAATAATAAATAATAATAATAATAATATATAATATAATAATAAGATAATACATATAATAATTTATTAAAATATATAATTAAAAGAAAAGAAACAAAAGATAAAAATGAAAAAGAAAATTAATTTTAAAATTAAATATTTAATAAAGTTTTAAATATGGAATTAAAATTAAAATTTTTCAAGTTATAGAAAATAATAGTTTCTTTTTTTAATATTGGCTAACAAATTATACAAAATAAATTTTCAATATTTAAAATGAATTTTAAGATAAAAGAAAAATAAATACTACTATTTTGTATATAATTGGTCACAGTCTAAAAAATAAATAAAAATAAAAATAAATAAAAATAAAAGTAAAAAATAAATAAATAAATTCCATATTTAAAAATTCATTTTCAATATTTAATTTAAAATTTTTTTTTCTAAACTTTTATTGTTTTTTTTTTTATTTCATCTCCTATAGTAGCTTAAGACTTATCGCAAAGGCAATCAAATATTACTTTAAAAGTTTTATAGAGTCTGAAAAAGTTCGAAGATTTCAATAATTTCTATAAGATTCATGTGATAAAATAATATAATTCTCTTTCCTACACATGCCTCATCTATCCTTTCTTAAACTTAAACTTATTTGCCCGTCCTTTGCTAGCTTTCATTTAGCAAGATTTAGATAGTTCGTCGCCTCAGCGTCATATCGGGCGAGTTATAGCAACAATATGCAGGCATAAAACAAACGCCGACCCTTTCGTAGCTTAAAGACTCAAACCGAAAGCTGATTTAAATGTTAATAGAATGGCAAACACTGAGAAAAACAACAAGGGAGAAAAAAAAATCGCACAACATGGCGAATTTTCTTAAACTTTTTGCCTGAGCGTCTGGCTGGCTGGAGTGGGGCGAGTGGGGCGAGCGGAGGAGCGAGCTGTATTGGTAACGAGAGGCGCAATATATTTGCATAAAATTCATAACATATGCCCCAGTCGGGGCCATACCCAGATGCGCCTGATATCAGACTAACAGAGGAGTCACCAGAGAAAGGGACGGCGAGAGAGAGAGAGAGAGAGAGAGAGAGAGGTAGAGGGAGCTGCTGTGTAGCTTCCATAAGTAGGCAACGGGCAAACGAACGAGCGGTAAACAACTGCGCCACATCGTCATCATATTTACCGCTTGCACAGCCGCCCCGTTGCTCTGCACCCCAAGTCCGTGCCACGTCCTGGAAAATATAAGAAAAATCAAACGTAAATAAATAGACATGTGCGAGCGAGCACTAAGCTGAGCGTGGGAAGAAATGGGTGGGCTCCCTCGATTTCGGGTAGAAAACTCAAAAATTGAAAATGCTTTAGGCCACAAGTATTTTGCCAAGGCATTTCCAATTTGGTACATAAAAGTACATATATATACACATACAGATATATATGTATATATATATATGAATTTATATATATTCTCTACAGTTTTTGGCAACGTTACAAAGTAAATGCGAACATGTGCTTAAGCCTCGGCAAACTTTTGTAATCAATAAGAAGGTGGATTAATTTACACGGCGCACAATCGAAAAGTGGGAAAAGAGTTTGGATATTTGCAATAAAATTTAGTTAAAAAGGGTTTCGCTTTCGCAGCGATTCTATTGAGTTGCCTTAAAGAATTTCTATTATATTACAAAATTTAATTATGCAATAATATCGTGTTGCCATCAATGCGGTTTGAATAGAATTTGTAGAAAACTCTTCGTTGGTTTGTTTTGTTCAAGGTCAAGGTAGTTCAAGGTAGTTCAAGGTAGTCTTTCTAGGTGAGTTTAAGTATAATGAATGTTTCTCCTTTCTGTGGCATACTCTGTATCTGTCTCTATGATCTGTCCGTCTGTCTCTATCCCCCTTTCTTTCGTTAGGTCTCTCTCTCTCTGATTTTCTGGATTTCTCTCTGTCTCTTTCTTATGCTCTCTTTTCTTTTTCTGTCTCTTTCCCAATGTGTCTCTCTCTTTGTCTCTCTCTCTCCTTTTGTCTCTCACTATTTTTCTTTCTCTTTCATTATTTTCTCTTTCTCTCCCAATTAATATCTCTCTCTCTTTTTCTGACTGCCTTTCTCTCTCTCTTTCTCACTGTCTGTTTCTCACTGACTCTCTCTCTCTCTTTCTCACTGTCTCTTTCTCTCTCTTATTGTGGCTTTCTCTCGCGCTTTATATCTCTCTCTCTCTCACTCCCGCTCTATTGATCTGTCTCTCTCATTCTCTCTCACCCTATGCCTCTCTCTCAGTCTTTCTCTATCTCTTTCCCTATCTCTCATTTACTCTGTCTTCTTGTCGCTTTCTATCTTTCTCGCTTTCTATGTATCTCTCTCTATTTATCTATGTCACTCTCTCCAGTTTTGTTTCTGCATTCTCTCTTCCTTTGTGTCTCTCTCTCTCTCTCTCTGTCTTTCATTCTGTCTTCATATCTATGTATCTATCAATCTAGCTCAATCTCTACATAGCTCTCACGAGCTCTCTCTGAAACACCCATTCTCTGCCGTTTCCCTGCTATTGCCGCCCTCTGTTTCTGTCAATACATCACTCAGCCTGTCATCCAATAAAAATTCGTATGCCAGTCACATTCCAGTCGTAACTTGCATATTAAAATGTTATTTTAATGAGTTCTACAACACAGAAATAGTTTTGTTTATGAAAATGGGAATATGCTCTTATTATAATATTCAAAACTCCATGCCATAATCCATTCTCATCCATTCGCTCGCCCTACTCACTGCTTAAATGAGGTTTGTAGGTCCCTGAGGTATTAGGAAACAAAGTGTCACATGTTTTGGATATGCAATTTCCACTCGTTTCATTTAATTTAGCCAAACAAAACTTTTGAAACCACAATTTTGTCTTTTTTTTTTCGTACTAATCACGATTTGATTAACTATTTCGTAAAGTTTTGCTAACACGTTTTCCCACTCTATATTATTATTAATGTTTAATTGCTCAAATGCTCAGCAGCGGCAACAAGAGCAGCAGCAGCAGCGGCGGCAGCTGGTTGGATTCAGTAGAACAAATCAAAAGTTTTTATAGCAAAGCAAATTTCGCTGCTGTTCTCCGGCTCCTTGGCGTATGCAACAGAATTTTATTTATGACAAAAAGTACTTTATATATATACATATGTATATAGATGTACAGTATGTATATAGATGTATATATATACATATATACGGAATGAAAAACGTGTCAGTTAAATTAATTTTCTGGTCACAGGACACTCAAAAACAGGACATCAGACGCACAATGTTGACCCTTTTACAGTTGTCCAAAGAAACAGAGAGGCAGAGAGAACGATAGAGAGAGAGAGAGAGAGAGAGTGGAAGAGTGAGAGCACAGCCACAAATCTGCTGTGTTTTTATGCTTTTGCTGCTGTTAAAATTTATTTGTCTTATAAATTTTGTTAGCATCTCAACTGAAGAGCCAAAAACAGAGTCCAAATCCAGCTCGGACGAACATTTAATTATTTTTATTTCTCTGCCCATGCTCCTTATGGACACAGTGCGCACAAATAGTTTATGCACACACAAGAAAAATGAATGAAGAAGTCAGCCACAGAGCCACAGCGAGACAGACAGACAGACAGACGGACAGAGTTAAGCAAACGGCTTGACAAAGTTTTTGTTGTCCCTTAATTTATATTTTGTTGCTGTCTATGCGGCTTATGTTGCGCTCTCTTTCGCACATTGCCAAAGAGATTTGGCTTTAATGTGCGGCCATTTAAACTGAAGCCGCAGCAATAGCTCTTAAGTCTATGTCGCATTTCTGATTTGATTGTTGATTTTATAAAGTTCAAGTTAAAAAAAAAGTTCATTTACATATTCAAAACAAAAAAGAAAAGATTTTTATTGTAGTAAAATTTTCGCTTGTACATGCACTTAAGAGTGCAATTGCCCAAAATGTATGCGAGCTAAATTTTCGAAGTTCCATTATCACTAATTGAATTCCACACTCTTCGCTGCAGCAGCAGCAACAGCAGCAGCTGCTGCATTAAAGCAGAGCTTAAGCTATTTTTCTAAAAAGCGTCGCTTGTCGCGCTGTCTCGCTCGCACTGCTGCTCACTTTTGGGCAAGCTAAGTGAATTCAAGCATTACACTCTCGGTCGCTTGCCTGGCGCCATCTTCTCGTTGTTGTTGTTGCTAGTGGTTGAGTGAAGAGCGAAGAGCACAGGCAGAGCTCAGTAATCCCCGCACGTGTGCATCTGTGAGTGTGTGTGTAACTGAGCGTGGGCAAGAGCTCTGCTTCAATAATGAAAAGTAACGGTGTCTGTGCGCTATCCTTGTCTTTTGCGCGGTTGATATGGTTGATATTCTCTTGTATTTGTATAACTGTGTATGCATATAAATGTACCTATTCATGTATGTGTGGGCATTGCATTGACTGCATTGGGTTAAACTTTAAGTTGTTTATTCCTTTAGTTTGTAAGCTTGCAATATAACGGCAACTTTACTAATTTGCAATTGTTTTTCTCTGCTCTCGTTTACAGGTACTACAACATTACATTTTGTCACACAATATACACAAACACCCTTACACAACTTCTATACAATACACAAAGCAATGTAAAGACTCACAGTTAATCAAAATAACAATAATAACAACAACAACAACAAATGATACCAAAATCGGCATTTAAACTGAAAAGGCTGTTAAAAGAACAAAGAACAAAAAACAACAACTCGCAAAATTCATACATCATTTTTTTTTGTTAAATAAAACGCAACGAATTAAATACAAAACAAAACAAAAAAGACGCTCGTAGTGCTTCCAAAACTTTGAAATGGCCAGTGCCTAAAAGAGTAAGAAAGAAAGAGGGAGAAAGAGAGAGAGAGAGAGCTAGAGCTAGACACACACAAGCAGAGCAACAGCAACAAATGACAGCGAAAATGTTGCGGCCACACACAACGGCAGCAACAGCAACAACAACAACAAGCAAGAGAAAAGCAAACGCCGCGCAGCCAGAAATTGAAGAAAGTAACAACAAACAATACAAAGCGCCGCGACGCCGCTGCTACCATCTGAGCAGCAGCAGAATCACAACGATAACATAAGCGCGTCAAAGCAAAGCACAGCAAAGCAAAGAGAGCATTATTTGGAAGAGATAAAGAGAGCGAGTGAGCGAGCGAGCGAGCGCGACAAACTTTTACAAACACTTTCTGTTAAGCCCAACACACATACACACACGTACACACATCTATATATTTTTTTGTCGGTTTGCGTTGTCTCCGTGCGCTTGCTTGTGTGTGTGCGTGCGTGCGTGTGTGTGTTTATGTTTTGCTTGTTTGTGTGCGCGTTGCCGGCGAAACTAATTAAAAAAATATTTGTATTAAGCGCGCGTTATGGCACAACAGCAACAACAACAACACCAGCAGCAGCAACACCATCAGCAGCAGCAACAGCTGCTGCTGCAACAGCAACAACAACTACTGCAGTACAATAACAATTTGTACAACCTGAATTATAAGTAAGTTTTGAGAGTCATTGCGTTGCGCGCTGTTCCCCCCCTTTGCTGCCTACTTCCCTTTCTCACCACTCACCTTCTTTGCTTGTTCCTATGTGTTTGTGTGTGTGTGTGTGTGTGTGTGTTTAAGCATGCGCCACGAAAAAAATGGCTTTGTTTTATTAACTAAAGCTCAAACCCAAAGCTTTTAAATGTCAAGGCAAATATTTAAATTAAACAACTGTCGCGTTTACATCACACAAGCAAACACACACACTCACACACACACCCACACACACATGGACACACACACATGGAAACACACACACATACGCACGCACCCAAGCTACCCCTTCTCTGTGTGTTCCACAATCAAAGGCTTTGTTTACATGCTCATCAAACCGTGCTTGCGTGCATGTCAAACTGTTTACGCCTAACAGAGCTGAAAGCTTGTCTATCTCTCTGCACGTGCAAAATATTCATGAGAATTACAAGGAAATATGTAAATTTTTGGAAATTAAAATTTGATTAATTCTTTGGCATATTAAATTGGATAGAAGACAAATTTTATTAAAACCAAATTTTAGGAATAAAACGAATACATTTTATATTAAATTAGAAAATAAAAAAAAAAATATACAAAAATTCGAAATTTTAAAAAAATTTTAAAATTAAATCAAATTTAAATATTTTATGTAAATGTATGTGTGTATGTATGTTTGTCTAAATATATAATATATAAATAAATGTGTTGACAATAGACTCACTTAAAGTTTTTTTTTTTATATATCAATTGAAATCTTCAAAATATATATAGTTTATATATTTGCTAAATATTTTTTTATTTGTTTGAAAAGTATTCTAAATGTATATGAAATGCTTTTCTTTATAAGATGTACATAAAACACGTTTGAGAAAAATTCTATAGAAAAAAAGATAAATAAAAAAAAAATAAAACTCAAAATATTTATATATCAAATTCAAAAAAAAAAAAAATATTATTTAAAATTTTTACAAAATTTTAAAAAATAAAAAACAGAATTTTAGGTATTAAAAAAAATTTAAATAAATTTAAAACTAAATTTTTAAATATATTAGGTTTTTTTTTTTTTAATTATAATACAAACTTTTTCGCAATGTAAAAATCATTAAAAATCATAAAATATTTGCCCAAGCTAATAATCTTTTCGAAAAGGAAACACATTTGCTAAGCAAACATAAAGCTGACGAAAAAACTAACAAATTGCGCCGCAAGCACAATGCATGTCCAACTGTTTACATAGCACCCCCAGCGCAGCGCAGCGCATGTCAAACTGCTGTCAACTGCCAAGTCATGTTTGTTGTTGTTCCTCTACTTCTACTTCTACTTCTACTACAACTACTTCTACTACTACTACTACTTCTTGTCAATGTTGTTGTCGTTGTTGTTGTTGTTCATGTTGTTGCCTGTCATGTTTGTTTGTTATATATAATTGTGAAACCATTGTTGTTCTTCTTGTTGCTGATGTGTTTGTTTGTTATGAGCAGGTGGAAATACCTTTACCTTGAATACACACTTTACGATCGAAACGTTTTTCTTTTTTGCAGCATGGAGGATCCCGAGCGGCGCAAAAGACGCGAACGGGAAAAATATGAACGCCAACAGGGTATACAGAGCGATGATCGTGAGACTAGTCTTTTTGGTGAGCCGCGCCGCCTCAATCCGAGCGAGGGCGATGCGGAAATAACCGCCGCCCTCGGCGAATTCATCGATGCCCGGGACCATATGAACTCTTCCACGGTGGGAATCTACAGGCATGCGTCGAATGCGTCCAATTCGCGGCTGCAGGCGCTGTCCTTTGGCAGCAACTCGGTTGCTAACTCCTACACATCATCCGCCTCCGTCAACGCAGCTGCGTTATCCTCGTCATCAGCTTCCTCATCCGCCTCATCGGTGCCTGGCGGCCAGCTGCCCACATCACAGCAGCAACAGCAACAGCAACAGCAGCAGCAGCAGCAGCAACAACACTATCAACAGCAGCAGCGGGCGCCCACCTATCTGAAGCAGGCGGATAATAAGCCGCCCTACAATGGGCGTGGCGGCTATCCCGGGCAGCCGATGAAGAACGATATACCGTCGAGTA
The DNA here is from genome assembly GCA_035045945.1 of Drosophila anceps. NCBI lineage: Eukaryota > Metazoa > Arthropoda > Insecta > Diptera > Drosophilidae > Drosophila > Drosophila anceps. The sequence continues at coordinate 5,955,433 of JAWNON010000062.1, forward strand.
GCGGCATGGCGCCGCCACGTGGACCGCCCAGATCTTCATCGTCCGCCAGCAGCAACAGCATCAACACGTCCAGCGCCACAAACAATGCCACAGCGGCAGCGACGTCAGCGTCCATGTCCTCGCCCCTCGGCCCACCCATGTCCACCCAAATGCCGAATGGCCGCGAGAAATCGTTTCTGGGGCCACCGGCGCCGGCGCTGCCCAATGGCGGACGCTTTGTGCCGCCAGCGGCCAGCAATAAGCGGCCCAGCAACAGTGCCGGACTGCAGCCACCGCCACCAGAGGTAAGTTGCAATCGAATAAGCTATCGATAGTCATTAGAGAATGACTCAAAGCTCAAAGCGTCGCAAGTAAAATGAGATCAGTTAGCGATGATTAGAGCAGTTGAAAGTGAGAGAGACAAAATGAATTTTGCTATCGATAACTATAGAGTAAAGCTAATGGGAAAAGTCTTTGAATATTTGTTTGAAAATAGATGAGAAACTAACAGTAAAGTACTATAGTTATCGATAAATCTTTGATATATAGTCCGAAAATAATTGGAATACTTTTTAATAAAAGAAAGAAAAACAGACATTAATTGGAATATAAGATATATAAGTAAAAATATCTCCAGATAGATAGACAGACCTACAGAGTTTCCGAATTAGATTTCCAATACAAGCTGTGTTCATAAAAATAGTAGTGCGGCTGAAATATTTGACAGCAAAGTTTGTTAATAAACATATTTTTAAAACAATTTGAGATTTTTAATATTTGTTTCAAATTAGTTTCAAAATATTATGTTTATCACAAAATTTTGCTGTCCAACATTTTAGTCGCACTACTATTTTTATGAACACTAAGAAATAATCACGTAATAATTTATAGTATTCAGACTAGAATATAGAAAAAAAATATATAATATAGAATATAGAATATAAAATATAAAAGTATAAAGTATAAAATATAAAAAATAAAATATATAATATAAAATATATAATTAATAATATATAACATAAAATATAAAACATAAAATATAAAACATAAAGTAAAAAATATAAAATATAAATTATAAAATATTTAAATTATAAAATATTTAAAATATAAAATATTTAAATTATAAAATATTTAAATTATAAAATATTTAAAATATAAAATATTTAAATTATAAAATATTTAAATTATAAAATATTTAAAATATAAAATATTTAAATTATAAAATATTTAAATTATAAAATATTTAAAATATAAAATATTTAAATTATAAAATATTGAAATTATAAAATATAAAAAATATATAAAATATAAAATCTTAAAATATAAAATATAGATACTCATATCATGTGTAATGGTATTAGTTTATCAAATCAAAGAAAGTCTAAAAATTGAACTGCGCATGCAACATATTAATGATTGAATGAATGGAAAAGGAAATCAACTGTTGAATTTGCTGATCAGAACAGCAAAAAAAGTAACTTTAGATTAAAGAATTTTAAGTATATCAGAAAACAAGTTTGTTCTCTTCCAGTTTTAGTCTGAAATATATCTTAAGAACACGATCAATTCAGCAAAAACCCTTTGAAAACTATAGTCTGATCATATTGAAAATATTATTAAATATATATTTTTTTAGTATATATATTTTCTCACTTATTAACACACTCTCTCTCTCTCTCTCTCTCTCTCTCTCCCTCTCTGTCTTTTCGGTCGCCTGCAGAAGGATATTAGCAAAATAATCACCGAAATGACCAACAATTATCGCGTGACCCCGCTAACCTCAATTGCGGCCACGCCGCACGCACCCATGTCCGAGAACTACAATCTGAATGGGCCCAATAAGTTTAAGTATGCATTTGATTCCATCGGCCCCCTCAACTCACCGCCGGCAGCGGGCGCCTCCTCGCTGATGACGCCACTGTTGGCGCCCATTGCGCCGATCACCTCGCCCATTGCACCGCTGCTGACGACGCCGCCGCAGGCCAGCCAACTGCCTTTGCCGCTGGCGCCGTTGGCGGGTGTCACCACGGTGCCGCCTTCCCTGGGCATGGCTGCTGTCGCGCCCATCCAGCAGCTGATGCCCACGCCCCCAAAGGCGTCGCCGACGCCGCCAGCGATAAAGCCGCTCAAAACGGAAAAGAATCATTCGCTGGAGAAGCAGGACTCGTGGTAAGTGCCGGAGAGGAATATTTACAGAATAGCTGATAATAGTGGGGAAAATAGTGTGGAAATAGGGGGTAATAGGATGGAATAGTATTTAAGAGTGTGCTATCAGATGAGGAATATTATGGGGAAAGGTAGGCAATAATTAATGGAATTACTTTACTAATTTCTATAACTAACTTCTATAACAGAAAAGTGAAGGAAAAAGTGGGGAAGAAATTAATTATAATTATTGAAAAGGGGAAAATAATGCGAAATACTGGGTAAATGTGGATAATAATAATAGATTTAAAACAATAAATTTAATGTGAGGCAATATCTAGAAAATACTGATAATAAAAAATTGAAAATAGTGGGAAATAATGACAATAGTGGGACATTATTGATAGTATGTGAAATCCGTAGTGGGAAATAGTGGGAAATTATGTATGAGTATTCAAAAAATGATCTGATTCTGTGCTTAGCATTGGCAAATAATTGTAAATATTTAGGAATAGTGGGAATTTTTTAATCAAATAATGGGATATAATAATATAGACCACTATTATAAGTATTGGCTTATTCGGAAATATAATACAAGTATTTCTTTCTGCTTGCAGCCTTGAGAACGATCTGGAGCTATCCGAATCAGATGATGAGCGCAAAAAGGATGGGTAAGTATTACAGTTTGACAAGCACTGCTAGCTTATACTAATATAAATCTGTCTCTCTCTCTCTCTCACACACTTTACAGTCGGTCGGCAGGGAACAGCAGCAACAGCTCTGAGTCCGATTCCAGCGAATCGGGCAGCGAGGCAAGCAGCAAAGGTGATACACAGCAGCAACAACAGCAGCAACAGCAGCAGCAGCAGCAACAGCAACAGCAGCTGTTGCATCAACATCAACAGTTGCTGCTGCAACAACAACAGCGCCTCGCAGCCAACGCCAACGGCAGCAAAAAGAAATACAGCCAAACGATAATTGCGAGTGGAGCGAATACGATCAGCGGTTTGCTTACGTCAAGTGGTTTGGGTGGCTCTGGTGCTGGCAGTGTTACAGGTGGTGGTGGTGGTGGCATCAATGCCACCAGCAACACGTGCAGCGGCGGCGGCGGCTCAAGCGGCTCCTGCATGGGCACCATGAGCAGCTCCAGCTCATCGAACAAGACGCCCTCGCCGACGGACAGCAATCGCTGGAATCTGAGCCGTTTCTTTCCCAAGCCAGCGAATCAGACGGCCGCCGAGAGTGTGTCGCCGGGTGTGGCCAATGCCATGGGCAATGTGAGCATGAAGGTGCCCGGCATCTTGCCAGGCGGCGCACAAATCATACCCGAGTCCATAGACGTCACCACGGCGATTGTGAAGAACGAGAAGCTGCACGACGAGACGCGACACGTGGACGATGACGAGGATGACGAGGCGGCTGCGCAGCACCAGCAACAGCAGCAGCAAAGATACGGCTTGAGTGTAACTGTTAAGAAGGAGCAACTGGAACAGCAGCAGCAGCATCAGCAGCAGCAACAGTTGCTGCTGCAACAGCAACAGCAGCTGACGACGGAGCAGCTGGCTCTGGCGGGCGCCTTGCCAAAGAACCAAATTAAACGCGAGTCACGTTTGTCTGACTCCGGCAGCGCCAGCAGCGGCAGCGGCAACAGCGACAGCAGCAGCAATAGCAGCGCCGGAGGTGGCAGCGAAGTGTTGCCGATGCCCGGTCCGGGCGAAACGCTACAAATACCTGGCGTACCTGCGGCGATAACAACGGTGCTGCGTGTGCCGTCGACGCTGCAGCACAAGGTGCCGCCCAATAGCGTCACGTTGACGCCGATTGGACCGCTGCCGGCGTCGCCGAAGCCGCGACAGAAAAAGCCGCGTAAAAAGAAAATGTCGGCAGCAACAGCGCCGCCGCTAGACTCCAGCGACGAGGATGAGCCGACGGCAGCGACGAGCAGCAACAAGAAGCATGCGCTGGAGCTGGCAGCAACAGCAGCAGCAGCAGCAGCTGCTGCCGCCGCTGCTGTGGCGGTGCCAGTGGCAGCGCCAGCAATTAAGAAGGGGCGCGGCAGGCCACGCAAGCAGGCGCAGCAGCAACAGCAACAGGCGCAGCAGCAACAGCAAAGCGGAAATCTGAGCAGTGCCTCGGCGAGCAGTTCACAGGCGAAGGGACCAACGTTGACAGCAGCCAAGAAACCTCTAGCCAAAGGCAGCGGCAGCAACAGCACCAACAACAGCACCAGCACAGCGCCAGCAACAGTTTCTGTGGGCAATCGCAAGCGTGAGCATAGCAGCAACAGCAGTTCCAACAGCAATACGCCAACCAAAAAGCCCACAGCAACATTTGCGGCCATTGCTGCAAAGATCAATCGTGTCGATGGCCTTAGTAGCGATGACGATAGCAGCAGCAGCAGCAGTTGCAGCAGCACCAAGTCCAGCAATAGCAACAGCAAAAGCAGCAGCAGCGGCAGCGACACTGAAACGCCAGCAACAGCAACAGCAGCAGCAGCAGCAGCAGCTGCAGCAGCGCCCACAGCAGCGACAGCTGTAACGGCAGCAGCAGCAGCAGCGGCAGCATCAACTGCGCAAAATCCCGCCAAAAAGCGAATTGTGAAAATCAATAAAGTGGGCGTGGCGAGTAACAGCAGCAGCAGCAGCAAGGCCAAGCGACGCTATAGCGTTGGCAGCAGTAGCAACAGCAGCAGCAGTAGCAGCAGTGAAACTGAAGAGCAGCAGCAGCAGCAGCACAAGCAACAGCAACTGTTGCTATTGCAGAAGCAACAGCTGCAGCAACAGCAAAAGCAACTACTGCAGCAACAGCAACAATTGCAGCTACAGCAGCAGCAGCAACAGCAGCAGCAGCAGCAACAACAATCGCTGCTGGGTCACTTTGCGGCCGAGTCGCTGCCGCAGTCGGCGCAGCGTTTGAGCAGCAGCGACTGCAGCAGCAGCAGCAACAGTGACAGCAGCAGCAATAGCAGCGGCAGCAGCAGCAGCAGCGACGAGGACGTCGAGCATCGCAGCGGCAAACGCAAGAGTGATAAGAAGAAGATCTGCACGCTGACGCGCATCTTCAATCCCAAAGAGGGCGGCGCCAAAAAGCAGGGTCAGGTTGTCATAATCGATCAGTCCGAGGAGCAGCAGCAGCAACAGCAGCAGCAACAACAGCAGCAGCAGCAACAGCAACAACAGCAACAACAGCAGCAACAGCAGCAGCAGGCCAAAGAGCTTAAGCCGCGTGCCACGCCCACACAGCTGCTGGGCGCCACGCTGGCATCGCCAGCAAGAACCACCACACCACACTTGACATCGCTGATGTGCAAAATAGATCTAAGCAAGCTAGCCCGAGTGCCGCCCGAGTGGTATCAGAATAGCTACAGACTGTACGCAGCAGTTGATGGTCAGCATCAGCAGCAGCAGCAGCAGCAGCAGCAGCACCAGCACCAGCAGCACCACTCGCAGCAACAGCAGCAGCACCACCATCAACCAGAGAGACTGAAGGCGCAGCAGAACGGCCATCTAAGCAGTCGTTCCGCCGAGGGCGCACGCACGCCCAAGGATCTGCAACAGATGTATACGCCCAATGGCTATGTGACTGGTGCGGCTGGTGGTGCAGTTGCTGGTGCAGCAGCTAGCAAGCTGCTTGGCGGCGTCAAGCATGAGCATGGCGTTAAGCCCGAGCCGGAGCTGGAACCCGGCTATGAGGGCAAGTACAAACTGAACAGCGTTAAGCAAGAGTTCATGCTCAAGCAGGAGTTGCCCGCGCGTCGACGCAAACGCAGCTCCAGCTCCAGTTCGAGTCCCTACAAGGAGAAGAAGCGAAAAAAGGAGAAGGCCGAACAGCTCAGCAAAGAGCTGCTGCCCGTGCCGGTGCTGCTGCCTGCCAACAATCACGAGCGATTATCGCGCGACAAGCTCGAGCTGCTCATACAGCAGGAAAGCGCCGCAAATGGCAGTCCCAACAAGCTGCAACAGCAACAGCAACAGCAACACAATCAACAGCAACAACATGCGCGACAATTGTCACTGTCACAATCACAGCAGCAACAGCAACAGCAGCAGCAGCAGCAACAGTCGCAGTCGCAGCCACAGCCAACAGCTGCGGCAGCAACAGTTGCCGCTGTGCCCATCCAACTGCCAACCACCTGCAGCGAAGCGGTGCAAACGACGCCGCCACCAGCAGCGCCACCGCCAGAGCCGCGTCTTATCTATCGATCCCACTTTGACAAAGAGGAGGAGAATGACAGCGACGATCTCAGGTGAGCAATGGGCATTCAACGAGTGTCTCTGTGTGCAAAGTTCATGGTATCTCATAGTCGGGCATACCCTACTGGAATGGTCTTGTCTCTTCTACTGACATTAGCTCAATTTTCCTAATCAATCTTTTCCTTTGTAGAAAAAACGACTTCTTGCTGCAGGAGGCGATCAGGCGTAAGCGTGCCGCCGATTCGGAACGAGACTCGTTCAGTCAGATGACGCTTTACCTCGAGGCAATTGTCTACTTTCTGCTGACCGCCGATGCCATGGAGCGCTGCAACATGGAGGCCACCTGGACCATGTACAAGGACACCCTGTCGCTAATTAAGTGAGTAAAGTGTGCTGCACATCCAAAATTATTCAATTTTTACTTTGTAGTTTATAGAAATTGTTAAAGTAATTTTTAGAATTTATTTAGTTTTTATGAATTTCTATCAAGAGAGCCAATGCGCATTATCATGCAAGAGTTTCAGACAAAAAATAATATTAAAGTATTCAGCTTTCACTTCATTGGAAACAAGAGAATAGTAAAATTTCAACATTTTTACATATATTAAAACATTTTATGCTGTAAATTACAAATTGAATGCCAGCATGAAAGAATATAGATGAATATGAAGGAATATAGATATATTTTAAAGAATTCATTTTAATATTTTTTTTTTTGCCCATTGAAAATGGGAAATCGGGGTATAATGTTTTTGTGAAAATGTATTTAACAGACAGCAGGAGGCGTGGCAGAACCCAAAAAGTATATGTTTTCTTAATTAGATCGATGAGCTGAGTCATAGCCATAGCCATAGCCATAGCCATAGCCATAGCCATGTTATTTTTTTTTTCGATAGCTTTGCTAAAGTTAAATATATTATATAGAAATATATACAAATATTTTAGGACATTAAGATCGATTCGAGAACTTAAACTATCTATACAAAACAAATTATATTTTATAATAATTTTAAGTATTTGTTGCTTTTTCTATAATAAGATTAATAATAAGATTAAAATATAAAGAATTTATTATAATTGAATTTAATCTATTTATCCATTTGCAGATACATTTCCTCCAAGAATCGACCGTATCAGCTGTCAACGAATGGAAATCACGAATCGCACAACATTGTGGCCATACTCAGGTGAATATCTTTTTGTCACTTCAAATAAATGGCTCTATACATTTGGCTAACATTTAACTTTGCTCTCCAGTTTGCGCTGCCAATCACTGATATCCTTAAAGCTTTACAAATTGCGACGCGTCAATTGTCGTGCAATTATCGCCAGTTGTTCCGAATTTTTTCGCTCTGGCAGGGGGGATATACTGAATGGCAATACGCCGTCCTCCATATCACCATCGAACTCAGTGGGCTCTCAGGTATGATAGCAATAAATCTATATCAATTAATAAGTATATAGTTTTTAATGTTTGTATTATTTCCAATTCAATTAGGGCTCCGGTTCGAATACGCCGCCTGGCAAAATAGTGCCTCAAGACATACACAATCAGCTTTGCAAGCAGAATGAGTATCTCACCTACGTGAACAGCGCTCATGAGCTGTGGGATCAAGCCGATCGTTTGGTGCGCAACGGCAATCATATAGGTAATGTACAGCTCCAACTCTATATCTAATTGATATTTACTATGCGACTGATGTACTGACTGTGATTTAGTGAGTGGACGGCTTGATGAGAGACAGGCAAAGTCGTATAGTTAGCTGCAGTTAACTTGTCCGTTCTTTGGCATTAGTCAATGCAGATGCTAAATATGTAAAAATATAAAATATTGATAATTTGCGGAAAATTCGTAGTATTCTCTTTATTTATTTATTAATTCTACAAAAATGTTATTCAACTCGAATGAATATTTGAATTCTTTGAACAATAAACGAATGAAATTCGTTAAATATTTTATGTTAAAAAAAAAAACTAAAAAAATAGTTATTTATATTTTTGAATTAATTTAAAAATATATATTTTTGAATTCATATAAACAAACATATTATGAATGGATTAAAAAGTTAAATTTTGAAATGAATTAAATGTAAATTTAAATGTATGTAAATTATATATGTAAATGTAAATTATATATATACACATGTATTTTTTAAATATATACATATATACAATATAAAAATTGTATATATATATTTTTTTTAATTGGCTACGAACTTATCCAAAATCATTTTAAAAAATTTGTTTATTGGCAATTTTTAATATATTGTTAAAATATTTAAACGACTTTAAAATTATGCACATATAATTTTTTTGTATAACTTTTCCTGTGAAAAAAAAAAACATTTTTATATATTTTTTTTAAATATAAAAATAATAAACACATAATTATATGAATATTATTTGGAAGCCGCTTTGCCAATGAGTGATATTTAGTTTAATTTTAAAAAAAAAAATTGACTAAAAGTAAAAGTTCTTAAAGAAATATGTTAGGCTGCAGAATAGTTTGCATAAGACTGACTATACTATATTATTATTATGATAATTATAACTAGAAATATTATTATCTTTATAGATTATACCTAGTTTATGTATTAAATATATATTCGTTTTGTCAATTCTATGCAGACTTCATACGCAAACTGGATCATGAGAACGGGCCTTTGACGCTGCACAGCACGATGCATGAGGTGTTTCGCTATGTGCAGGCGGGCCTGAAGACTCTACGCGATGCTGTCTCGTATCCCCAGTCACAGTAGCGATAACAGCAACGCCAACAGCAGCATCAAAAACACCAACAACACCAACACCAACAACACCAACAACAGCAACAACAGCAACAACAACAGCAACATCATCACCACCAAACGTGTCTAAATGAAAGTCAGGCCAAATTAGCAACTATTATTATTATTATTATTATTATAAATTATAAATATTATTATTATTATTATTATTATTATTATTATTATTATTATTATTATTATTATTAAATTGTATACTATATATAAAGAAAACAGAAAGCAGCAGCAACCAGCTACTAAATTTAAGTTGTTTAGCTTAGGAAAGAAAGAAAAACTTCCAACAACAATAACAACAACAACAACAACATCTAAAGTTACTCTTTTTATGCACATCATTTACTTATTTCCTTATGCTCAATTTTCGATTGGTTTCTTTATATAATTATTTCGTTAGGCAATTTAAGCTTTATATTTATGCCTAGTTTTAGTTGATATTACAAAAGCAAAAATATTATTAAATTCAAGTTATTTTCTCTTAATTATATATATATATATATATATATATATATATATATATATATATATATATATATACATATATATATATATATATATATATATATATATATATATATATATATATATGTTTTCATAGCTCGTAGAAATGAACATAAACAAATTTTAGTTGAATTTTTTTGTTTTTGTATGCACACAAAATAAAAATGGCTTTTTAATCTTTAAGTTAGTTAATTTTTCTTTGTCGTTTGCACATATATATATATACGCATATTTGTATATATATATATTCTCGCTGGCCAAATTGTAAAGTGCGCCTTAAAACCAACAACAACAACAACAACAACAACACATTTTTTATATGTATATAAGCTAGAACCAACAAGAATTAAGCAAGCAAAACTAAACTAAACAAAACAAAACTAAACTAAACTCTAAAGAAAAGAAGCAAATTCTTAAAAAATGTAATATTAGTATGGTTTTTATTAAATTAATTTAAATGCAAATTTTTACTGTTTCATAAGTTTAAAATTGAGTTAAACACACACACACACACACACACACACTATATTATATAGTTATATATATTCATACATTATTGATTATGTTTTATAATAATATTATTGATTTTAAAAGTAAAAATTTTTAAAAGAAAGCAATCACGTTTTTAGAACAAAATTTCATGAATGAAAGATATATATATATATATATATCTATATATATATATATATATATATATATATATATATATATATATATATATATATATATATATATATATATATATATATATATATATATATATATATTATGTATTTAAAATATATCTCATATATATGCAAAAAGTTTTTATTTTGTTTTATTTTTTCTTTGGTTGGTTTTATTATATTTTTCCCCGCCTCCCAGTTTTTGTGCCTGAGAAGACTCACAAAAAAAAATCAAGATATATACAAAATATATATATATATATATATATATATATATATATATATATATATATATATATATATATATATATATATATATATATATATATATATATATATATATGCAGACGCATCAACTAATAGTGCATTAGTAGTTCTTAAATGAGTTCAAATTCAAAATAAAAATAACTATAGGAAGAAAAAACAGCAATTTAATCAATAAAATAAAAATTAAAAAAAAATCAACGCGCCCCGCCCCTTTGAAAAAAAAGCGAAATCAACCAATATACAATGTACATACATGTATCCGACATATACATATACATATATATATATATATATATATATATATATATATATATATATATATATATATATATATATATATATATATATATATATATATATATATATATATATATATATATATATATATATATATATATATATATATATATATATATATATATATATATATATATATATATATAGACATACAAATACATATACATATATTTTTTAATATGCCAAAGCGAAAAATCAAGTTGTAGTCAATAAGCCGAGAATCGTATTAAAACAAACAAAGAAAATGCAATAAAACTAATTGTAAGTCGTTGATCTAAAACGTAAATGGGCAGCACTGTTTTGTGCCTAATGGGCAGCACTTTGGCGTGATGGCAACGCAAAGCGAAATCGAAATCGAAGAGAAGCGAAGTGAAGCGAAATGAAACGCAGCGAAACAAAACTCGAAAATCAAAGCGAAAAACGTAACGAAAAACAAACTAAAAAAAAAAAAGAAACAAAAGCAAAAACAATTTAATATTGTGTACTTATATGAAACAAAATGTGGTTCTGGGGAAACAAAGCATTAAACTTTCAAAAAAAAAAAACAAAAAACAAAAGAAATATGAAAAGAAAATAACGTAGTCAAATTTTAAGTTATCAATTAATATGAAAAACGAAATTCGACGTGGCGAATTTTCAAATGCCCTTGCAGCCGAGCAGCCGAGTTCAGAAAGAGAGTTATATGAATCTGATATGCAAGATTGAGTTATACAAGAAATAAAAGAGATATTTACATTCTGTATAATTCAGTTAAATATTCAATTAATTATTTCAATAATTGCAAAATGGAAAAAACCGAAAAATTCTATAAAAATATTCATTTGATATGCAATGAAAGATAAATCAAAAATATATATTTAATTATAAAATGAATGTGGAAATATGCAAAAAAAAATAAAGAAAGGTACTCAAGAAATTTATTTTGATTATTAATTATTTTTGTTTGTTTTCAAGTATAAATATTGAATGAATGAATATTAACAAACTGCTTTATTTGGTAATTAAAAAATTCATTTAATAGTTTAATATGCATTTCAAAACTTTTCAATTATTTTTAGTTGTATTTCAATTTTTAATTACTTAAAGCAAAACTTCTTCATTTGTTGTTGCTGTTTTATTTAGTTTTTTTAATAACTTAATATGTTTAATTTTTATTATTGCATTTTTTCCAATTGAAATAATTTGTTTTTAAAGTATTTGCAAAATATGTATTTTTTTTTAAAATATGACAAATATTTTGAAACCATATAAATATTTTTTTTTGTGTTAAATTATTTTTTTTTTACTAATATAGTTTTTTTCTACAAATGCATTTATCAAAACATTTTAATTACACATAATTCTGAATACATTTTTTTATTTAATTATTTGATCAAAATATTTATTTATATAACTTTATTTTTTTTTTATTTTTAAAATAAACCTATCATTTATATTAATTTTTTATTTTAACAAATGCTCCTATATTCTTTTTATAAATATTTACAAACAATCAATTTGATGAGAAGCCAGCCTTTACCGCTCGCTGCAGGGGCATTATCACAAACATAAATAAATAAAACACAAACGAAACGAAAACATCTTAAATATCGTAAAGCGCAATTTTATTGTGAGCAACTTAAATTTGTAATTATTAAAAAAAAAAAAACAAAAACAAAAACAAAAACTATTAAGAAATTTATACACGCCTATATATATACATTTACGCATGCATATGTGTGCACGTATGTGTGCGCATGCATATGCATGTGTGTATATATGTATTGTTAAACATTTTCAACGCTGTAAATAAAATGCAACTTTATAAAAAAACAAAAAAACAAAACAAAACAAAACAAACAAACATAAACACACACACACACAGACAGACAGACAGACAGACACAAGCATATTAATATGTATATCGATAAAATATATACACATAAACATATATATATATATATATATATATATATATATATATATATATATATATATATATATATATATATATATATATATATATATATATATATATATATATATATATATATATATATATATATATATATATATCCACATATATATATTTTTATATATATACAACTAAAGAGAAGTAGAAGATGAACATGAAGAAGCAGAAACCTTAAATTATAGTTAAATTTTTTCAAACAACAAAACAACAAAACAACAACAAGCAGCAATCTTGCAATAAATATTATAAATAAAAAATAAAAAAAAAAAATATGAGAAAATATGAAACGAAAAAAATGCGCCTAGGGGATTTAAGAAGCGAAGAAGTATAGTTAATAATTATATTTTGTTAAGCGTTATTGTAGTGCAAAATATAAGCAAACAAAAAAAAAACGAAAGAAAAACCAAAACAGAATTAAGTTTTAAGCTGAAGTTAAGCAACAACAACAACAACAACAACAAGAACAAGAACAACAAAAACAAACTGCAAAATCAACAATTGATAACAAAACGAAATTGTTCATTAACATAGTAAAGGTAACAAACAACATACATATATAAGTAATAAAAAATATATATATTATATATTTTGTACAAATATAATTAATAAACAAAGAAGAAAGGAATAAACAACAAGAAGAAGAAGAAGAAGAAGAAGAAGAACCGCAGCAGCAAAAACCAAGTACACTTATTAAAGTTTAAGCAAAACAAAAACAACAACCAATTTAATATGCAATTACCGTAACAGTAGTTGATAAATCAAAATAAAAAGACGAAAAAAGCAAAACACAACAAAATTGTAACATTTCAAAAACGAAATTTGTTTACTTATTCAAATTACGCGCGCACAGTTGATATTCGCCGCTTGCATTTGGCGCTATGCGCAATTTGCCGCGCCGCAACCGCATTGACGGCGAAATTGTGTTGGTTAGCAGACGCTGTTCAATTTAACAGCACAACGTGCAAATATTTGCGGGCGCTGTTACAAATATACGTTGAATGGCTTTAAAAGTTTTTGTTTGTTAAATTTAACCGGATTTCTTATCATTTTTATACTTTAATTACTAGATATTTATTTAAATTTTTTAAAATTATTACTCAATTGCATATGTTATTAACAGTTTACTCGTGCACACGATTTAACAGACTCGTGCATGGAACATTCGCGAAAAAAAAAACCGTTTCCAGTGCTGTTAGGCACAGCGCTGTGGCCTTTTTACATTTTCCAACACCATTGGGCCATTTCGTCGTGTGAGCGTGCTGCGCCGCAAGTTTAAGTTTTTCTTTTGAATTCAGTTTTTTTGCTTGTTTTATTTTTTAAATATTCTTTTTTTGTTGCTTACAAAGTGTTTTTAAGTGTTTTCAAGTTTGAGCTAATATTGAAGGCGCGGCAAAGCACAGTGCAGCGCAGAGCAGCTTTTGGCAAGCATTTGCTTGCGCGCCATCTTGATTTTGTGACTTTGTACTGCACGTGATTCACGTGTTTTTACTTTCTGGCTTTTTACTATGATAGACCAAAGCATTGAAGAAGTGGAGAAAATGAGCGAATCTTCAGAGCCAGCAGCGCAATATTTGAACAAAACACGACGTCGTCGGCTCCAGCGACAGAACGAAAAGCGTCGCGCTGCGCATTTGTTAGCAGAGTCTCAAGCCTGCGTCGACGACTCAGTCGACGTCAAGGTCGAATCGAAAGGCGATGTAGAGAAAAAGACAGAACGACGCAAAAAGCGACGCATTCGTGCGCGTCAAGCCAAGCAAAATGCGACGGCGCTATGCATTGAGACAGTGGAAGAGTTGCGACTGGAAGGTGCAGTGGACACATTGCTGGATTCGCCATTGGAAAAGCAGGCGAAATTGAGTATTGATGAATTATTCGTGACGCCGACGTCGACGCCGACACCAACGCCAGCGTCAAGTGTGTTGCAAGCAGTCGAAGAGGAAAGCGACTGGTCACAGTGGGCTGTGCACCTAAACGAGCAATATTCCGTTAAAGAAGAACCTGAATCCCAGCTGAACCCTAATGAAAATGCAACAAGCAATAATTATCGAACATTGCAATGGGCAGCGGATATGTTGCAGTCGCAAACGGACTTCAGCCAGCAATGGCAACAATGGAACCACTGTACCTATGATAGTCGATACTTGAGTATGGACGATTCTTCATATACTACGCAGTGCATGCTCGATAGCAGCAACAATGAGTGTTTCACTTGCTACGTGTTGCAGCGCCAACATCATGAGCAACATCAACAGCAACAACAACAACAACAAGTAAATCAGTACATCAAAAGTTTCTGTGTTGCACAGTGTCCCGACTTTGTCCATACTGTACATCAGTTTCAGGAGCACATTTTGGCATATTACAATAAGCTAGCGTAAGGTAAGTTTCTCTTTATGATCAGATTCACATGTTTACAGTTGTGAAATCAGCAACGGAGCTGTTTGCCTACAGTTTGAAAGCTTTGGTTATTGTAAGCTGCCTAGGTCTTGCAAGCACTGCAAGGGTATTTCACCAGATTTACAAACATGCAAATTTATAGCTAATTAACATTTCATAAAAATACAGTTTTAAATGAAATTAATTTTTAGATTTAAATATTCATTAAAATATTTAGTAATTCATAATATTGTATGGAAAATTGTAAATTTGCAAATGATTTTCACAGTTTGGCAAGCCCTGGCCACTGTGTTTACCATGCCACTCACACTCACATACTCACACATAAATTACACATACGTAATAAGTATATGTTTATATGTATTTGCATGTAAACACTTGCTGCTTGCGCCACATAAGGGAACCACAACAACAACAACAGCAGCAACAACAAAACAATGCACAGAGCTTGCTGAGAGCACTGTTTGTCAAGGGTTGGGGATCTGTAGAAGTGCAACTTCCCCCGCACAGAGTTCAATGGTCTTTTGACACAAATGATGTCAAGTTGAGCGCTTCTTGCTGGCTGGTGCAGTCGGCGCTCGGCTCATTTGCACGCGCCGCTCACTGGCAACAGCGACAGCAGCAGTCAGCTGCCGTTATAAGCTGGCAAATCCTTTGTGTCTCTATGTGAGTGTTTTTCGGTTTAACTGTTTGTTTGGGTGCCTCTTTGGCTGTTGGGCCAACGATAGCTCTGCTGCTGATATGCGGCCGGCATTCTCTCTCTTCAGCTCACACTCTCTCTCTCTATTTCTTCACTTCTTACCCTGGCAGAGAACCTACCGCAATTTGTTTCGTGTTTGTCGTCGTCGTCGTCGTCATCGCTGCATTTCCTTGTTTATGTTTTGTACCCAAATGTAGGGTATTCGGCTAAGTGCTAGAGCGTGAGCGAGAGAGAGAGAGAGAGAGAAGCACGGATACGCATTCACAGAGAGGAGAGCATGTGCAGTACCGTTATATTGTTGACTGTGACTGTTGCAGCGAGTGCGCCTCTGCTTCGGCCGGCGCTATTGGCGTCGCTGCTGGTGCTGCTGTACCTGCGCATTCGGCGCTGCAGCTTTTTGTTATTGTTGTGTCGTTTCATCTTCAGCTTCTTCTTCTTTTAGTATAGCAAATTTTGTGTTGACTGCACAGTGGTGCGCAATGAACTCAAAATTTTTATTGAGAATGAATTTTTTATTCAAATTAAAGATTTTGCTAACGATTATAATTTAATAAATTCCTTTATGTAAATTATTTTATAAAAACTCGAATGCTTTTAATAATATGCACGGTTTATGTATAAACATACATATATATAAAATATATTTCCTAATTCATTTCCATCAAAATGTGGCTGTATATGTAATAGGCCATTCACGATAATTTTACAAAAAAAAAAGAAAATTAAATAACTAAGCCCAGCTTAAACAGATTGCTCCACTGTTCGGTTCAAAAACTACGCAGTTTTGTTTCAGCTTTCGCCTCGTCCGCTGCTGTCGCGCAACTGTACAGCCCAATGGGGAGAGAGTAGCTGCAGCAAATAACACACAGTGCGCTGCGCTGTTGGCGCTGACGTCGACAGCGACGTTTTCGTTGTCCTGGCTGCATTTATCCTGGCGGCAATTGAACACTTTAATCATTTAGTTCTTGCACTCTCCGGCAGCAAGTTGTGTTTTTTGATTATCGTCGTATCGTCGTCGTCGTTTATAAATTGTTGTATATCGGTATAATACACACACCATCTAGCATACTCACATAATTACATACATACATACACACATACACATATGTATGCATCGTATATTGTGTATATCGGTTCAAATCTACAATTTTGTGCGTGTATTTTAAAACTCATTTCAAAGCGAGCCTAAAGTTCCAAAAATTTTCTCAACAAAAAAAATAAAAAATAAATAAATAACTTAGGCAACAACAAAACCAAAGATAAAATTGTGTGTGGAAAAATAAGTGAAGAATAATTTTGCTGCGCTCGCTCTCTCTCTCTCTCTCTGTCTCTGTCACTCTTGCACTCAATCAAAAGCAACTAAAGTAAGAAAGAACGAAAAAAACGGTAACTGTAAGCAAATTGTTGTTGTTGTCTTTTTGTGGTTGTAATTGCATATTAGCATGTAAGGTGCCCACACCCATGGTCGATTTTTCGCATTTACATGTACACACGCACACACACTCACATGCATGCACACTCACGATAGTAAAAACTTGGCTCAATGGGCTACCCAGCGTCGCTGAGCGCATTTCTCTACACTTTGCTGCCAAATGCCGCCTACACGCACACATACACCACACACACACACACACATATACACAGTCACATACAGCTGCGTTTTGTGCAGCGCCGGCTGCAGCCGACATTTAACCTAAAAAACGCAGTCGGCGTCGGCGTCGGCATCGACGCTTGCAGCTAAGCGCGCTCTCTAGCTTACGCTCTCCTGCTCTCTGTGCATTGCATATCTTAGGGCGCGCTCAGCTGACAGCTGCTGCTGTCGCTGCTGCTGCTGCTAGTGCCGCTACTGCAGCCGTTAGCTGCGCTGTTGCTGCATTCGCTCTCTCTCTATTTTTTCTTTCTGCCGCACCCAAAACCAAATCCTCTTGCTGTCTGATGTTCCTTCTTCCTCCTATTTCATCAGAATTCGGTTGATTTTGGCTTTTGCTTTTGCTTTTGCTGTTGCTGTTGCTGTTGCCTGCTGCAAGGTGTGTCACTTTTTTGTTTTGTTCTTACGGTTTTTAGCCACTTTGCATTGCATGCCGCAAAAGGGGGGGGGGTGGAGGGTGTTGAACCGTAGCCTTTGCCATATATCCTTTGCTTTGTTAGCGTCAATTAAGCGGAAACAATTTTAAACAATTTATGAATGAAAATTGCCGGTTTATGTTACACTATTTCTAGTGGGCGGTTCGGCTGAAATGGGCGTGTTCACCTGAAAGTGTATTCAACTCAGTTGTTGGTGTCATTTTGTTTTCACTGTAAAACGACCTTAGCCAATCGAACGAAGATAGTAATTATTGCTGTTGGCATTAAGTAAATTAATCCAAATATTTTTTTTTGCAATTTAAATAATATTTAAATCTCGAGTCTAGTCTGATCAAAATTAATTCGTAATTACTTCTTTTAAGTTGCTTATAAATGAATTTCAGATATGATTAAATATTTGGACTTTCTTCTATGGGAAATATGAAAATTTGTTTACAAATTTCTGTATAATATACATAGCTGGTACTAAAAGCATTAGTCAAAAGAAGTTTTACAAAATATTGATAATTTTTCTAATTTTGAAATATTTATTGTTTCCATATTGACTAATTGGATGAGCTAATTTTGATAACAGAACAAATTCCATAGGAGTGTGATTTAAATTTATAAAAATTAGTTCAAATAATTCCTCTTATTTTTTGTAAAATGAATGAAATGAAACTGAATTTTGATTTTAGATTTCATTCAAAATTAAAAACAATTTATTATTATTTTTTTTTAATGATTTTTTAGTCATATATTTATCACCAATATTAAAAAATATTTTATTTTATTTATTTTTTATGAGACATATTTATAAATTATTTTAAAATTAAATATCATTAACTTTTTTTAGATATATTTATAATAAATTTGAAAATTAAATACAATTTATTATTTATTTTTCCAAATTATTATTGGTTTATATAGTTTTATTAGACATACATTCATAGTCACTTTTAAATAAAATACAATTTATTATTTATTTTTTTTTAAATTATTTTGTTTTATTAGACATAGATTTATAAGTTTTAAAATTAAATACAATTTATTATTTTTTTTTTTTTTTATTTGACATTTATTTATAATTAATTTTAAAATAAAATACTATTCTTTTAATATGAGTATAGCAGAGCCCAACTAATTTTTGATATTAGCAACATAATCTTTTTTTGATTGATTCCAAATTTCAGTTTTGCTTAAACTTATAAACAATAATTTGTATAAATTCGAACGCCATAAACTCGAGTTATAAATGTACAATATGTTTATACTAACAGAGAACTTACATACCAAAATTGTTATCCGTAGTTTTAATAGTTTAAATTAATTAGCAATATTGATTTCTATAATTAAACTGGGAAGTGATCAGCTTTTATCTATGGTACATCTACATGTCCTTTGTTTAGTCAAGTTAATTGTGTTTGTCTGAAACTTTAAAGCTCATTGATAAAGTTCTTCTACACACATATTTTTAGCGTTCGATATCGGCTGTTGACAGCTGTTTTTGTAGTCTACAAACACATGTCTCTATATACATACATGTGTATATACATATACATATATATTTTAACAGCTGTATTGGCTCTGTTAGTTTGAGTGTTTTGCATAATGTGAATAGCGTGCTTCTCTGTTACTACGCCATTTTACATGTAATCCAATTATTGCTCTGTGCTTTTTCTCGAATAGACATATGTACATACATACATACATACATGCGTACATGAATTGAAAGCACTCTGATCTATACAACCACCCGCTAGGTCGCAGGCCTAGCTCTCTCTCTCACTCTCTCTGGCACATTCCCGTGCACACAAACTATGCAGAGAGTAAAGCAAAGTGCGCTCACACACTTCTCTCTTCACATGCAAAACATGTATGTACAAGTAGCCATGCTCTCTCTCACACACACACACACTGACGCCGCTCACTCTCGCAATCTCTGTCGCTCACTCTTCTTTGGCTATGCATGCAATGTGATGATGTTTTGACTCTTTGTATCGTTTGTCTTCGTCGCAGCGGCGGCGGCGGCGGCGGCGGCGGCGGCGATGGCGATGGCATAAAAATAATTTCCATGCCGCTCGCTGAATCAGTTTATTTCTGTTCTGTTGAGTTGCAGGAACGTGTTCTGTTTTCTACTTTCCGTTTGATTTTATTTCCTTATTATTATTGTTATTATTATTATTCAAATTCTTATTATTATTATTATTATTGTTAAATATTTGTTTCGCGTTCGGTTTGATTCGCTTCGGTTTGGTTTGGTTTGGTTTTCTCGTTCTTTTGCCGTTCAGTTAACGTTTTTCAAATACCAAACAAAACTAAAACATAATCAACGCCAATTAATTTGCATAAGTTATCGCCTATCTTTCGGTTTACATTGTTTTCGATTAATACAAATACAAGTAAGATAAGCAATCCCAAAATAAAATACAAATAATAGTAAAATACAAAACAAAAAGTGTTTCGTAATCGTGTTCAAATCGAAAGAGCAACAAGTTTTATTTACATTTCTCAAATTTTGATTTGTTTTCAAATGCAAAGGTAAAAAGTTCGTGTATTTTTTGGCATTTATCTAATTTCCGTTTGCATTTAATGGCATGAAAATCGATTTTAATACTATTTTTGTTTTACTTTTATATATTTCCCATTTTCCACTTAACCTCAAATAACGCGTCGCAGTAGCAGCAGCAGCAGCAGCCGCGGCAGCCGCCGACGCCGCCGCAGCAGCGACAAAATCTTCATCGCCTTCGTTTTGTTATTTTAAAAATATTTCGAAAATATAATTCTTGGTACTTCTGCCGGCTCTCAATACGTATGCCGCCGCATCAACGCAATCCTCCCCCCAGTTGCCCGACTGTTTGTTTGTTTATTTTTAAAATATTAGTTTTTCGCACGATTTGCGCTGCCAGCGCATGCAGAAATGCCCGAGTAAAGCGCAGGCAAAAGCGAAATAGGAAAAGTATAGGAAAATACGCAGCAAAGGTGAAAATTGTCGAATTTCTATATTGGCAAAAATCCGCATGAAACAGAACAGAATAAAACACGTAGTGGGTGAAGGCCAAAGGCATTGAAAGTTTGCTTTATATTTAGATTCAATTAGCCCATATATACACATACGATATGTATTTACATATACATATACATATACATATATATCGTATAGATCTGTGAGTGTCCTATGAATGGGGTATACTCTGTTCTATGTCAGTGGAAATTTGATAAGCAAATAGAGTACTGATCTCATGCTAGCTATATATTTCATATAATATTAATAGATTTCAATTTAAATAAAAATGCATTGGAAAATGTTTCAAAGGAAAACTAATCTAGGATTTTTTCTAGAATATTTTATTCGATTTTTGGTGTATTTCTTTTTAAATGTAATTTAATATAATATTAATATTTTTAAACCTAAATCAAAAATAATTGGAAAATGTTTCAAATGAAACTTATCAAAATTCATAGTGAGATTTATTCTAGTTTTTTTTTTTGTTATATTATTAGTATTTTATTAGATTATTATTTATAGTTTATAATTATACTTATTAGTTTATTATTATTATTATTTTGTCATTTTTAAAATTTTTTATTTATTTATTTTTTATTAGATTATTATTATTATTATATATATATATTTAATATCTTATTAGATTATTATTATTAGTTTATAATTATTCTTTTTAGTTTATTATTATTTTGTCATTTTTTAAATTTTTATTTATTTTTTTTTTATTACATTATTATTACTATTATTTTTATTATTATTATTTTTACTATTATTATTATTTTTATTGTTATTACTATTATTATTGTTATTACTATTATTATTGTTATTACTATTATTATTGTTATTACTATTATTATTGTTATTACTATTATTATTATTATTATTACTATTACTTTTATTATTATTATTATCATTATTATTATTTTACTATTATTATTTTTATTATTATTATTATTTTTACTATTATTATTATTATTTTATTATTATTATTATTTGTACTATTATTATTATTATTATTACTATTTTGTCATATTTAGTTATTTTATTATTATTATTATTTTATTATATTATTATTTTATTAGATGTTAGGCTAAATACAGTAGCCCATTGAGTAAAATTCTTATTGGATATCTGAACATTAACTATTGTGATCAGATTGAGCCACAGATTAAAACTCTTTCACTCAACTCTTATATCAGCTAATCATCATAGATGATAGGGTATCTCAATAACCACAATACTTGCACAAGGAAAAACACTTTGTACCTTTTGGAGCAATCATTGCATTTAGCCTGTTTATGCGAAATATGTATTACATTTGGTTTTCATCAAATCGAAATGAAAATAATAAATATCAAGGCAATGCAACCGCAACCTATTGGCTGTGGGCTTTTGGCTAATAGCAACAATGGCTAATTGGATTGTTTGGCTAGAAAAAAGATGAGTCAACGAAAAGAAAGAGGATTAAGATATAAACATGAACAATGGCAAAATTAAAATGCAAGCGAAAGTACTTGAAAAAGTACTTAAAGTGCTAAACAATTTTCATTTCATTTCTCAAATTGTTATAGTTATAATTAATAATAAACGCAGCAATGCATTTGAGCCAACAGAATTTAATTTAGAAATGTAGTAAACTCTTGGTAAGAGAGAGTTTTTTGACGTGCTAAAGTCCTATTTGAAGCTAGAATATGCCCCTTAGAACAGGCGTATGGAATTCGATCTTGGTGAGATATATTCATTTTGAAGAGAGTAGATAGATAATGTAACGTTCCTTAAGCTTTA
This sequence comes from Drosophila anceps, assembly GCA_035045945.1. Taxonomy (NCBI): domain Eukaryota; kingdom Metazoa; phylum Arthropoda; class Insecta; order Diptera; family Drosophilidae; genus Drosophila; species Drosophila anceps. Next base: position 5,978,188 of record JAWNON010000062.1, read on the forward strand.
ATGTTCCAGGATCTTAAATATCACACATACACTTAGGCTATAGCTGGTTCTAGATTAGAATTAAGCATAAATTAAGTTTAGTTCTTGATTAGTAATTCAGCTTCTTGAACATTGCAAACTAAGCTGACTTTGCTAATTGCGACTTTCGTTATCCTAAGAACAATCATGGATCATCATGGATGCGGCAGGTGCACATCAACTTATATACAACTTATATGTATAAGATAGTTAGGCAAACTAGTTGAGCAAATAGAAGGTTTATAGCCTTAAAGATATTGCTATATATATTTGTGTTCATAAAAATAGTAGTGTGGCTGAAATTTTAGACAGCACAATCTTGTGATTAACATAATATTTTGAAAGCATATAATATTTGGAGAAGAATTTGAATAAAATATTATGTTTATCAGAAAATATTGCTGTGCAACATGTCAGTCGCACTACTATTTTTATGAACACAGCTGTATATCTTACCAAGCGATTATCACTTTTATAAGAGAGTTTATAGTTATATTTAGATATATTATTTCTTTATTTATTTCTTTATCCTTGCTGACTTTTTATTGCCTATTGTCTTAATTTTATGTGAATTCACATTTCTTTGCCAATAATTTCGTATTTAATTTTAGTTAAATATAATATGAAATATATATAGTTAGCCTGACATAAATGGTTTTCCTATTTTCATTATTATACTTCTATATACTACTATTTAATACCACTACATATACATGTGTATAGTATGTTCTAGTATTATTATACTTCTATATACTACTATTTAATACCACTACATATACATGTGTATAGTATGTAATAGTAATAGTATTTATATATGTATTTGCTTCCAAGTTGATGCAATTACAATTGCAATGTAATGTGTGATTATCCGCTTGCATTGCCTTTGACCTATTTGAGTTACGAAACTTGTTTGCAATTCTGTTGACTGCCTGGGCCAGCCAGCCAGCCAGCCAGCAAGCCAGCTCTTCAATGATTAGCTCGTGCGTCATTTTAATTACATCGATTTTTCCGTCAGTTTTCGGATCTATTTCTTCGCGTACCCGCATACAGCAAACTGCAAATGGACAAACAACAGCAACAGTAGCAACAACAAAAACAACAACAACAACAACAATTGCAAATAGACCACGCTGACATTTCTAGGTATTCATTAAAAATGTTGAACATGTTTCTGTTTGCTGTTGGTGTTCTTGCCTAGCCACAAGCACGCACCGCCCCCCGTTCGTGTCCCTGGCAGCTGCATATAATTTAAATTAAATTAAAATAATTGATTTTACTTGTATTTTCTTTGTTTGCAGTTAACTTTCGGACATAAAATACCTATACACACACATATATATATATATATATATATATATATATATATATATATATATATTTATATATATATAACGTATACGTAGTGGGCACCCACTAGCGCACTTATAACTAGGCTATAGCAAAAGGTTCAGCTTAAATCAATTTCTGTTTTCAACTACCATTTGCTCGTCTTGTGCGTTTTAAGGTAAGTGTGCTGCAGCTCAATCGATATAACTAGCATTTATCTATATATATATATATTTATTTATTACTTTCTTTTCATTTTGTTTTTGGTTTTCTTTGCAGATTTGAAAACGCGTTCAAGCAGTATTATCTAAAAGCGAACTCTTAACTATTTATAGTGTACAATTCTAGTTTAATTTTCATTTGACAAGCAAGAAAGCAGTAAAGTTTTTCACTTCATTTAACATTTATGATTTCCTTTTTTTTTTTTTTTTATTTTTTCTTGTCTTTCGGTTTTGCCAACTAAACTTTAACGTTGCGAGCTGAGTGAGCGTTATTTTCAGGAGGATTTCTTTTTGAAGAAAGTGTGTTTAAATGCGATTATTAATCTTCAATAATATGGGAAAGTGTGAGCAAAGTTGTTAGGTTAGATGTCTCCAATAAAACTCAAATCAGATTAGTTAATTAACTAATTTTAACTAGTTATTTTACAATGTTAGACAAACTTGTTCTGAGGTCTATTTGTTTTTGGCTTTTATTTTAAATTACTATTTCGAAATATTATATTAAAACTTGATTGAAATACTTTTTGTTTCATATAACCTCTATCTTACATAAGTATAATTTATATGCAGCTGTGTTCATAGAAATAGTAGTGCGGCTATTATTTTTCTGACCACGGCTGCATACAGACACATGTATTTATATCTATGTATATATCCTAATAAATAAGTATAGATAGAGGAATTTCAAGCCAGTAAACTTAATAATACCTTTTAGGCTCATATAAAGTTTTCAAATTGGAAAGAAGCTTAAATTTTTGCTTAGACAAATTTAGTTTTCACAAATTTGTCAAAATTTGTGCTCAGCAAGCAGCACATTAACTTTAAAAGGATTTCTGAAAGGCTTCAATATACATACATTTATGTATTACTAAATAGTTAAAAGTTAGAGTAAAACAGGCTTGCAGCACAACTACAAAAGATTAGAAGAAAGACTTGGAGGAAAAGTAGTTTTATTACCTGCTCTATTTTTTTTATGCTACTCACTCACAGCTGTTGCTCAGTTTAAAGTTTAGTTGGAATTTTGTGAGCTTCCGGCTATTCCTCTTGTCTTTTAATATATGTATCACTGAAGCTAATCACGTACAGTTGAGCATAAAGTATTCTCTTAACTTGTCCTATATCGCACGATACAGCAGCAGCAAAATGGTTGAGGGTCAGACAGTGGTTCAACAGCAGCAGCAGCAGCAGCAATCATCGGGCACTGGCAGCTCGAGTGCTGGCACTGGCGGTGGAACAGCTAGTGGTGCCGGTGGCGCCACCGCTGGCAATGTGGCCAACAGTCAAGCGCAGCAAAATGGCGGCTCAACGGCAACGGCTGTGGTTGCGGCTGCTGCGCCAGCAGCAACAACCAACAACAATGCGGCAGCCAACAACAATAACAACAACAACAACACTGCAGCCACAAACAACAACAACAATAATAATAATAATAACAACAACAATAACAATAATAACAACAACAACGAACCGGATCCAAAAACCAATTTGATTGTGAACTATTTGCCACAGACCATGTCGCAGGACGAAATCCGTTCATTGTTCGTCAGCTTTGGCGAGGTGGAGAGCTGCAAGTTGATACGCGATAAGGTGACAGGTGCGTACGCTGAACAATTGACAATTGTTTTACATAATAACTAAGCGTTGCTCTCACTTAGGTCAAAGTCTGGGCTATGGCTTTGTCAACTATGTGAAGCAAGAGGATGCGGAGAAGGCTATAAATGCATTGAATGGTCTCCGTCTGCAAAACAAAACCATAAAGGTGCGATAGATAATTACAGATGACTGAGCTTAACTGGTGCTCAATGACTAAATAATCTAGATAAAGCTATTTACTTTTGAGTTGATATCTAAAAATTTGATTTGACCATTTATGCAGGTCTCCATTGCGCGTCCCAGCTCGGAGAGCATCAAGGGCGCCAATCTATATGTTTCGGGTCTTCCAAAGAATATGACACAGTCCGATTTGGAATCATTGTTCAGTCCATACGGCAAGATCATAACTTCGCGCATACTTTGTGATAATATCACTGGTAAGTGAACGATAAGAAAAAAAAAACTCGTTCGATATATTATAAAGGCATGTTTCAGGCATGTCCTCTATAGCTATACCAATTTTCTCTCTTATCACAAGCCAAGTACTCAAGTTTTTCTTTATGCAGATTTTTGCCAACAAATCGTATGATGAGGAATATAAATATATTGAAAATCATTGATTAATTTAAATATAAAACTGCCCACCAATCAAGCATGTCTAAATTATATTAAATCCAATTCAATATCTTAGTTAATAATCTTCTTTCTTTTCTTTCTTTTTTCTTTTTTTTTTTAATTTTGCTACACTTTTTATAAATTAAGTTGGCATTTCTTTAAATAATGCAAACAATTTGTTTACCAATTTATTTTTCATGTATTTATTGAACTACCAAAAACAATATATCCATATATATATTCCGATCAAAAACTAAATCAGATGAACATGCAGCGGGTAGGTCTCTTACTTTTTGTTTAGCTGTTTAAGTCGAAATTAATCAAATTCTCATTTCTACATTGCTTGCCAATTAATTCAATTATAACATAATTTTTAGTTGACTTTGTTTTAATTTATATATATATACATATGTTTTTTAAAAAATGTTTATTAAATATTAAATACGTCAGGAAAAATTAAAATAAATTAAAATCGTAAAAATTGATTTGCACAAAATTTTAATTTATTGAAGATTTATAAATTGAATTTTTTATTTTTGTTAAATATTAAATACGTTGTTAAAGTCTTAAAAAACAGGAAAATTATTGAATTATATATAATTTCATTATTTGAATAAGCAAAAGAGTTAACTCAAAGCTTAGAAAATTATTTTTCCTTTATAAAGTATTTTTAAAAATATTTAAAAATTCTCAGGGCATATAATCAAATTCTACAATAATTTTTTCAAATTGTACTAAAATAAAAAAGCTTCAAATTATAAATCAAATATCCCTCAACAATTCAACAAGTTAATCTGCTTATAGAGATGTGCAGGGTATTTTCTAGTTAAGCATGCTCAACTTTTTTGATATATTATTCAATTTATACTTTTCCTATTATTATTATTATTATTATTCTTAAAGTTTTGTCTTTTATCAGTTTTGATTTGTTACTAATGCACATTTTGTTTTTATTTTTTTTTTATTTTCCATACCCAAAACAATTACCAACAACAAAATACCCGAACCACATAGAATCGCATGCTGAGCACCTAGATCGTATGTATACTTAATATTTATGTTCAACAATTTATTTATTTACTTTTATTTGTATTATTTCTTTATTGTGTTTCGCTGGCTTTGATTTTGTGGCGCAATCTAGCAGACTGCCGCCAATTCATATGCCTTGTTGTGCTAGAGCTGTGACAACTGAACTCGAATATATTTAATATTATATTTAGCTAATTTGATGATTTATACACTTTCGCTTAGGTCTCTCCAAGGGCGTTGGCTTTATACGCTTCGATCAGCGCTTCGAGGCTGATCGCGCCATCAAGGAGCTAAACGGCACCACACCGAAAAATTCCACCGAACCGATAACCGTTAAGTTTGCCAACAATCCCAGCAGCAACAAGAACAGCATGCAACCGCTGGCCGCCTACATAGCGCCACAGAATACGCGCGGCGGACGCGCTTTTCCAGCGAATGCGGCCGCCGGTGCCGCAGCGGCAGCAGCTGCTGCTGCCATTCATCCCAACGCAGGCCGTTACAGGTTAGCAGAGCAAGTAATGATGCAGTTCGTTATGGTGTGAAGAAAAGATGTACAAATGATGTGAGCTACATATACACAGGACAGAGATGCAGGAGGGCCCTATTAATACGGTTTAGATATTTAAGTAAACATTTGAGGGCTAAATATAGGCAGGATGAGTGGCTTTTAGAGTAGATTTTTAAATGTTTTATAGCTAAGCAAACTGTTGATTTAGTTACCTCAAGTTAGCTCAATTAAAACTTGACCTAAATGTAACGCTATTGTTCAAGCAACTATACTTGCGTAGAGACGCAACTTGCGACATCTTTCTTTAAGAAAGATCAGAGTCTAACAGCAGATAATAACACGACCGCTCGCCTTGACTTTCTACTTCACAATGATTTTATTGCAATATACAAGGAGAGCACGACAACATGTTCGCTAACGTACATGTTCGTGCAACCCCATTTTTCTCCGCTCTTTTTCACCTCTCTTACATACAATGCAGGAATCGAAATGTTTTAGTATATAGTATATATATAGTATATAGCTGTCAGTGTCATTAGGCAGCAAGAAGCTAAGCAAGTGAAGCAATAAACAATATGATCATCTCTGCTTTGAAGAAATATTGCAAGACATTGAAATTTATAAGCTAAAATTAGATGTCAATGAAAACTCAAACAAATTAGTTAAGCTTCATATGTTGCTGACTTATCACATCAGAATTTGGCATTATGTTGAGCGGGGTATACTTTAAATGAACTGCTTAATATACAAAATATATAAAAGGAATCGAGACCTATTAAGAATCTAACTTAATAGATAGATATATTTAAAAAATGAATTAGCTAAGTAAAAGTAGGCGAACGATACCGAATTCAAAGGGAACTTCTTTTTCAAGAAGAAATAAGTATATAAGTAGCTAAAGATTAGCGGGAAAACAGATTTTTGTTAAATTAAAGATTCAAAATCAAAGTAAAAATATATTATTAGTATAAGATTATAAATAAGTAGAGAGACAGAGAATACTTGGTTCTTTAAATTGTTTAAAAGCTCTGCTGTCATACACCAAACAGAGTCACAGCCATTGATAAAATCTCTTGAGATTAGTCGCCTGTCGATATGCTATTCGTACCTAAATTTACTTTGCTAATTCAATTTACCTACTCAGCTCTGTGATCTCACGCTATTCGCCGCTCACCAGTGATCTAATTACCAATGGCATGATACAGGGCAACACCATAACTAGCTCCGGCTGGTGCATTTTCGTTTATAATCTGGCGCCCGAAACCGAGGAGAATGTGCTCTGGCAGCTGTTCGGTCCATTTGGTGCTGTGCAGTCCGTAAAGGTGCGTCTCCCAGTTAGCTCAAATAAGCTTTGTTAATGCTAATGCTTTTCAGGTTATACGCGATTTGCAGAGCAACAAATGCAAGGGCTTTGGCTTTGTGACCATGACCAACTATGAGGAGGCTGTGCTGGCCATACAATCGCTCAATGGCTATACGCTGGGCAATCGGGTACTTCAGGTCAGCTTCAAGACTAACAAAAATAAGCAAACGTAATTATTAACCAAGTTGGCTGCTGTTGTCAATGCTAATGCGGCGGCAGCGGCGCTAGCTGCCAATAGTTTGGTGCTCAGTCATAACAACAACAACAACAATTACAATTACAACAACCACATCGTCAATAACAACAAGAACAACAGCAACAACAACAACAACCATTCTGCCCACCCATTTGGCAAATTCGCTAATCACAACAGACAGCACAACAGCAACAACAAACAAAAACAGCAGACAACTTCAAGCAGTAACAACAACAACAACAAACACTCGCTGACAACAACAACAAAATCAGCAACAGCCACAGCGAACAATCGCCACAGCAAACCGCCCACAAACACCAACAACAACAGCAATATAACATCTATAAGCAACAACAACAACAACAAGAGCACCTCCTCCCATAGCGAAAGCGGCGCCAGCTCAACCAACAACAGCAACATATTGAAAACCTCCACGAAATTCATCTACAACAAGCCACAAAATCATTTCGAATTGCTGCAACAGCAGCTGCAGCTGCAGCAGGAATTTGCCCAGTTCCTTACGAATGTGGCGAACAGTGCAGCTGGGGGCGGATCTGCTGCCACGTCCAACACACACAACAATAACAGCGGCAGTAGCAACCACAACAACAGCAATAACAACATCAGCTGCAGCAACAATAATGCAGCAAGCGGCTCACATGCAGCACGTAATGCTGCAAACAGCTCAGCGTCGAGCAACGCAGCAGCAACAGTTGGCAACAAAAGCAATCACAGCCATAACAAGAACAACAACAACAACAACTATCAATCCTCATTTATGCCGTCTTGGTCAAATTGGTTTTTCTAATTGAAGCTGATACGCACGCACCGGCTGGTAAATGCCCTTTTTCAATATTTTTAACTATTTTGTTGGTTTGGGTTTTTTGAATTTTCATTTTTTCAACTTTATATATCTTTATATACATATATGGAACTTTTTTAATGTTTACTTTTACGAAAGTATATACTTTTTGTATTAAATTTAAGTTGCATATTTTAGAAAACAAAAACGTATTGTTTATGCTTAGGCATTCATTTTTTTCATATTTTTTTTTAGTTTTTTGTTTTGAAAAAATTTACAAACATTTTTAAAAATTTTGTTAAATTTACATATTTTGAATCTAAATATTTTTAATATATATATTTTTTTTTTGTTTTTTTTGTGAATCTTCATTCATTTTTTTTTCTCTCAAACAAACAAAATTCTTCTCTCTATATATTTCCTTTGATTATCCTTGATTCATTTGCCATAACAGCAAATTTCTAGTCGATTCCCAAAAAGAAAGAAAAGAAATGAAAACTAATAAAAGATAAAACGTTTATGGTTAAGTTTTTGTTTGAAGAGAAATGAAAACATACTCTAGAAATAGTGTAATTCTTTGGCAAAATGAAATCTGGCAGAAGGCCAAACCACCAAACAAAAAAAAAATATTTGACAAAGAAATGAAATAATTAAGCTTATTGATAATTGTATAAAAATGTAATAATAAAAAATGAAACAGAACTGAATGAAATGGCAACGTTTGGCATATGTTTGAAGGCATTTGCAGGTCGACATATGTTTATAAATATAAATATAAATATATATATATATATATATATAAAATATATAATATATAAATAAAATATATATATATATATATATATATATATATATATATATATATATATATATATATATATATATATATATATATATATATATATATATATATATATATATATATATATATATATATATATATATATATATATATATATATATATATATATATATATATATATATATATATATATATGAATATAAATAATGTGTGTAACTCTTAAAATAAAGATCGTATTGCATTCTTATTATATATATTTATATATATATATATATATTTATGTATATGTATACACTTGAATACACATTTTTTATTCCAAAACTTAATTATTCAATTCACAAATATCATCTAGTCATTGTCATGTGTTGAAGAAACTTATCCAATTCCTAACTATGTTTACGACTTAATCTGAATCTAACCTGACGAGCAGCAAAGAAATCGAATGTGCAGCAAAGCAAAGAACGAAAAATTTACAAAATCTATAAAAGCAAAACCAGAGCTAAAAATACAGAGAATTTTTCGAATACAACGAATAAATGTTTAAGAAAAATTTAAAGCTAAAAAGCAAACTAAATACAAAGATCAAATAACTTAATATCATTTTAATAGAAATATAACAGAAAATTTAAAAACTATAAACAAAACAAAATTAATTAAAAAAAAAATAAAAATTTTAAATGAGAAAAACCTAACACAAAAAACCAGCTAAAAAATATCTATGCACGCCATTCGAAAAATTGAAAAAAAGTCCAAGAAAACTTCTCTACAACAAAAATTCTTAGCCTAAAACTTAACTTTAAACAAAGTGAAAAGTACGTAAAAAAAATATTGACAAAATGCGTTTCAGCAAAACGAATTTGTTTCAACCAAAAAAAAAAAAACCCCAAACAGCAATAATAAAGGAACAAACAATTAAACAAAAAAAAAAAAAAACATAAAAATATATTAAAAACAAATTGCCAAATTAAATGTAAAAGAAAAGCCGAAGAAAAATTCTTAAAAGCAGAGTGAAAAAGATTTACCTAAAAAGTGATTTGAATCAGAACTAATGGAACGTTTCGACAAATGATATAGATGCATTTAAAAATAAAAAAAAAAACAAAAGACAGGCGAGAGATAAAAGAGAAAGTATGATCAAAGTTCTATATAACACGAAAACATGGTGCTTGAGAGATTTCCTTGCAGAGCTAGTTCAATATACTAGTGAAACAAATTATATATATACAAATATATAATATATATATATATATATATATATATATATATATATATATATATATATATATATATATATATATATATATATATATATATATATATATATATATATATATATATATATATATATATATATATATATATATATATATATATAAATATAAAACTCTTGTTATCAAATTTTTAATTTGACAAACTCTTTTTGCATTCATAAAATCAAATCGGGAATTGGGAAACACTTTCTTATTCATAAACATACATTATTTTGTTCGTTTTCTAACCCGAGACGTCAGCTCCTTTAACAATTCGCAATGTTAAAACACATTAAACTATGCTATATATATATATAAATTAACTCTATATAAAATCTATAACTAAAAACAAAAAAAGTATATTATATATGATTAACAATATATTGATGTTGTGTATTGCAAATTTTAAATGTTTATACATATACATACATACCAGAACAAATTATTATAAATGCATATTAGCTCATGGCATAAATCACAAGCGACAAACAACAAAACACTTTCATGTATACGTCAAGTAAATTTATTGCAACTATTTAACAAAAAAAAAAAACACAAACAAAAACAAAAAAAGTAATTCAAATATTAACAACAAAATGATATGTATGTATATTTACGATTACGATTATTAAGTATGTATGTGTGTGTAGTGCGCCTGGGCGCAATATTTGTAGAGCTCAATGGCTTATTTCCACATGAAGAGTAAGTGAAACAATCGAATCATTCAAATCATCTGCAACTAGAATATTTCAATCATTCGAATCACTTAAGACACTCACTTCATGCGCAAATGCTTGACTGAAACTAAAAAAAAAAAAACAAAACAAGAAGAAAAAACTGGTTGCTTTTATGCGATTTATAAGAACAAAACCTTCCAAAATGAAACAAAAAAAAAAAAACAAAAGAAAACTTTGTAGAAAGTTCAAGAGAAAACTATAAGAAGAAAACACCAAGAAAACCTTTTTTACTAATCAGGCGCTCACATTTTTTTGTGCAGTTGCCAATTGGATTAGGGAAAGGGTAAAGCAGAATGCGTAATGCAATTATTATAAACAAAAAAAAAAAACAAACAGCAACAAATAGAAGAACAACAAAAAGCAATCGATTATATACATTTTTTAAGATGAAAATGTTTTATAAATAAAATACCGAAGAATGAACAAAACCCAAAAAAAAAAATACATTAATATAAAAAAAAGAAAAAAAACCAAGAAAGTATTTTAAAAATTTAAACATATACATGAATACTATATATACAATATATTATATTATATATACATATTATATATATATATATATATATATATATATATATATATATATATACTTAACGGTATTGGTAACGAACAAAAACACCGCACAATAATATACAAAAAAAAGAAAACCAACAAAAAGGAGTAAGAATACGTAATGCAAAAACTCTGATAACAAAAGAAAAAAAGTTAAACTAATGCAAACAAGACTAAAAAAACAAAAAGAAAAAGAAAAGGAAAACGAAAACAATTAATAAATATGGAAAGCGAGAAAATGGAAAACTGAAAACGAGCAACTTTATAATTTTTACATGAAAAAAGAAAAGAAACGCAATAATGTTAACATTTAAAGATTGAACACGATGAAAAAAAAAGAAGAAGAAACAGAAAACAAAGCGCATATCTTGAAAAAAAAACGAATAAGCAGAAGCAAAAGACGAGAGAAGTATGTTGATGAAATCTATTTAAAACAAGAAAAAAACAAAAACAAAGATACGAAAAGTTACCACAAATTTTAACTGTAAACAAAACAAAAACGAAGAAGCATAAGAATGGGAGAATATGGTACACTTTTATACTTTTACACCGGTAACAGAAATATAAGGAAATCTAGTGCATACACACATACACTTACGTATAGAGTCAAGGATCTGGCGATCTAGTTGTCGTCTGGTTTTCGTTTGTCGTTTCGAGGCATATTCGCGTTTGAAACCCAAAAAAGGTTGTGCAATGCTCTGCAGGCGGAACTGGTATTGGAACTGGTTCCGGCACCTGCACAGCGCTCTCTTTAAATGTCTCTCTCTTGATACACAGTAACTCACACACACACACACATGGACACACACAAGCACACACACACACACACACCCAAACACAGCTCTCAAACTCTTTAACTAGTTAAAGCTTAACGAGCTGAATAGTCAAGCATCATCTGTGGGTAATGTTCTAGGTATTTAAATGATGTGCTATAAATTAATTAAATAGGCTTCTAGGCATAGTTTAACAAAAACTGAACTGACACTAGTTGTTGATTTAAGGACTATTCGCACAGAAACTAAAACAAAAACTCCCTTTATGAAAACAAAAGAAGAAAACATTCGAAAATATTTCAAACATTTTGATTTTTAGCCAAGGCTTAAAAGTTTTAAAAGAAAATCCCTAAAAATTTACATAAGCTAAGCGAGAGTACTTCTAAGACTTTTTATTTTCGCTATTTCTAGATATTTCTTCAAATTTTGCTCAAGTATTCTAGGCATATAGACATGTTGTACATCTCATACCTGCCTGCTATATATATATATGTATATATATGTATATGTACACATATATGTATTTCCACAGTTATTTCAATACTTTAAAGATCTTTTTTGTACCTTGTTTACGAAATGTTAAGCTTCGTCTCCTACACACAAGTATTTTGGTCTAAAGATTTGCAACAATTTATTACAAATACAAATAAAACATATAACTATCCAAATATAAAATTTCGTAGTGCATGTCATCAGTAAAGTAACGATCGAAACAAGTTCTCTTTCTCTCTATATGTTTGCATTCAATGTTAAAAGTAAAACAAAAAATATTAAATGAAAAAGGAAAAAAAAAACCAAAAATATAAGAAACAAAAATGAAATGAATATATATATATATATATATATTAAATGAATTATGTATAAACCAAAACTTAGTCGAAAACAACCAACTTAGTCAAAGGTACTAATTTTAAGCACTCTTGTTAAATGCAAATCGAAAACAGCAGAACACGATTACTTCAATGATTGATTAATGAATTGATTGATTGATTGATTGATTGAGTGAAGCGATCTTTGGTTCCATCAAGCTCAAGCTCAACCATTTGAATAATTTAATCAATTGCAATTATTTCTTATTATCGTCTATGGTTTAGCTTACGTATAGTACTTGAAGACAAACATACTAATTATGCCAGATATATGTACTATATATACACATACTTACATATATATGCATGTGTATGTTCATATATGTGTATGTATGTGTATATGAATATTATATATATATGTGTAAACTATGCAAACGTTTTTTTCTCGTCGTTATAAACATAGTCAAAATATTGGTGGACCGTATCGTATTGTAGTAGCAAATATTTAACTTAATCATCTCAGATAACAACCGAAACAGAAAAACCACAAACAACCAACAACAAACAAAACAAACAAACAAACAAACAAACAATTATTCCAATTTAATTACAAAGTGCATATTTATCTATTGAATTACTGTCGAATTCTCTCTCATATATATATATATATATATATATTATATATATATATGTATGTGGGCGCTGGATTTATTGCCACGCCCAGCAACAGCAACAACAACAACACACACACACACACTCGACACACCCAACACTCCTTAAACAATTTTCTTCAAATTTTCATTCAATTTACTTAAACACAACAAAACAAAAATGAAAATGAAAAAAGCAAATATAATATAATATTTAAAAAAAAAAAGAAAACGAAACAAATTTATATAGCATATTTATGGTATACTCTGTGCAAGATTTATTAAGAATCAATTAAACTTCATTATGGATTACTCTGAGAATTTACAACAGCAAAAAAACACTCACACGAAACACACAATGAAGGAAACAACAACAACAAACAACAACAATTTATTCAATAAAGCTATGAAATGATGTGTTTAAAAACAAAACTTGAGCAATTTTTCAAATGTTTAAGGAACCAGTAGAATCATTAAATGGAACCAGTTCAAGGAGCAACTCGGGTAAGTCATATTGCCTTAAAGTATTGCAAGTGGTGTGGGCTGTTCTCTGTTAGTTAAGTTACTTTAAAGCATAATATATACTAGTTGTATATAATAACGATGCAATTTTTGACTGATTTACAACTAGTTTCATTAACTTTCTATAAATAAAAAATTTTATAGATTTGTTTTTAAGAATTAACCAAAATTGGCGCTGAATGCTCCAAGTACTTGACTTAAAATATATGAAGTATTGTACTCGTTCAGCTTTGTGCTTTGTCTCTTTTGCTCCCTATATAGTCCATAGTTATATCGCTGATATTAAATCTTACGAGAGGTGACCTTGAGATTCTATAGTCAGGCTTACCTCTAGCTAATATTAATATATCATGTTTTGGTCCACTGGAAATATGCCAAATTGCATTTTGCCACGTTTTATAAGTTTATTACAGTTAGTCTATTATTATTAATGATCTGTATTATAGATTGTCAGAGATCAATTTACGTTTAAAGCATGTTATGTGTGAGCATTTCAGGAATGCGAATCAGCTTTGCAAAGTTTGTTGCACTTTTGTTTATCTCTCTTTAAGCCCCGAACCAATTACAAATTGGAATTCAGTGAATAATATTATTATGTATGCTAGAAATTGTGTACATATATATTTTTGATCAGGTTTAACAGAGCCCAGTTGAGTTAGTTCTGTTAATTCATTTCAACATTACTCTGTGTGTCTATGTGTGCTCATAAAAATAGTAGTGCGACTGAAATGTTGGACAAATTTTGGCAACATTTTTTACTAAACGTAATATTTTAAAAACAATATTTCAAAATATTATGTTTATCAAAAAATGTTGCATTTCATCCGAATTTAGTTTATATTACATTTTTCATTGATCTTGTTGCTGTATTTGTGTGCGCGTGTTTGTGCCAAGTTAGCCTAAGAGAAAGTTGCTAATCACAGGAGTATTGATTGCTCATCAAATCTTAAAATATTATTAGTTGTTCTTGCATCAAGTCCAAAAAAAATACTTGCAATGGTTGCAGAGAATCTAGAAATAAATTTAGATTTTGACTTATGTTACCTTAGCCCCGATGTTTTATCTCCATTGTAATTTTGTGAATGCAAAGTATTTGCCATGAATATGGGCTGAGTGCCAGAAAAAAGTAAGCTACGCAATACTAGATATATAAATAACTAAACAGTTCAGTGTAGAGTTTTTGCCTCTGTCACGCACTTAAAGTAATCTGTACAGTCAAATGGAATTTGACCAACATAAAGACAGTTATGGGCTAGCGGCAGCAGTTATATCAGCAGACCCTACTTTAAAGTCCTTTAAGAGAATGCTGCATCGCTGGTGACTATTTTTTGGCAGCGTGCACAAATAAAGTGGCTGTCAAATTGGTCGAGTTAGCTGAAAATCTTTGCTACTGTCTGCATATGCTGAGCTTCTCAGCCCAGTGCGCTCCGCGTGCCGTTGCAATGGCTTTAAATGCGGAAAGCTTTTAGGCGGCAACATAAATTGTGAGCTGGGGCGTGAGGGCTGCGGCGTTCGCCTGTGCGAAATCTTACATAAATTTCGGTGGCATGCGGCATGGCATGTGGACAGCTCGAATGGCTGCTGTTTGCAGCCGCAAATTGTGCAACGCAATGAGCTTTGGGGTTATGTAATATGGCTGGCACAATTGAACAGTTAAAGTACATTACAGTTTAAGGATCACGTTCATAGAACTCGGATGGTATGAATATCCAGTTCTTGGCCAAATCGTTCAGAGCCTCCACCATCAGGCGACTAAGTATGGACAAGATGGTGCTAAGAAGGAGAAAAGATGTTTTAGTATTTGGCACTAGTTAGTTCTAGGCGCTAATCACTTGTGATCCACGTGCGAACTGGTGCTGGAAAACGGACTCTGCAAGGGATCCGCCAAGACCACAGCATCGTAGGTCTTGCTAAACTTTTTGCGTGTGCGTTCCGAGGGGATGCGCATGAAATTCGACTTGGACAGGAACTTCCAGAAGAGCTTCTCGAATATGGTGACGCGATGATCGATGGCCATGCTGAGCTCGATCACCTCGTTGGCATTCAGTTTGCGTTTCATGGACAGACGCTTGACCACTTCCTCGCGTTCCTTCAGTTTTTTCTCCGCCTCGGTTGGCTTGCCCACGGGTGTTGCGTCGCCGGCAGCGGCTGGGTCGAGGCCGACGCCGCCGCAGGGCGAGCAGGTGCCATCGTCCTCAGCAGTAGCGTCGTCATCGCGCTCCTCGCGACTGGACAGATGCACGCGTATATTGAGATGCAGAAAGACGTGCTCCACATAGCTATCCTCCTTCCACTTGGGATCATCAATGGACTCGATCTCGGCCAACTCGGCCTTGGCTATTTGGGTGGCCGTATCCAGAACACGATGCACCTCCAGCACAATGGGTATGCGGCGAAAGAAGAGCAGACGATCATAGACGGTCACCTTAATCTCGCAGAGCTTCGAATGATGTCCCTTCAAACGGAAGTTGGGCGGCTCGAAAGTGACGGCAAAGAAGTCGCTGATGATGTAGCTGTGGAAGAATATATATGTATACAAATATATTTGATAATACTTGAAAATTCGATAAGCTCATCTAAAGCTCACTTTTGCCAACGAAACTCCATGCACTTCTGTCCATAGTTGTGTAAATTGACGAGTTGTGTGCGACTCTCCTTGAGGCACAGCTCAAAGCTGAGGCGATTCGGATAGATAATGTAGAGATAATCGGCCGATTCTCTGTCCTTAAGCGGCATATCTGTTACCTCATGCTCGTCTGTGAGTGCGCCACGTGCCTTGATCTTATAGCGTGCCTTGACGTTCTCATACGTTAGCAATATGTCGACCTGCATTGAGACCGAGTTGGCAGAGAAGCATGAGTGAGTTTTATAATAGATAAACAATTGATTAAGTAAATTTAAACTAAGTCTGGCTAAAGCACTTGCTGCCTTTTGTCTTGGTTCAATCTTGGTTCAGTTTATCTATCGAGTCTCATCTTTAGTTTGATGAAGTTTGAGATGTGCGTAGAGATCTTATTTATATATATTTGAGAGACAGAGAGAGCTAGCTGTCTTTGAAGAAGAGTCCTTTTCTCATTCTCAGTCACTTTCCATGTTAGAGCTGCGCTTAGAGATCTAACTTCCTTTTCAAGCTTACCTCATTCTCAGCACTTTTGGCCAAAGACCTTATTAATTTAGTCCATTGACTAAAACACTTTGCTCTGCTCACAGACGTAATACTCCCATTTCCCCAACTCAATTCTTTGTTATGTCGATTGCGCTCAGGAACTTACCTCATTCTCATAGTCCAAGGGTCTGTACTCAACGAGCAAAGGCCAAACGCTCTGCCTGGGCACAGTTAGGTTCGAGTTGTGCAGCTTGAAGCTGCGTTCACGTGTGGCAAAATTGAACGAGAGATGTGTCATCGTTATGTTCTGCACCCAAATCGGTTGTGTGACATGACGAAAGTTTCGAATGTTCACGGGCAACAGCTCATTCGAAAGCAGACAACGTTCCGGATCGAAGGCTGTGACTTCCAGCTTAAAGTTCCAAACAAACTTGCGATTGTCGTTGGTGCTGACAGCAGATGTGTGAGTATGAAGCTGAGCTGCGCATCGAACTGTAATACTTACTAGATCTCGTAGGTGAGATAGTGTTCGCCATAGAGAAAGAAGTGAGCGGTCACCGAGATGGGCAGCACCTCGTCCGGCTTCAAGTTGAGCAGCTCCTGGCTGACGTGTATGAGCCGGCGATGCGGGCAGTGGAAGAGCTGACGGAACTGATTGAAGCCAACGCGTGTCTGCAGCGGCTGGCACTGACAGTTCTGTATGCGCTTCAGTTTCAGTTCCAGCGGCTTGGCGGACATATTGCGCAGCCAGAAGATGATCTTCATGGGCTGGCTCTGTATCTGGCGCAAGGGAATTGCCAGAACATGTTCGATCTCACGCTTATTCGAGCGAAGCTTCTTATTCAAGCTGTACGTGAGGGTGGGCAAGAGACTAGAGAAGGAGTTTTAACTAAGAATCAATAATTTACCCTGTTATATCGAAACTCTCCCAATAGTAGAGCTTGAGTATCGGTGGACGTATGACGGTTAGATTTTCCACCATTAGCTTCTGATAGATTGGCGCAGGATTCAAGACGCCCACGCAAGGACATTTCGACATTTTAAGTGTTTCAATTTTTTGTTGTTTTCGAAATATATTTACATATATATTTAGATGTTCGACAAGTGGCCTTGATTTCAAAGTGTACAGTTGAAATTTCATGTGTTTTGTTTGCCTACATTTGTCACACTGTGCTAGCCCCCGGCTCGACTTGGGCACGTTCTTTTAATGCCATTAGAAGTTTGCACTGCACGGCCCGGGGCGCCTCTGCATGTTGCACACTCGTAAATATTCATAAATGGTCAGCCGCACATACAAACACCTACGCCAGCAGCGAGCTTGGGGGTCAGCCCAGCGCCAGATTCTTTTGAATGTTGCAGCTGCACACACACACGCACACGCACACGCACACACACACACACACACACACACACACACACACACGCATGCAGTCTGTATAGCCCTGAGCTTTTCCGAGTGTGTTGCATAAAGTGGGATTTTGTGGCAGCATTGTGCGTGGCATCTGCATTTTGCATCTTTTTGCATACAAAGAAAATTCTGCTGCAAATATCATTTTTATTGAGCATCTTAATAAATTCAATGAACAAAACAATTTATTTGAATCAAAAACTGTTTTCTTTTTATTGTTAAAGTTGTGTTTGCGCTGGTAAAAACTATGAGACTTTTGAAAATATATTTTATTATTAGAATATTTTAGAATTTTAATATTAGTTAAAGTTAAGGATAGAATAAACTTAAATATCTTTGAGATAAAGTAAATATTTGATTTTTTCTCTAAAAGGAATTTTAATTTAAAATTTTTAATGTTTTTCTCACTTATTAATAAAGTATTTTTCAAAATTTCTTAAACATTCATTTTGTTTTTTTGTAAAAACTTTAATTTGAATATTTATTTTATCAACAAAATTTAGGCTAGAATAAACTTAAGTTCAAATATATTTAGGTTTAGTCTATGCTAATTTGGATTCAACTAAAATTATAAAATATTACGTTTAATAAATATATTTTCAAAGTAAAAATATCATTTTAGGGAAATATAAGGTAAACTAAAAAATATTTGTATATATGTAATTTCATGGAATTCATTTTGAATAATTTTTTATTTATATATATATATATGTATTTTATGTATATTTTTAAATATTTAAGAAAATTCTTTTATAGGTTTTCTGCTAGAAATTTCACATCTTTTATGTCCTCCTTCCTCCCCTGCCAAACTCTACTACAATATGTTGAGCTCGGACGGCCATTTTCACCTGCGTATACTCTACTCATACAACTGTAGGTAACTGCAGAGTCAAGCAGAGCTCAACTTGGCTAAACGTATATCCTTATATATGTTATTTCTCTCCTTTTTTTTTGCCTCTGCACCGCTTGCAGCATTGTTGGCAGTTGCAAGCAATCAAAACAATAGCCAGGACTTTAGCGGAAGCAACTAACGTGTACGCATGAATACATAAGCTGGCTGCAGGTGCGAGTGAGCTGACAATATGTGGTGGCAGATTTGCATGCAACTCAGAGTTGGTGCCACCAGCCGATACCGATGCCTTCTGCCCCGCTAACTGTCACTGGCCCCCAAAGGGCAACGATGTCGTTGCTATTCGTTTTGTTTGTCGATTGACAAAGTGCCAAAGGCCAAAACCAAGTTTATGTGTGTGACTGAATGTGATTGTAATTGTGTGTGTGTGCGTGTGTGTGTGTGTGTGTGTGGCTATGTGTGTGTGTGGGTGTGTAAGTGTGGCAAACAAACGAGCAAGAAAAAGACATTAGTGCCAACGCGTCTGTCAAAAACAAACCCCAAACACGCGTCGCAAACGACATCATATGTGGGCGCCAGTTGCCAGTTGCCAGTTGCAGCGAGTCGTGTGCATTGAGGCATTGAGGCAACATCATTTACAGTTAGTGCGCTGACAATTGCAGGCTAGCAGAGCAGTGTGCGCATAAACGACAATTAGATGGACCCCAAGCAATCTGGCACAGTGGATGCTTCACATTCTATGTGCGTCTTAATAGGGCACTAAGATGCAAAAGATTTTAATCTAGTTAAATTGCTTTGGGCAAACTTTTTGATGGCAAAGAAAACACTATGCACTGCATAGTTTTGCAGACAAAAAATTCCAATGCTATTAAAATACTAGCAAAAATATGCAAAGCGGCAACAAATTCAGTTTCTTATTTTATTTAACTCTATTTTATTTACTATACACTGAAGTTGAAATTAATATTTATTTGAAAAATTATATATAATATATATTTATATATACACATATTTATTTTTAGAATTTTATTTTTTACCATAAAAATTATAGCTATATTTTTAATGTATTTTTTTTTATTTTTTTTTTTAATAAAAATACAATAAAGTAAATAAGCAGACAAATAGTAAACAAAAATATAAGATTGAAAGGCAAGTAAATAACAATTGTTTTTATTACATTTTTTATATAAGTTGCAGAATTTAATTTTGGAAAATATGTTTTTATTTACTATAAGTTTAATTAGCCAAAATTAAAAAAAAATTACTATAGCTAAATAAAACACTAAATAATAATAATAAATAAAGAATTCTAAAACTACATGCAATAATGATGTATAGAAGTAATGCTTATAATAGGATTAGTTATAGCTTAGTAATATATTTTATAATTTTTTTTTAAGTATATATTCTAACCTATTCTTGTTTATATCAAAAATATCCTTAAAATACCGCGCAATAGCTAGCGGCAGCCAAGTAAAACTGCCTAAAATAAAAGATCTTAAGAGCAACAAATGTAAAAAAACTTATTCAATTGTTTTCAGAATTTCTTTTTATTTATTAAATATTTTTAACATTTATTAGTTTATATATTTTAGAAATATTTATGCCTGAAAACAATGTCTAGTCGCAACAGTACTGTTAAGCGACGAGCATTACATCAATCACAGCCCGCCGTGACAGCAACGCATCCGCGCTTATCAATCGCCAACCCATCGAACTCTATTCACGTCGCTTTTTCCGACTCCGAGCCGCGAGCCAAATAACAATGGGCAAAGTGCATGGCCAGACAAGACAAGGCAGCTCTGTAATTGTCGCTCGTCAGCACAGCTATGCGCTCGCAGTGCTTTGAGTGTTTTTATTTCAGTTTGCCAACGTTTCAGCGCACTCAGAAATGCACTCAAATGCGGCCCGTTGCCAGGCGTTCCGCCTGCTCGACTACGGTCGACTGTGGGCAGTATTTAAATTGAATGCAGCTTCAGCAAAATTTGTTTTTTTTTATTTTTTCTTTGTTTTGCGGGGGACACTTGGCGAGTTGCTGGCGACAACTTGTTGGCCAATTGTTGTGTGGCTTGACTTTGAGCAACTTTTCATGTTTCGGTCAACCGTTTTGTGGCCAATCAAAAGACCGTCAAGTACTTGGCTAAAATAGTGTATATATATACATATATATAAATATGTATGTATGTATACACTTGTAAAATGCATTGAGTGCGGTCGTCGCCTGCAGCATAATTATGGCATAATTTGCAGCCTCAGCTATGCCAACTAATTATAAAAAAAAAAGTACTAAGAGTGCCCTAGGGGGACATGCCAGACTAGAAGTTACTCTCTGTGGCATGCTGAGCTGTTGCTGTTTGCTTTTTTATTTATAGCAAATTGATTTTTTTTAGTGATGTTAGAGAAAGGGGAGCATATATTGACCGAAAAATAGAAATTATTGTGGTAATTGTTCATTCAGAAATATTAATTTATTGCAACTTTTCGTTGTTTAAGTTTTGTAGTTCAGGAAATCTGCTGAAACAATTGAACTTGTTAGACTAATCAAGATTATATATGCTCTATCTTATCCTTTTATTCCTTATGCGCCTTTTAGGCTTTATATCCACTTATATCCCTTGTACTCCTTATACTCCTTATACCTCTCTCACTTCTGTAACCGCTTTTACCCATTTACACTAAGTTGAGCGTATAAAGAAGTTTATTATTTGCTTGAAGCTGACTTTGATTTACCCTGTTTTTCATAATAGTCGCTCCGAAAATATAGAGCGTATAGAGTGCATCTGATCCCAGCTTAGAGAGAGCTCTGGCTAAGCTAGGCTCATAGACACTCCGCACTCTCCGACAGTCTACCAATTGAAAAAATATATTTATTTATCACCATCACTATCACTATACTCATATGCAGCTCAATTACCTCACCAAAAAAACAAAAAGTAATTAAAGTCAAAAACAAATCTACCCCTTTCCCTTTTCAATAACAGCGTTTGATAGCGCGCGCATAGCTGCAGCCTTTTGGGCGTCACTCTAAGAGCATATGGCAATTAAAAAGTTTTCATCCAAGTACATTTCTTTTTTTACCTGCTCTTCAGGCAGGTGGTAAAAGTTGCCAGCAAGCAGTGCGTGTGCATGTGCTGTCGCTGTCGAAATGGGCTGCATCGCATTTTCAGGCACTGTCTCACGTTGAGCGTGAAGAAAAGATCTCGCTCAGTTCCTGCCTTTGGGAGCCACCAGCGGCTACAAAAGAAAGTTTCTCGAAAAATATGTCGTGTTAATTTAATTTTTCGTAATAATCCCAAGTTTATTACAAGTACTATGTGAACTTAATTAGGTATGGGTTGACTATTTTTTGTATTTAAAAATGATGAATTTATCATATGAAAACATAACTAAATATTGGAAGAATATTAGAAAAATTTATATTTAATTATTTTTCATATATTTAATGTGCTTTAATTTCCAATGCGGGAATATATGTAAAGCAAAAAAGTGCATAATATTTTTCATATATTTTAGAGCAAAAATATATTTAAAATATTTGTTTTTCGTTATCTTTTGATCTTTATAGTTTTGTAAAAATTATACTTCACTTTGCGTTCTTCTTTGCGCTCTTTCTCTGTCTGTCTCTGCAATATCTCGCTCTCTCGTTCCCTTCTCTCCCTCGCTCTCCACCCTCTCTCTCTCTCTCTCTCTCTATCTCTCTCTCTCTCACTCTTTTTCTCTATCTTTATCTATATTTCAATCTCCATCTATCACTCTCTTTCTTTCTTTCTCTCTCTCTCTCTCTCCCTTTCTTTCAACCTCCAGCTATATCTCTTCCTCTGCCTCTTTTCTTGCTCTCTCTCTCTCTCTCTCTCTCAATCTCCAGATATCTCTCTCTCTCTTCCTATCTTATCTTTTATTTTCTCTTTTTTGTCTCTCTCTCTCTCTCTCATTTTTTCTGTTTCCTTCTTCATTCTCTCTCTCTCTTTCTCTCTCTCTCTGGTCTTATCTCAATATTCCCCTTTCATTATCTCTTTCTTGCTCTGTTTCCGTCCTTTATTCTCTCTCTCTCTCTCTCTCTTATTCTTATCTCAATCGCCTTGATTTCACTTGCTCTTTCTCTCTCTGTGTTTTTTGATCTCATTAATTTTGCCTTTCTTTACCATTCTCCATTCATCATCTGCTTTCTCCACACATAGAAGAAGAATAAACCTTCAAATACCTTTTCTCACACATTAAAGTTCAGGAAGTTTATTTCCCGTATTTTTACTGCTCACATATATTACATCTGGTTTGATATTGAATTCTCAGATGCTTCGTATTATTTGTGTTTGCATGAAAACATTTATTTAATTGCCTGTCCCATGCAGCAGAAAGTTCTCAGTGCTCGTAAGCGAACAGTGAGTAAAATATATTGTTTAGATAAGAGTCTGTTATTTAAAGTGCACCTGAAGGGATCTGGGGGCGTGGCAGTTAGTGACACTCGACATCCGATGTGCCCATTTTCTATGCGATGCCAAGAATTGTGACGGGCAATAAAAGTGCCGCAGCGAGAGAGAGGGCGAGGCAGAGGCAGTGGCAGTGGCAGAGGCAGTGGCAGTGGCAAAGGCAGTTAGAGGAGTGAGTGCATGGCGGCTCCTGTGGCTGCAGCAAACAATTATTGTTATTTCAATTTAAATGCAGTGTGCCAACCCCTCAACAATAATAATAACAACAACTAGCCAGAGCCCCAGCCAGGTAGCTCCCGCATTTGCGGGCTTTGTGCGACGCTATCAAAATTATACACCTTGCAGCTATGAACGGAGCTGATGTGATGAGTACTTGAGTGCAGGGGATAAGGGCAGTTCGGGGCAGGGCAAGGTGGGGTCCGGCCGAGATTGGCAGCGGGGAGTGAGCGCTGTGTAACGGTTGTTGTGGCTACAGTCGCTTCATTGTAATGCAAATTACGTATACGCCATGTTGGACGCTGCTGCTGCTGCTGCTGCTCCTGCTGCTGTTCGACCTCGACTTTTACTCTACTAAAAGTGCCTTCATTTCTATCTATGTGTATGTGTTTGTGTTGCGTGTGTATGGGTGTGTGTGTGTGTGTGTGCATTTTGACCGTTTTTCATTGTCAGCTCTCAAAAATAATAATAATGAAAATGCGAGCTCTTGTTGAAGCCTTACAGCCTTTAGTGCAGCTGCACTCAGATAGAGCCAAACCGAAATTTGGTTAGCAAAAATCCAATTAAACTATGAAACAGCGTGGAAAATAATTTAGTGTCAGTGTGCGTGTGTGTGTGTGTGTGTGAGTACGTGTGTGTGTGTGTTGCTATTGAAATTAAAGTCCGCTGACTAAAGGAAATAAATCAAGTAAATGATATTAAGATGAAGTACTTGTGGTGCATGGAATACAGAATACTCTGGAAACAAAGCTTAGCAGAGTTTTACATTTACGCTTCAATAAGCTAGTTTCAATTTTATGTTACCTTATCAAATTTTAATTAGAATTTTCATTAAAATTTTAGATATTTGCTCAGTTTGCAAAAGCATTTACTTAGTAAAGAAATGCGCCTAAATTTATATTATATTTTTTATATGAATTATATATATTTATACCAGAATTCTATGTATATAGAGATTAGTATATGAAAATTTAAACAGATATTTATATTATACACCAAATTTATTGTATTGGTGAAAAATCAGTTAATGAAAACTGAATTATATCTGTTACATATATTGTTCAGGCAAACTGTTGCTTGTGGCCTGTCACAGATAAAAATAAAACTGACTGTCTCGAGTTTTAAACTATTTATAATATATATACATATATAATATATACAAAATACAAAGAAAACATGACGAGAGTTTGCTCTTACTTATAATCTTATTGATCTTATTGATAAATGTCCTTAATACAATACACTAAATACAAATGCAGCTGCTTACCCTCGCAGATATTACAATCCACTGAATGCCACACTCTAAGACGCACCATGAGAGGTTGTCTCTTTGTTAAGAATAAAGACAAGTTAAACAGATCTTTGACATCATTGAAGACATCTCCATTAAATCTTTTCTCATTCTAAGCCTTATGCTCAAGCCCTCACAGTTGACCCAACTAAACCAGCCACAAGAAGGAAATAAGACCATTATCTAACAGAAAACCACTGAAAACATAATTTCAACACAATTCCATAATTACAACGCTTGACTGTATTATAAGAAACCACACAATTCACCTTCAATACAAAGTCACAACAGAGTTTTGAGTTACACACGAATGTAACACTTTTGAACAAATCAATTTTTATCACTTAACAAGAACTCGTATATATTAAATCAATTTAACATCACTTTTAATATGTTTTAATTTAGGCAATGACAGCCTTTTTCATTAGCTCAATTCTATATTTAAACTGATTTAATTGCCTAAAATCCTAGTCACATATGCCTGACATGAGCAGCTTTCGCTTACTTCGAGTTATTGGCAGGGTCTTGTATGATTTGTTATGTTTCTTGTTTTGGCTGAACTGCTCACTTGTATAAATTTCTTATCAACTAGAAACTTTCTTCCTATATACTAACATTCCTTTTCCGCCTGAAATAACTCATCTGTATTGCTATGGTCTGCCTTGGAACACAGGTCGCGAGTGTCTTTGCCATGTTCCTATTCTGGATTGTTTTGTATGTTGAGGCTAGTCGTAGTTCTCTATTAATATTCTCTGTAATAGACTGTGACTTCAAGGTAAAAGCTTTAACATTGTAGATGAAGAGAGCGGAATGAGGTGGCCGTAAATATACTTCACACTTTACTTTACACGCTTCAACAGCTAGTCTCAAATGCCTAACCTGAGAATTTGAAACTTGTATGCCACTACTTTACACTTATGTGCATACCTCGCATTTTAAGTTGCACTCAATTTACATTCTTATTGACAAAATGGCTTAGCTCTCAGATTATAGTTCATTTTAATTAATTTACTTTCTTTTACTTTAGTTCTTGCCCATTTAATTTCATTTACTAAATCTAATTTCATTACAATTTCTAGCTACAGCATCCATTCGCTCAACTCTCTCTCTTCCCCCGCCTCTCTCTCTGTACCAAATATCACTCATACGCAACGTCTCCGCTTGCATATCACACATAAGCTCTGTGCGCTGCATGGGTTTGCCGAAAGCTTAACTCGCTGGCTTATTGGTTTAGCTCTACTCAAAGTTGAGCTCTCAAATTGGCAAAACTAAATCACAAACACAAGTTGAGAGGCCAAAAAGCAAAATAGAGAACTTGTTTCGTTTCCTTCGCCCGTTGTCCAGCTGAAAGGAAATGCAACATTTTGTAGCAGGAAATGCAGTCAACTAACTTTTCGCATCTGCAGCTTAAGAGCCCCATTCGATGGGCATCAGATAGCAGCTCGGACTGATTCGGCTAGAGTGTGTCTATGCAAGTGCCAGAGCCAGGAAGTTGTCGCATATAAATGGAAAAACTTTAACACAATGCGCTAGAGTGAGGAAATACAACAACAACAGCGACAACAGCAACAACAGCAACATCAACATCATCGACAGCAATAGCAACAAATGGAAAACATTTCAGCGTTAACCGTCGATTGAAACAAACGAGCAGCTTAGTCAAAGCCACAGACTGCGAACGGAAACCGCATCCGAGCTGTCATCAATGTGTTGAACCGCGATTGCACCCGGAACAATGAACCTCTACAGCCACGCCCCCTCCTGCCTCGTCCACTGCACAAGTGTGGCCCATCTCCAGCCGTCCATGATGCAAATGAGGCCGATTTTCGTTAAGTTGGCGTTCATAGCTATGAAACAGTTATGGAGTTTGAGCGTTTCAAGTTTTGGGAGAAGATGGAAAGAGCGAGAGAGGGGGAGCAGTTGCGAGAGAGAGAGAGAGAGAGAGAGAGAGAGACAGACAGCAGGTAAGTTTGCATTTTGCGAATTCTTTTATTTTAAAGTAAAGGAAGAAAAATTTGAGAAATTTGAGATAAATTTTGCTAGATTTTTGTCTGTGTCAGAGGTACGTTTGGCAGCTTGTTTTTGCCAACTAAATTTAGGAATCAAAAATCATATCAAATTTATGTAGAACTGGTGAGACCTGAAAGAGAAACTGAGGCTTGGGGAGCAAAGTAATACTTATCGATATCGATATTCATTCAAACTAAATGTTTTTTTGTAATTCTCTATGCCTAACATGATACTTTTAAACAACTTCCTCTTACTGAAAGGGTCATATTTGTCATGCAGATGCTCACATGTTTTGCCTTCTTATTTATGCCATACTCGAGTCTCATTATGCATTCTTATCGGCTGCAGCCTTTTGCTCGCTGCAGCTAACGCAATTTACTTAGAGCTATGTTTATTACATGTAGATAATGCGTTGGTCAACGTATCTTATGTTTTATTTTTACTATTGAGAAGTGTGACATGTTTGGACTAGTTTTGTTGTTATGAATATCCATAGGCCATGGCATACTTACAAATACTTTTCTTTATTCATACATTCATACATTTATTATAATTTGTTTACACGTTAAATAATTGCCAAGAAATCCCTCGAAAGAATGCAAAACAAAAACCTTTAATGCTTTCAGCTTATGCCCATAACTTGTTAGCTAAACAAGTGCATTGCTCGACGATGAAAACACCTCTAAATAAGATCTGTATCGTAATTGAAAGTTTATTTTATATGTATCGAATATTTTATATTATATTTGATATATCGAATCTTAAGCTAATATCTAATTTTAATTGTTGATTTTTAATTTAGAGTGCTAAGTTAATACACTAAAACTTTATCACACACTTCACTCACAATGCTTCTCCAAATGTGCAAAGCACATTTTAAATTGAGTTTATTGCTGTTCATAAAAGTTATTTATGTTGTTAACCATATACCAAATTGCCATAAGTGGTTTGAATGTCACGAAATTTCCTTTATGTCACATAAGCTAAATTTAGTTAAAATTTTACAACAGTTTTTGTAGCTCTTTTTCATGCACTGACCCCATTGAAAATGGGCGTTGATGGGTTTATTGGTTTTGTGAATGTGTTTGTAACAAACAGCACGAGGCGTGGCAGAGCCCCGCCTGAGTCGATTTAGCTATATATATGCCACTGTCCATTCGTTCGTTTGTCTCTTCATCTATCCACTGATCTGTCCGTACGTCTGTCCGATCGTCTGTTTGTCCGCCCGTCCGTCCGTCTGTACGCCTGTCCGTTCGCCTGTTTGTCTATCCATCTGTCTATTCGTCTGTTTGTCCGTTCGTATGTTTGTCCGTCCGTCCGTTATATTTCGTTAAAAGTAAGGCTTGTAAAACGTAAGAAATACAATGTATGTCCGCATGATGAACACAGAGATTTTGTTATTTTTGGATTTAAAGATACCTTCCCCCATTCCGCCCATATTTGCAAAAATAAGTATTTCAAACATACGGATGTAATTACCACACACACACATATTTGATTAGGAAAGTCCATCTGGCAGCAGAGTTACTCAACCATTAAGTTTCCATAGTAAAGCAACCAAAGCGCAGTCGTTGCATAAACTGCACAGTAGGCAGAGCACGTGCTTATCTTATCTATATATACCTATATACATGTATTGCTTGTTAGGTATGCCATATGCCATCTCTGGTTTCAGTGTATCTCCCAGTCGTTCACTCCCCACTAGTGCACACTCTTACCTGTTACAGTTATGGATGTGCGCTCTGTATCTATCAAGCAGTCGTCGTCAATCGTTCTGTCAGTCAACACAAACAGGTTTACATAAAGTTTATATCATACAGATATTCTGTACTATATATATAAATTTATATATATATATATATATGTATATATTTGACTGTAGTTCAAGCAAATATTTTTGCTAGCTGCTTTACGTGCGTTGCCGCAAAACTTTCAGCTTTTTACTTTTTTACTCTTGGCCATTTAGTATTTCACTTTTTGTTGACTGCCAACGGAATATTCGCTCTGAATATTTAATTGTGCGAATGTTCAGGAATGTGCGTGTGTGTGTGTGTGTGTGTGTGTGTGTGTACGTTTGTGTGTGTGTGTGTGTGCGTGGGTGCTGTATGTCTATGTGTGTGTGTGTGCTAGTGTCGTTTTTGGTCTGTGTGGTTGCATATTTGCGGTGCTTTTTGGCTCTTTTTCGATTTTCGAAATGCGCTTTTAGTTGTTTGTTGTTTGCATTTCTTTGGCAGCGTTGTCTGAGTTGTTCCTGTTGTTGTTGTTGCTGACGTTGTTGTTGCTGCTTCCTTTGTTGTTTTTGTTTTGACAACGTAACTGGCAACTGTGTACACAACATTCTTAGTGCTGGCTCTCTTTTTTTTTGGCAGTCGTGGCGGGCATATATATATATATTTATATATATGTATATATATGTAACATATATGTATATATATATACATATATACATACATACATACATATATATATATATAGTGTATACGTTTATATGCATCTATCTGTATACATATATTATAAAAATGTCTGCATGCTTTTGGGAGCGGCGGCTTATCTCTTTTCGCTTATGCACTACTAATATGTGTGTCTATATATATATATATATATATATGTGTGTGTGTGTGTGTGTGTGTCTATGTGTGTGTGTGCATGTGTTCGTGTGTGTGTGTGTGTGTGTTTGAGTGCTTGTTTTGCTGGCTACATTGATATGCAAATACTGTGGCCTTAGATGTTGACATTGCGGCGCGTATTATGCTGAAATTAAGCCGTAAACAATGGCAAAACTTTGCAAAGGAAAGAAACAACATTTGAGAAGTTCCTTTAAACTCTTTTGTTTTTTTTTTTTTTGAAGCAATTTATTGCAGTTAATGTTGTTATACAAATTTAGTCAAGCTGCGTAGGCTTGTCTAATGAATTTTAATTGAGCTTACAAAAAGATGTTTAAAATAATTTAACTTTAAAATAAAATATAAATATATTTAATAAATCGCATGTTTCCTGTAAATATATATATTCCTCATACTTAGAATTCATTAAAATAGTTTGCATAAAATCCAAAAAAAAAAAACGGCTCTTTGATTCAGTAGAAACCAATCAAAATCCCAATCAAAACAGACCTTTATTTATAATATATTTTTACATATTTATATGTTTTTATATTTTATAGTTATATATTTTTTATATTTTATAGTTATATATTTTTTCATATTTTTATTTTTTCATATTTAAATATTTTAATATTTACTTATTTATATATTAATATATTTACATATTTTTTTTTAGTAACTTCTGTTTGTTTCAAAAATAAAAAAGCTATCTAGGAATCCAGAAGTTTTTCATTAAATATTAAATTTTCCATTAAACACATTTTTTGTAGTTTTTTTTTTTAACAATTTACTTTGCAGTTTTTTATTAAGTTAGCAGGCTCGAGGCTATAAATTTGATCAATATACGTAAAATGTTATTGATTCAAACTATAACAGTTTATTAGTATATTCATTTTGATTGCTATTTCTACGCATTTTATTAAATATGTATGGAGAAGAAGAATGAGTTAAAATGCAAAAAAACACATGAAAAATTTACTATTTGATAAAGTATAAACAACGAGGAGAATCAGAATGCAATTAATATATTTTATGAATATTTGATATGCGTGTGTGTGTGTGTGTGTGTGTGTGTTTTTTTTTTTTTTTTTTTTTTTTATATATTCGTTTTTATTAAATTAATTTACAGAGTTTATATGCATAATTTAAGTGTAGCGCACAGTGCTTGCGGGACGGCCGTAAAGCATTGCTTCGCAAGCGCTTTGCGCTAACTTAAACGGGTTCAGCTCGTCTTCTGCTTCGTTCACTTCTGCGGAGCTCCACCATGACCGTGGCCGCGAAGGAGCTTATTAGCTTCCACGCTGCCTCCGATTCCAGCATGGTGTTGACTAGGTTGTCCGCTCTAATGGAGCGGCCCACTGCTTCCTCTAGGCATCGCCTGTCCTCGAGGAAACGTCCACACACGAAGAGGGCGTGGTTGGCGTCTTCCACCAGACCTTGTCCACACCAGGGGCATTCGTCAGTTTCGTCATGGCCAAATCGCTTCAGATAGCTGCGGAAGCAGCCGTGTCCAGAGAGAATCTGCGAAAGATAAAAATTTATTTCACCATGCTTACGATTGATCCATGGTTCAAGCTCAGGAATGAGCGTGTGTGTGTGTGTGTGTGTGTGTGTGTGTGTGTGTGTGTGTGTGTGTGTGTGTGTGTGTGTGTATATGTGTTGTTTGCTATGTGTCCTGTCATAATATCAAAAATAGTTGATTAGGCACTTGCGGCTTCTGCGTTCTCGGAATCACCAACAAAAGTACAACTGCTCGGCTTCGTTTACAATTGAACAATGCATTTATTCTACATTTCCGAACACGGAGCGAGTGAAAATTATTACTTATACTTATTTACTCTATAATACTTTCAAATGAGTTAACACTATGTATGCTTTAAAGTAAGCGTAGAATGATTGAAAGTGGGAGGTGGGGAGTGCCCCACCTAGAGCACTTTTACTTGCTTTAAGCACTAACCGAAAGTTCTGTAGGTAAAATTTTGAATTTGTGTTTCTGCCTATTGGCATCCAACTGCCTAGTAATAACTATTTTCATTCTGTTTTGCCTTCATCAATCACATCTGATATTCATGTAATTTAGACGCATAACACTGAGCCATGTTCTCATGCGAATATGTTTCCAATTTGCATATGAAAAAGTTATGAAGCACAGAACAAAGTTCTCTCGACTGTTAATCACATCATTTCAATGTAAACTCATTATCCCTCCCTTCCCCACCGCACCGTCCTCCCACTTCGATGACATTCATGCAACATTCCGCAACAAATTTCACATGCTAATGCCGCAGAAACAGCAACAGCAACAGCAACAACAACAGCAGCCACAAAGCTGCAAGCTGCAACAACCATTATAAATGTCATCACATTTCAATAACAAGCTCCATTTTCTTCCCTCTCTCTCTCCCAGTCCTATCTCTCCTCTCTCCCTCTCCTTACCACGCATCAAGCAGGCCACAAATTTCACATGTAAAATAAATTTGAGCTCCGCAAAACTGCAAACTAATCAACATATTTTTACTGGTTCTCTACTCTGGTTCTCTGGCTTTTTGGTTAGAAGCTAATTTATGGTTTGTGATGACGTCCAATAGGTTTTCAAGTGCGGCATATTCGTTTTGGTTACTTTGTGAGAAGTTTATATAAATTATTAAATTTATATGAGAACTATGAGCTTCAGTTCTTGTCTTAATTTCGAATTTTATGCCTTCGCTTCGATCAATCAACTTCAACAAATAACTTTGAACAAAAAGAATAATTAATAGTTAAATATGAGATATCAGACATTTGATAATTAACTATATTGCAGCAAATCGAACATTACATAATTTATTATTATTAAGTTTATATATATAAGATATAATTTATAAGATTAAGTGCACATACTCCAAATTCCTGCATTAGAATCATAAATATTTTTAAACATGAATTTACAAAATCTACAGAAGTTTCTTTAAAGTATTTTTTAACCCAAGCATTAGCTTCAGTTGTGTTATTATTTTGCTGTAATTTTATTATATTTAAATATATTTTAATAAAAGTAAAACTAAATTATGCAGAAAGAACTTTTAGAATTTACTGCTTTAAGTTTCAACTATTTTCATAATTCAGTTTTTCTTTTAATATCAATAGAAGCGAATCGAGATTTCAATCACAATTTTACACAATTTTTATTCTCTTAAATTTTAAATTAAATAATGTGAAATATTTAACTGTAAATTATATATATTAATATTGCTTTGTTTAAATTTTCTGTGATTGAAAGTATTATGAGCAAATTATTTCCATTTTTTCCAATTTAAAAATACAGTAATTCCTCTAAATTTAGTATTTGGAAGTTTAGAATTTAATAGTTCTATGAAAACGATTTTTTGTATTTAAATGCTTCAGCTTTAAACTTAATTTTATTTGCTTAAATTATATAGAAAGTATTAAAAATATGTTTAAAAATAAAAAATAAATATTTCAATATTTTTAAAGTATATTTTTAAATAATTCTAAAAATCATTTTGCATACTTTAAGCTAAAATCTGGCTGTTGGGTGTAGCGGTTGTTAGCGAAAGTCTTGCCAAAGCCTGTGTTCAAACATGAATATAACTAAATAAATATAATGAAAAATATTATTATACAATATTATTGTATTATAATTCCAATCTGAATTAATAGATTGACACAAAATATCAATATATATAATAAATGGACTCATAATATATTCATTTAAATAATAATTTCATTTAAAATCCAATCAAGCTTAAGATATTATGCCATAACTTAATTTATGGCACATAAACAAGATAAATTCATACCAAATCTAATTAAGTTTACTACAAATATTTTCCTTAAGTAAAATAATGCCAAATAAAATTAAGCTCCATAGTTTTTTTTTTTTATTAAGAACTAGTTCATTTTGCCTAGTATAAAACTCTCCACAGGACGGCAGCATAAATTCAAATTCGAATTCGAATTTTGCTTTTATTTTAAATTTAATTTGCCACATTTAGCAATGGGCGTAAATGGGCCGCTGTGGCCACGCAGCTGTCGAATGGCCTAAAGCACATGGCCACAACACTAAACCATATTTGCAGCTCCGAATTGCATTAACTATAAAATCCACGCGTTGGCTGTAAATAATGTGTTCATCTAGCCCTTGGCACATGACTATGTTATTAATAACGCTCAATTAACACGCACACACACACACACTCTCACACACTCACACACACTCACACACACACACACACACACACATTTTGTTGTAACACTGTGTATTGCATTCAAAGCAGCTGCTTAAGCTGTAGTTAAGGCCCTCAATCGACTCCTTGGGCCATTTGCAGCTTCATTAAAACGCATATAAATCAATTAGTCGACTTATTGCTTTCATCTCTCTCTCTCTCTCTCTCTCTCTGTCTCTCTCTCTCTCTCTCGCTCTCTTTCTGCCCTTCTCCCATTTGAGCCTTCGTGCTTGGCCTTAGCTCTCTCTCGCTCTGGCATCATAAGCTGAGCGCTTAATTTACTTTTGGATTTTTATTGGCCCAGTTAGTGTGCTTTTGGGCCACGTTTGTGGCAAGCTACCTTGGCTGCCTCACCACTAAGTTGATTAATTACAACAATTTTGACATTCGGCCAGTGTTGGACAATGCCGCAAGCAGCATGACGGCCAGTGTGCCAAAACCTAATCAACAAATTGAACATCTGCAGCAGGAGCAAGCTTTTGGGGTTCGAGAAGGTTTTGGATAAGTGTATAGATAGAGTAGATTAGATAGTAAATGGATACTTTTATAGATGGATAAATATACGGATAAATTGAAATATAATGACGTATACATAGACTGTTAAACAGATAGATGGATGGGTAGATATAGAGACTGATAGATGGACAGCTAAACAATATAGTCATCTCTATAAGGATAGATGGATAGGTGGATAGATGGATACAGATTTAGATAGATGGATAAATGGATATATAGATAGATGAATGAATCGATGGATATATGGATAGGTGGATATATAGATGACAGATTAATGGATAAATATTCACATAGATAGAAAAATGGATAGATGGATAGGTGGATAGATGGATACAGATTTAAATAGATGGATAAATGGATATATAGATAGATGAATGAATCGATGGATATATGGATAGGTGGATATATAGATGATAGATTAATGAATAGATATTCACTTAGATGGAAAAATGGATAAATGAATAGATAAACTGATGGCTAGATAGATAGACAGATGGATAGATGGGTGGACAGATAGATAGATTGATAGATGAATAGATGGACGTATGAATAGATGGATAAATTGATAAATATATGGATATATAAATGATAGAACAATGGATAGATATTCACATTGATACAATAATGGATAGATGAATAGATTGATGGATAGATAGATGGATAGATGGGTGAATAGATAGATAGATTGATAGTTGGATGGATGGATATATGAATAGATGGATGGATACACTCAAGATCTAGATGAGCAGTTAGTTTATCTAGATCTTCGCTTCTTCCTGCCTGCTCACGCAGCAAAGTCGTAATCTGCAAACATGAAATTTGGCAATATTTTGTAGTATACCCTAGGCAGTACGAGCTTTTGTTCCTATAATGAGTATACAGATTTGGATAGTTTAAGTATTTGTATATCTTTTCCAAGTCTTTGCAACATTGAACATTGAACTGATTTCTACTAGCCAGATAGTCTTGAAGCTTGTTATAAACACACATTGGGCTGTCAGACTTATGCGCTAAAAAAATCAGAAATATCGTATATCTAGAGCCGAAGTTAGCTAGGAACATATATCATGTATAGTATGGGGCGATGGAAAGTAGAAATGAGTTCTCTATCAGCGAAGCTAGTACGAGGTGCATGTATTATTATCTATGCATGGATAAAAAAGGTCCAGAATGATTGAAAAAACACTGTCTCAGTCTGAGTCACGGTATTCCATAGTCGTTCACTGCCGACTAAAAGAAATTTCATGCAAACTTCGCTCGCCCGCAAGCCGAGCAAACAAATTTGGTGTCTTAGCAGAGATTTTTCATTGAAATAGACGCTGTAAGTGTCGCATTACTGGGCGAGTCCATCTTGTTCTGTGTGTATTGCGGGGCAGACAAGACAAATGAAAATTCGTGGCTAATTGGAAGCGGCCACAAGTTGTGCGTCTTGGCGAACATGTTCGGCACTGTTTGCAGCTGGATTTTCATTTGGTGTGAGCGAAACAAGCAAACTTTGTGGCGGATGGGCTAATGAGGCCTTTCGGCAAGTCGCAGTCGTTGTCATGCATACCAAAAACATTATTAAAAGTCAACTTCTATTTGCCAGGACTTTGGCAAAACAATTAATTTAAGCTCTGGGATAACGAACTTGATGCCAGTGGCCAAACGAGAGCATTATATACATAAATATATATATATATATATGAAGAGTAAAGTATGTGTGTGGCTAAATAAGTGTAGCGCCCCAACGCCAAGTGTTTGCCATAAGCCAAAAATTTGAGCTCAGATTTGTTGCCTGCCTCGTATGAGCAACAGCTGCCTAATGGCAGCAGCGCGACCGACCTGCCCTATATCTTCATATAGCTAACTTCCTCAACTCCCCCCCCCCCTCTCTCTCTCTCTGTGGCATTTTTTGCAATTTTTGTTCGTGCTCGTTAAGCTGCTCAGACATGCAGTGGAATAGGTTAACTTATCTCCTACCGCCTTAATTCAAGTGCTTGCTGCGCCCCGAACAGGAAATATGTTTATTATTTATAATAATTATTATTATTTCTGCTGCCATACACTTTCGCTTGTTAGCCAAGATAAATTGTGTGAGATGAAATATTGTGCTACACATGTTAAGAGAATAAGTTGTAAGGAAGACGCTCATAACATAGCTGTTAGGTATGATTTTTTAGAGTATTTTTATTAATAAAATTAACAATGCATTTAAGAAAGCTCTTGAAAATGCTTAAAAACAATCTGAATAATTTAATTAAACTTAAAACTAACTGCTAAAATATACGTTATATTTTTAAAAAATATCAAAATACTTTTTAAGCCTAACCAAAACCCAAATATCTCACAAAAAGTTAACATTTCTTGATTACTTCAATTTAAAAGTTGCCTAGCACTTAACATTTCTTGCATGCGATAAATGTGTGTATGCTGTTAAATATCCACAGCGGTTCATGTCTTCACTAATGTTAACAAACACTTCAAAGTGCAATGTTAAGCAAGCAAGTGCTGTTAGCATCACCAGTTGTTCAATCTGTTAACAGCAGACAGTTTGAGCAGCTGCACTGATATTTCAGACTGCATGCCATGGCAGGCGCTTGTTTAGTTTTGGCAAATGCTTGGCCCAACCGCAAGCCTGGCCATAAAGCAAACACAGCGCTGCGGGACGCGACCTGGTTTCTCAATCAATATGTCAACCATTTGGCAAATAGCGAATGATAAACAGACGCCCAAAAAGGCAGCTGCACGCTGAAAATGACCGGGTAACAGACACTGAGAGAGAGAGAGAGGGATAGTGAGTGTGTGAGCGGGGTCGAGAGAGCGCCTTTAACAGGGCGCTGTTTCGTACACACAAGTGTTAGAGCGGGAGCGCATCTGCAGCTTAACAGTGCGCTGTTAATCACAGGAGTGTGAGAGTGGGCTCGAGAGAGTGTCGCTGTAGTTTAACAGAGCGCTATTCAGTACGAGCAGCTGAACAGCGCGCTGTTACTCGAAGAAGAGTGAGAGTGGGGTCGAGAGAGAGAGAACATTGCTGTAGCTTAACAGAGCGCTGTTAAGCACACGCGCTCTGCCATAAAAATCGTGCGCGCCCAAAAGTACAATTTTTTTTGGTTTTTTATGGGTTTCGTTTTTGTTTTTTTTTTTTTTTTTGGCTGCCGACCTGCTGGCGTCTTTAATCGTTCGCTGCGAAATGTTGGCCAGGCAAATGTCTGGTATTTAAATAAAATAAGAAATCGCGTCTTTATTTTTATTGCCAACAGTCAGCGGGCAAACAATTGCAGCTTGTTTGCGCTGTCGTAAAAGCCGGGCCAAAAGTGTGCCGCAATCCAGTCAGCCAGCCAGCAGTCAGCCAGCCAGTGAGCCTTAACGAAGTGTTAAATCTTTAAGCAAATTCCGTGCAACACTCGAGATTGGCTTAGGCAAAGCTAAAGCTAAAAGTAGGTGTTAGATGCTTTGTAACGCCCATTGAGTGTCAGTCAATTTGCGAATTACTATTTCACCTGCCTGAGGGTCAGTTCAGTGTCTGTGTAGTGTCCTGCCCTGTCCTGTTCGGTTGTACCTGTGTACCTTACCTTTTTCGCAGTCACCTCTCGAGTGGGCGGCCTAAATTCCAAAATGAAAAGCTCAGCGGGGCAAGCCAATAGGAATGAAAGGTTTTGACCCTTCTCGATGGCTAAGATGGTCGCTGCTGAGATACGCTTTCTCTAGAGCAGGCTGAGGACATGAGCACATGATGATAGATAATGGATAATAGATAATAGATGAAATGAAATTAAAGGTCAGGTGTAAAGAACTTGTCGAAGCTCTACTCTACTCCTTCTACTCTCTCTCTCTCTCTCTCTCTCTCTCTCTCTCTCTCTCTGTCTTCTCCTCTTTGAACACTGTCTATAACTCCGAGGGAAAGTAGAAACTTTATGAATTTATCTAAAAAGTAGATAATATATATATATATATATATATATAAATCTCCAAAATAGATAAATAACTATTAATCTAAACACCGTAAGCATGCACAGCTGACGCACCCATCCAGAGTTAGGGTATTTGTTTGTAAGGTCAATGGGCTTACGAAATGGAATCAATCATGATGCCCGGGACAAGACCCTCGGGGCAGGTTTTAAGTGTAAGAGAACAAGCTGAGCGGGGCCTAAAAATAAAATAGAATTTATGCAAACTTTGCCTGCGGGATCTGAGCTGAACCCAATTGCAAACGTTTCATTTGACTTGAAACAACAACAACAAAGAAGAAGAAGAAGAAAATGATGAGGAAAAATCATAAATAAAAGCGTACAAAATTGAAGCATTATTCACTTAAATATAATCTGCAGTCATTTGCATGTCCTGGCCAGCACTTCAGGCCACGAATTGCAAAGTTATTAGTGCCAAAGCTAGAGAGCGTAAAGTAGTTTTGGATATTTAATACCCTGTAAGTAGAGCTTGATGGCAGGCAGAACAAACAGGTTGTCTAATTGGGCGTTTTGCTTGATCAAATTGGATGGAATATGTAGAAATTGTTTTTTTTTATTTTTTTTTTTTTTTGAATAGTTATATAGATATGGATATATTTGTATATAAGGGTTATTGGTTATTCCACTGTGATTACGTCAGAGCAGGCTGAATGCTATTAATCTTGTGCAGAATGTCCGTTGGCTGCAGTCAGTTCTTGCCAACCATCTGAATGCGTATCTCCTCGTCGATCATCTGTAAGCTTCAACACCTGATTATCAAAGCTGGGCGTCGTCTTTCTTGCTCCAGAAATTGGATATTGAATATTGCATATTATATATATATATATAATAATGCATTTTCGATATTCGTTGCGCTTTAGATACTCATGCTGGAGTGGAAAGCTTTTGCTGTCCATCTGTCTATAGGAACTCAAATCATTGCAGCTAAGCTCTTGAAATGTTGCATGTGTGTTGCCTTTCACTTGTAGAATATAAACTGTTAAGGGTATTGGTCACAGAAGTCATGGCAAAGCGGTAAATACTACAGTTTTCATAGCATAAACACATTGAAGCCAGAGAGACAGCATTTGAGATGCACACAGCTGCGGTCATAAAAATAGTAGTGCAACTCAAATGTTGCACAGCAAAATTTGGTGCTAAACATAATAGTTTGAAAACAATTTGAAACGAGTATTAAAATGTTTTCAAAGTATTTTGTTTATTTCAAGTTTTTGCATACAATAGTTCAGTTGCACTACTATTTTTATGATCATGCTAAATATTTTGTAAAGTAATCAAAAACTACATAAAAATGTCAAGTCGATAAAGCTACGCCCATTTGGGGCGGGGCAGATGAGAATAAAAACAACTAAGGAAAGAACTAAGAAAATACAACTTTTCAATTGGTTTAATGTGAAATGTTAATTGGTTTTTAATTTCCTCAGTTTTCCTGCCTCAAATTTTACCTTCCAGTTAGCCGGTTTCTTCTTTGCATACAGTTTTACAGGGTAACTCTTAGTCGAACATTATGTTTAATAGTTTAATAGCATTAATGGCTGATATTGTAAAGGGTGTCTTTTTTAGAAGTTGTATTCTATTAAGCTTTCGTATTTTATATTTTAAAGTATAAAATAAATTTATATTTTTAAAAAATATATTTTTTTTTTTTATAAACTATAAATTATAAATATATTCTAGATATTTCTAGATTCATTTGCTTTGAGCTAACATTACATTTGATCTAGATTGCAACACTCAACAAATATAGACTAACTGCAAAAACACAGGGTATCTGCTGGGCGACCCTAAATGTTTTACCTGCGCTTCTGGCAATGATGAAACGCAAAAAAGCTTGTTAAAATTAAATTGATATACACATATACACATATTATATATATAAATTTATAAATATATATACACATTTTCAGTTAGCTAATTTCATGTCAAATATGAATTTGGGGTGTGTGCAGAGTGCAGGGTGCCCCAGCAGAGTGTAGGGTATATGGTCGCTGCCTCCGACGAGCATATTTCATGTTTCCTCTGCACATTTTGCGGCACGAGCTAATGGACAAATTTTATTTATTTTTTATGTGCGGTTCCGCTTGCCGAATGAGAGCGGGAGCGGGAGCGGGAGCGGGAGCGGAAGGGGCGAGGATGGGGAGTGGGGAATGGAGAATGGGAAATGACTTGCTAATTACATTTGTACATCTCGGTTTGTTTGGCCATGTCGCCCCAAAGTATGCAAAAGTTATTTAAAGCGGACTTGCCAGCTCGCTAAACAAACATTTGCCTAAATGACGCGACACGCGACACACACTACACACACACAAACACACGCACGCACACACACACACACGCTGCACATACATATACATGCATCACTGGGTGTTGACGCTGTTGGCTCTTGGTTGACATACTTCGTCTGTTTCTGCTTCTTCTTCTGCTTGTTGTTGTTGTTGTTGTTGTTTTGCCTACTTTATATACCCTGCAGCGCAACAAGCAGCCTTCCCTCGAGAGCGTACTGTACAGTGAAGTACTCAAGAGCAGCCGCAGCTAGCATTTGCGCTACACTGAAGACGGGAGAGTAGTACCTAAAAGAACACACACACACACACACACACACACACACACAGTGGCAGACACACATGACTGAGTGTGCGTGTGTGTGTGTGTGTGTTCCGGAAATCTTTCACCAGACGAAACTGGCTAAGAGAAAACTTGAATTTAATTAGAAAAATTTATCAAGAGAAATAAATGCATATGTTTATTAAGGAAATTTTTTGGAGTAGTTTTTTTATTTATTTTAATTTAAAGATGATTTTTTGAGTCATTTTATGTAGATAAAAAAATGCATAATCAACAGAAGAAATGAAAGAAATACCAGTTTTTTTTTTAATTTAATTTTTCATATAGAAATATATATATATATCGAAACATATATAAAAGTATATATAGAAATATATATAGAGATATATATATATAGAGATATATATAGATTCACTCCATCATGGTTTAGCACAACATTGAAAAACATGCACATAGGTCGAGGCAGTTCTAGAGTCTTATAAGCTCATGCACTAACCATACAACTCAACGTTTTCATGCCCTTCACACAAATAATAAAATAAATCTGAACAATTTGCATGAGCATGGCAAACGCTTTCAGCAGTTTGATATACTCTACGCTCGAAAGGGAAGAAATGCGATCTTTGGGCGAAGAAATTTGAATTTTTGTGATCTGCTGCTGCTGCTGCTGCTGCCTGTGCGTACATATATATATATATATGTACATACATATATATTTGAGAGAGCAGAGAGAGAGAGAGAGAGAGCGCAAGGAAAAATAGCATACAGTCGTTCTCCGTATGAGAATTTGACCATTTCGGTTGAACGCTCGTAGCGCACTGGCTATGCCGCACAATATTTGCACTGCCTGAAGCGATAAGCGACCGATACGAGCAAATACGAAGTTGATTGGTTCGCCATACGGCTTCGCTATGCGCTGAAAACGCTTGTTCTACTTGTCTAGTCTATGTGTTGTATGGTTAGTGGCTCATGCCTGATCATGATTTAAGTGTTCAATTCTTCTCAATTAATTTGTTGTTTTGTTTTCTATATACACTTTATTTTATTTATGAAATATTTATAGATTGGTGACCTGCTAGATTTCAGACAACTTTAACTAAATTAATTTTGGATTAATTCAATATATTTAAATATATTTTTGAAATATATTTCAGGCAAGATATATTGACAAATAGAAGAAAAGAAACACAGAATAGCACAATGTGTTGTAGGGATAGAAAGAGTTATTGGGTCTTGAGGTCTTGTTCTTAAAGCTGGTAGTATCTGAGTCTTCTCCTTGTCTAAGTGCGATGACTAGCAGATATTTGGGTAGCCTTACCTGGACGCCTGGGATGTTTGGGTGAGAGCTACGAGTACTACTGCTAATCTACTACTAGTCTCTCGAACTATACATTCAGTTTCTGACATGAAGAACAAGTTGTTTTAATTTGATAAAGTATTTAATAAAAAAAGAGGATAGGGCGGCATCTTATCGAAAGTGAGTAACTGAGGCAAACAGGAAATGAAATCTTTGACGATCTTAGAAAAGAAGCTAAACTGATTAAGCGATTTTAATGTTACTTTTACAAGCTGCGAAACAACATTGTACTTCAGTCTGTTTAATGCTTATTGTGTATTTAACTGTTTTGATACATAGAAGACATTAAAGTTGCTGAAAAGCAATCTAGCAAATGTTACATAAGCTCATTCATATAAAGAAGAAGAGATATTTAGATTAAATTTCAACCAAAGTAAATGTCAGAAGACGAAGGAAGTATATATAGAATATGCAATAGATATATATTTATAATAGATATATAGTTATATATAATAGATATATATTTATATAACAATGATATATTTATATAATTTTCACTAAATACATATAAGTATAAAGATGCCTTGAGTATGGCCTATCATAATAGGAGGAGCAGGAGATGTTTCCCTGAACCTTCATAAGTTATATCTGTAAAAGACTCTGAACTTATTTCATCTCTTTATTCTAAACGAAACACACAAAATGTTCTTCTGCTCGTCTTCGCTTCTAACTCAATCTGCTTCTTTCCTTTGGATCGTCTTATCGCTTACTCTGTACGACACCATCGTTAACTATCGATGGCACTGTTGTGAATGGCTAACGATAGTGCTCTCTATATCTATAGTTCTTGTTTTGGTTCTCTTCTTTTTGTTTTAATACTCTTTAGTTAGCTTGATTTTGTTTCTCTTCTCTTCTCTGCCTTAATCTCTTTCTTCTCGTTCTCTTCGCTCTTTTCACATGCATGCATCTGTCTTTGTTTCTTCTCTTCTTTTCGCCTCTCATCTCACTATCACTTCTTTTATTTGCTTGACTTTTCTTAATTCCTCTCCCAACTTTACCTTCACTTTTTGCCTAATTTTCTTCTCAATATATCAATATTTGCCATACATATCTGATTTCGCTTTCAATCGTAATTCCTCAAATTCGAGTTGAGCATTTTCATTGCTTTGGAGGCGTTTGAGTTGCCGGGAACAGCTGCAGCCGAATGTTGTATTCCCTTAACTGCCACTTGGAGGCGCCAGCGGCTCGGTGGCGTTGAGACAATCAGGCAACTGTCAGACTCTGGCGGGGGTGGGGCGGTGTGTGTGTGTGTGTGTGTGTGGCTGGAATGGGGGATTGAAGCTGCTGTTCGTTTTTTATGGGTCCCTTAATTGGCGCCAACGAGGCCACGCCTCGCTGCCCAGTTCGATGTTATGGCTATTGATTGATATGCCACGCCCCCAACCAGCTAGCCAGCCTGCCAGCCAACCCACATGATTGAAGCGGAATGTTGCAGCAAGCAAGGTCAGCGGCTCATTTCTCATGGGGACGCTAAACTAACGCCCGGGCCCACCCCCCCGCCACCCAAAATCAACGGTCAGGTCAGGGTCAGCAGCAGGGGGTGGGTATGGGGAGTGGCACTTTTTGCAGTTAATAAATATAAATGGCGCCATTGTCAAAGGCTGTAATTTCCGTTGCTGATTGACTGATTGATGGCTGATGTGCACATTGGCTACTTAGAGACTACTTAACGCGTTTATTGCCACAATGCAAGCTGCTCCACATTGTAGTCCCGTTTCTAGACATTCTCATTCTCATTGTTGTTGTTGTTGTTGTTGTTGGTGGTGGTGGTATTAAACATGTCAATTGATTGTTTGCCTGCCTCCAGGCGCGCCACTTCCCCAGCGAAGCGCCTCATAAAAATGCA
The DNA here is from genome assembly GCA_035045945.1 of Drosophila anceps. NCBI lineage: Eukaryota > Metazoa > Arthropoda > Insecta > Diptera > Drosophilidae > Drosophila > Drosophila anceps. The sequence continues at coordinate 6,022,325 of JAWNON010000062.1, forward strand.
ATTCATGTTGCTGTATTTGTAGCTGGGACTGGCTGGGGGCATTTGTGCTGGGAAGCCCGAAGCTCGAAGTATAACGGCAATAATTCCCAGAGCTGAGCAGCTTCTTTTCATGCTTTGTTCAGCAAATACCTTGTGCTGCAGCCTGCAGGCAAACAAGCGGGTTACATATACTGTTATATGTTTTCAACGGTAATAATTAAATGCTTGCACAATACTATTTTCAGCAAAATTCCAGGAGTATTCCAAAGCTCTGCAAACACACAGCATTCATTGCTCTGCGTCTGTTAGAAATACATCGCTGCTATTGCAGCTGAGTGGAGTAAATTTGTGCTCAATAGCAATGCATAAGATCTGAGCACAAAGAGCATAAGCGCCCCGCCCCTTCATATTTAAAGCGTGTGTGTGTATGCATGTGTATGATGAAGCTTTGCATGTTTGCTGCGCTCTTCTCTCTTGTCTGGTGCTGAGCACAGCCTGTGTATTGTAAATTCCAGCGTTGTTGCTGCTTTGCTGTGCTTTGTATTCGAGTGGAGTAGAGTTGTGCTACTCTCGCACAAGATCAAGAGCGTAAGCGTGTTTGTGTCTCTTTGGATTGTTTCTTTAAATATTTATTACACTTTTAATAAAATATTTAATAATTTCTGTGTGCATTTAACAAAAGAATAACTTTAAATGTTTACATAGCTTTACTTTTATTTTCATTTATAAAATTTAACAACTTAATTATTAAAATACTTATACTTATTAAAAAAATACTGAAATCTCACGCTGACACAATCAACTCAAATATGTAAACTAGCTCTTTTAGTCAGTACTGCTTACTCTGCCCAGTTATAAATATCGAATATCACATTATCACTTAGTAGCTGTAATCCCTGCCTAAGAAATTCGCACACATACATACAGTACAAATATGTATATGTATATCTATCGCATTACTCGTAGCTTACCCGCTCGCACACACATACATATAAACCACTGCTTTCTGTGCATCTCACACATCTAAAAATAGCCCAACAGCAACACTGCAAGGGCTACTGTAAATAATTGAGCGCTGTTCCACAATGTCCACTCTGAGCATTATGCCGCTCAATAACTTTCGTGCTATTGACTCCTCCCTCGTTCACACATAAAGGCAATATCAATAGCCAACCTACTCTTGCACACATATTATCTACCACAATGCAAAGCAGCTCAAACATATAAGAGCAGATCAAAAGCCAGAGCGATAATGGCGTTTGTTTATAAATTGAGTTGTTCTCACAATTACCTACACTGCCTGCAGCGGACTCACTCTTACACACATTCTTACTATTTCAACAGAAAATGAAAAGCTCAAATAGCAGCTGACACACTCGCACACATTAAAATATTAGCAACTTACTGTGCTCAGAAGCGAAAGCTTTTAAAACGGGATCAAAAGCACAAGCGATTTTGACGTTTATAGATAACTTGAGTTGCCTTCCACAATGTCCATTCTGTGTATAATCGCTTTCTAGCAACGCTGTAATCCCTGCCAAGCTTGCGACTCATACTCAGCTCAAGCATGCAGTCGACTTACTCGCACGCACACACATTTACCGCACAATTAGCAGCCGACACACTCTGACACTTATCTTTGCTCAACAGAGACATATTAAATATGTACACTTACGCATACATATATACATACATACATATGTAAGTGTATGTACAAAGTTAGTCTGAAAATGTATGTATGTATGTATGTATGTGTGACGTTGATTTGAAGAAGAAAAATAGCTACAGTGCTTCCAACGTCAAATCGGACAAGACAGATATGTACATATATTTAGATTTTATTATTAAAGAATAAAATCTTACTACAGGTTCGTTGAATAATGTTAGTTTAATTTAGCGTTTTTCCATGCTAAGAACAAACATTAAACTATTAAAGTTACCCGTGCAACGCCGAAGAGCGGGAGCGCAAAGGTACATAAAATACATACATACATATACATACATACATATTTATGTACTTTGCAGGCTACACATTAGCACAAACGCGTATTTTTGCTTTGTGCTTATTTGTTCACTCAATAAAGTTTTGCATGGAATCCACGCTACGTGGATCGGAACTTAGTGGAAGCTGAGATGAGCAGATCCACACATGCTCGCATATGCAGCCTAACACTCAACGGGAATATGGCGTGATATGAGTAGACAACAGCGAGAGCGTGGGAATTATCTTAGTTGAGTGGTAATTGAGTTTCAACTAAGTAGCTTTGTATGCGTTTCTGCAGCTGTTAGTTAGAATGTGTTGTGTGAAGTGATGGAGAGATGCGCTCAATGAAAACACCGTACGATCAGAGAGCGTAGAGCATTTTGCATATTTGAAGCGTATCAGTTGCTAATTGTCTTCAGTTAGCGCCGTGAGTTCAAGAAGGCAGGGTGTGCATCGGTTCTTAGTGTTCATTGGTATTTTGATTTTTATGTGTGTGTGTGTGACAATTGAAAGTTCGGTGATTTACTAAGTAATGATTTATTTATGTGAGCTTTAATAATATTAATAATAAAATCAGATACTATGCAATTGTTATAAACTTCATATTGTGCAGGGTATCTATAATTACATATACTCAACAAAATTTCGCCTGTGCATTTTTTTGTATTGAGTGTGTTTAACTGTCGGTTTTAGTGTTTTAGCCATAAAATTGCGACTTTAAGTAGCCATCATGTTTCAGTGCATGGATGGACGGGAGCGGTAAGATATACGAGGGTTGTATCTAACATTTTATGATTGCTAAAAAGCAGTTTCATTCGTACGAGAGCCTAGCAAGCAAAGCAACAAAATAACACTAACTGAAGTTGTTGTTCAGGCGAAGTTCATCAATGTATTGTTAAGCCAAACATTAAGCAACATTAAACAAACAAAGCAATTTGTAAGGGCTACATTGTTGGCAAAGGCAAATGTGTGTAGAAGAAGAAGAGGAGGAACAACAACAAAAAGTCGAAATAAAGTTTGAAACTCCTTTTACTGGTGTTTTTTAAAGGCAGCAGGCAAACATAACTATCGATTTATTGTGCAAAAAGATTTACATAGCAAACCCAACAACAACTGGAAATTCTAAAAAGAAGTCGAAGCTTGACTGCCGCTAGGGAATTTGATATGTCGACTAGAAATTATGATGCCAGTCGCATAAATATATAGTGTACATATATATCTGCATAATATCTCAATTCCCGCAACTGTCATTAAACGCACCAGCGACCAGAACTATGCAACGAATTAAGTTGTTCAGTCAAGACAGAGACAGAGAAAGAGAGAGAAAGAGAGAGAGAGAGAGAGAGAGAGAGTTGTGGATAGGCGACATTTTTGGTGAATTTTCAGTGGCAAAAAGCGAGCATAGAGAATAGAGAAAGTCTTGAAAAGGAAAAGCCTCGGCAGCAGCAACGGCCCAACTCTGGCGTAGCCATTGTAGTCAAGGCGCCAAAGCAAGATAAATGGCCCAGAAGTAAACACATTTGGTGTGAAAACTGGGTAACTGGGTAAGCAAAGAGAGAGAGAGAGGGAGAGAAAGGGAAAGGAAGACTGAGACACCCTTAACCTCTCAGTCATAGCCAAGTCCGCAAGCTCAGCCGCGACGCGTCGGCTGCCAAGTGAAATCTGAAAGCTCAGCCGCTGCAAGCAGACGGAACAATAGTTACATTGGGGCGAGCGGGGGGAGGGGGGGCAAAGCAGCAGCAACAGCAACAGCAGTTGATGATGCGACAGTCAAATGAGGCAGGACACACTGCCAAGAGTCAGCCCTTACTCCCTCTCTCTCTCTCTCTCTCTCTCTTACCCTCAACTAGATTAATTTATGTTGCAGCCAAGTTTGAAGCTCCTTTGCTTTTCTCTACTCTTTTTTTTATGGCCCAAACATTAGCGAAAGTTATTTGCCTTATAAATTATACAGTTGGTGTGCATAAATTGGCTTTCTATAATCGACATCTTGATTAGCTGGCATTAAAAATTGCACAGCTCTTTGCATTTGAATCTGAATTTGAATTCGAGTTGGAATTTGAATAGCTTTTTGTGTATGTGTGTGTGTGTGTGTGTGTGTGTGTTTTGGCCACATTTGACTGAATTTTTATGATTTATAGTTGACATTTTGCTGCTGCTGTTGCTGCTGCTGCTGCTGCAAGTGGCGCATAGATTAGTGCACGTTGTGGTGTTTTCAAATACCCTGTAATAAATATTTTAGTAGGTATATTGACTATGTGCATAAACTCTATAAGGAAAAACTTTTATTCTATGAGCAAACATCGAAATTTTTTACAAAAGAATTATAAAAAAAGTTTTGAAAACTTATTTAAAACTTGTATTTATATTCAGTTTAATCTTGATAATTTTGATCAATTTCAGTGTAGGGTATCCGACTGGGCAGACTTAAGATCTTGGCTTATTTCTATAATTTATTTTTGTGGTTTTGGCTGCAAGTGGAAATCACATTTGTTTGGTATTAAAAATGAACACGTTTCGGTCTGTGTTTTGGATAGCTTTTAAACTTTGTTATTTATGCTGTATAGATAAATATTTTAATTGACATTGGCATTATATATATATATATATATATATATATATATATATATATATATATATATATATAAATTTGAACAATTTTGGAATATATTTCGCTTTTTTATCTAATGCTAAAATTCAATCAATGTTCGATGTATTCACACTTAATCCATGAATAACAAGTGAAAACATTGCATTCGGGTGCCAGCGACTGTCTGATGTTCTTTCACAGCTTCAGCTTTCAATGTTGGGTATATCTGCAGAGCTGACCAATACAGAGCTATTTGCATAACAAATCCTAACTCTTAGACTCTGGTAGATATAGTGTTTCCACTGTACTCAAGATTAACTGAGTTAGATACTCTCTACAATTACAAGAGCAGAAAATATATAAACGCCATATATTCTATCTATCTGGAAAGGATCAGAGTCTGTAAGCAGTAAATGAGTTGACAGGTTAAGGAAATAGCTGTTGAATGCCTACAATATGCATAGCTCTATAATGTTGTATACGAATACGAATTCAGATCGATCCGCTTGAGATATAACATAATATATGCGATATATAGTGTGCGTGATTGCTATACTGAGGTACATATTACAAGTTGGAATAGTAATAACATTTATATTATAAAAAGACAGAGTTGTACCAATTTTCTATAATGATTTCTTAATTTAATAAGCCGAGCTGCATATCTGTATACACGAATACATATGTGTGTATGTATTGCAAGCGTAAAGTATCTAACTTTCATAGCAGCGAAATGCTTTGCCAAACAGCCGAACGCACAGTTAAACGGACAAAAGCCAATATACTCTGCTCATTTTTTGAACGAGCATGAAAACACGAGCATGAAAATTAAATCAATTTTATTTTAAAGCGATTTGCTTGCTTTTTGTAAACGATTTCTCTAGTGAATTCGGGGCTTAACGTTGGCTGATTTGCTAAAATCTGTATTAAACTATGGAAACCAATAAACTACTCTTTTATTTATATTTACGCTTTGAATTTTGTATATTGCATTAAATGTCATTTTGATAATATTTAAGAGCTGTCCTAACTCTAGATAAAACAAGATTAACATTAATATATAAATATATATGTATATACACAGCTGTGTTCATAAAAATAGTAGTACGACTGACATGTTGGACAGATCAATTTTGTGATATATATATGCCCAAATATATATTTATATTTTAATGTATTTATATATAAATATTTATCTCAAAATACTGCAGTCCAGCATTTCAGTTGCACTACTATTTTTATGAGCACACCTTTTTATATATATTAATATATATTTTATATTATATTATGTACATAGTCTCATTTAATGTTAAATTTAATGAACTCAATTCAAGTTTTGATCAACTTTTCAGTTAAATCTATTTGCATGTTTATAGCAAATAGTTTTTGGGTTTCATTGTTTATTGTAATTTAATATTGATGCACACGCAATTCTCTTCTGTTCTGTTCTGTTCTGTTCTGTTCTGTTCTGTTCTCTTCTCTTCTAGAAACTTTGAACAATTTTCATTTGTATTATTTTTGGTAAGTTTATTCATTTCGTTCGAGTTTGAGTGAGTCGAAGTGCAGTTAGTTTTTCCTGTTTTCTTAATTTCCCTTGCCTAAGTTTGTTCATCTTCTGCCGTTGCTGTGTGATTGCCATCAGTTATGCAGTTGCTCATTTCGGTTGCTGCCAAAACTTTCGACTAAGAAATGGAAGAAAGAGAGAGAGAGAGAGAGCGAGAAAGAGAGAGAGAGAGAAAGAGAGAGAGAGCGAAAGAGTGAAAACTTTTTGGCAGATCCGAACCGTTGAATCGTTCCATTTCAAGTGCTCAACTGTTCTGTCTGGGCCATGTTACTGTAAAATCCGTTCAAAGCAAAGTCAAGTTGGATATGTAAGATGCTTATCCTTGTCTTTCTTCACACACACACACACACACAGAGAGAGAGAGAGAGAGATAGACACACACGTGGCTAAGCTCATTGGCACTTTGCTACACTGTCAGTAGCAGCACCGCAATCAGCTTTAACCCTTTCAAGAAAAACTCTGCAACGAAATCCAAACAGAAATCCCGCTTTTAATTAGATTTATGCCCAAGTGGCCAATACAAAAACAACACACACACACACACACACTCAGGTACACACACACGCACACACACATATGTGCCGAGCTTTGAACGAGTCCGCAGGGACTCGCACGCTGGTAGAAGCAAACACACAAAAACAATAACAAATAACAAGAAAATTTAACATTTTTGTCAGGCCAAAAAGAATGACGTCCGTTGCCCATTGAAGGGTTACCACATCAAAATAAGGACTTAACAGGTGCGTCACTTTCTACTATGGCATAAATAAGTAGTTTTTGTGGTAGAAATAAAGCTGCTTAAAGTCAGAAGAGTAAAGATTGATAAGGTAAAGATATTTAATGAAAGATAAAAATAATATATAGAAATATTTTATTACGAATTAAATTATTAAACTTTATGTTGATAGTCTATCTGTCTATCTCTCTCTCTCTCTCTCTCTCTCTCTCTGCATCAATCTAACTATTTATATATATCTTTATCTCTCTCTCTCTCTCTCACTCTTTTCCTCTCCCTCTTTTTTTTCTCTCACTTCTTTATCTATTTCTCTCCCTTTTTATTAATCTCTGTCTCTCTCAGACAGTATCTGTCTTTATCAATCTCTATCTCTCTCAGACACTGTTTCTATCTGCTGTCTCCCTCTCTTTGTTTTCTTCTCTTTTCACTCTCTATCTATCTGCCATTTTCTATCTCTCATTCTCAATCTCTGTGTCACTCTCTCTCTCTCTCTCTTTTTTCTTTTTCTCTCTCTCTCTATCTGCCTCTCTCTCTTTCTCTCTCTCTCTCTCTCTCTCTCTCTCGCTTACTCTTTGTCTATCTATCTTACTCTCTCGCTTACTGTTTGTCTATCTATCTCATTCTTTCTCTCTCTCTCACTCTCTCGCTTACTCTTTGTCTATCTATCTCACTCTCTCGCTTACTGTTTGTCTATCTATCTCACTCTCTCTCTACCTCTCTTTCTCCCTACCTCTCTCTCTCTCGCTTACTCTTTGTCTATCTATCTCACTTTCTCTCTCTTTCTCTCTCTCTCTCGCTTACTCTTTGTCTATCTATCTCACTTTCTCTCTCTTTCTCTCTCTCTCTCGCTTACTCTTTGTCTATCTATCTCACTTTCTCTCTCTTTCTCTCTCTCTCTATATCTCTCAATCTTTCTCTCGCTCTCTCTTTAACAGCTATTATGTCCATCAACTACATTGACTATACATTAACATATGTATCTCTGTTTCTAACAGCTGTTAGCTTAACAGCTTCTGTCTGTGCCAGCATTAATGCTACAAAACATATCAAAGTTGAACTTATTTTTGAATGCTTGAATGAAGTTTTGTTGTCATTATTGAAAGCAAATTGATGCGAGCGCTACTGTCGCTGTTGTACGCTTTCGCATTGGCGTAGGCGTAGGCGTGGGCGTGGCCATGGCCGTGGGGCTGGCTGTCAATTACGTAAATTGGTCTTTGGATACGCAGAAATGTGCTCAGTGCAGTAGTCAAAAGTTAATCAAATCAATGTTTGCCGGTCTTATCTTAGTTACGTGTCTATTTGTTATTTGTCAGTCACTAAGCTACTTCATGTATGTCAATATGGGCCCAGGTGGAAGACCCATCCATTGCCCCCGTCCGCAAATCTCTTGGCATCGCTTTGAGGAAGCAACCAAACCGAACGACCAAGTCGACCGCTCGCCCGCTCGCCCGCCCTCTGCCCCGAGTGCTTTGTTCTTACACTTGACTGGTCACATTTGCCAACTGTCTACCATCTCGCTCGCACTCATACCTCTCTCACTCTCACTCTCTCTCTCTCTGTTGGTCCGTGTGTTTGCGTACCTTGGAGGGCTCGGTTCAGCCTCTGTGTTTGAGCTCAGTGCATGCTTCATCTAGTTCGCCTAACACCATTTCCAATTTGAACATAAAATCGAACTGGGACAAAGACATTGGAATTGAAATCAAAAGGAAAACCAAAGCAACAACAACGACGACGACACCAACAACGAACATGACAATGGGAATCGTATGAAAACGAGAATCGAATGGGAATCGAAGCTCGCAACTATAAAATGGAAACCAGGCAGCTAAATCGAGAGCCACTTTCCACATTCGTTCCAAACATCAGCCAAAGCCAGCTGTAACTATAGATATTATGGCCAAATTACACGAAATTGAATTGGGCTGACAGGTGAAAAGAAAAGACCTGAAACATATTATAGAATAATTTATTTCGATTATAAAGATGTTAAGGGAAATCGAAGTTTGACGCAGGCAACTCGAGCATTGGATATCAAATCTATTCGTGGCATCATAGGGTCCAGGATAATAATAATTAATACTACAAATAAAACTATGAATTATGTGTTATATTTATGCCATCAAATAAGAACTTAGTTAGGCCTTGGCCACAGACAACAATTACTAACTTGTGTGGGATTCGAGCCCCTTCAGTTATGTGTATAAAAATAGTAGTTAAGACCTTGGCTAGAGCTGTGTTCATAAAAATAGTAGTGTTCATAAAAATAGTAGTGCGATTGACGTTGCCTTCCAGCTTTGTATACCAAATCTGTTCGTGGCATCATAGGCGCTAGGTATGAATACTACAAATATAACTATGATATGATAACTTAGCTAGACCTTGGCCACATACAATAGTTATGTTTATAAAAATAGTAGTTAAGACCTAGGCTAGAGCTGTGTTCATAAAAATAGTAGTGTTCATAAAAATAGTAGTGTTCATAAAAATAGTAGTGCGATTGACGTTGCCTTCCAGCTTTGTATACCAAATCTGTTCGTGGCATCATAGGCGCTAGGTATGAATACTACAAATATAACTATGATATGATAACTTAGCTAGACCTTGGCCACATACAATAGTTCCCAACTTGTGTGGAATTCGAGCCGCTTTAGTTATGTTTATAAAAAGAGTAGTTAAGACCTAGGCTAGAGCTGTGTTCATAAAAATAGTAGTGCGATTAAAATGTTGGACAAAAAATCTAGTAATAAACATTATATTTTGAAAACAGCTTGAAATGAGCTTTAAGAATAATACACATATATAATACTCAATTTGTTTGCTGCCCCACATTTCAGTCGCACTACTATTTTTATGAACACAACTGTAGCTCTCTAAGCTATGACTCGTGTGTGGGACTGTAAGCATATACATCTTAAATCTAGGCTTATTTACTCAATATTCTAGTAGTATAGTAGAATTATTTTTGAATCATCATCATCGAATTGCCCTTTGCTTCAGCGGATGTAATCTTTTCAGTCTTCGCCTATTGTTAAGGGTAGCCAAATTGGATGCGCTGCCAGTCTATCTGCGTATCTGTGTCGCCCAATGAGCTCTGCGACTGTAGGTATCATTAGATCACTATCTAGCACTAAGTCCCTTACAAGCCAGCTCCTTTGTAGCACTTTTGTTGGTGGAAGACTGTATAGAATGGTTGACATACCCATAGCCTTGACTATAGACTGGTGGTTCTGCTGAGACTTTCATTTGGACAGTTCGTTTAATACGAATTTATATATGAGGGTATACATACATATAGAGGTTCAGGTGTTATATAGGAACTAGAGTAAAGAGTATAGGATATATATAGGATATATATAAAGGGTAAAAAGTTTCGATATCGAACTAAAGATATAGCTTTAAGGTTTCAAACCTCTTCAACTTAAGCCATGCGCTCAACCTAAGTCTAACTCCATCTCACATTCGCCACTAAATTCTCATAGAGCAAAAGTTATTTCTTACCAATTGTAAGCTACATTTATCTCTTAATATATATTTATATTTATAGCCAGCGAGTGCGCACTCAGGTAGCAGCAGGTGCATTAGTACATTAATGCTGCCGAGCAGAAGCAACAATTAGAGTCGACTTTAAAATGCAAAGCATACTTTTGGGGCGCATTAAGAGCTGCTGGAGCTGTCAATTTGCTTAGAGCCGGGCGCAAGTGAAGTCATTAATTCGAGCCATCTATACCTGATCGAGTGGGAGTGGAGAGCAGGTGGGGCAGGTGGGGCTGGCCGGGATAGAGTTGCCTGGGAAGGTAGCGCAACGCCTGCGGTGTTGCCATTTTAATTGTTTTGCAAGCTGTGCGTGTTTTGCATGGCCAAGTGTGGGCGTGGCCGGCGTGAGGTTTCGGGGATGTAAACACTAATTTCTGCTTGGGCATTGCACACACGTAGACGCGAGCAGCCGCCTTTTAATTAGCCAACGGGGCAACTGTTAGTCAGGCAACTGGAGTCACGAGCCACCAGCCAATACGAGCAGCCGGAACATTGCCAACTTTGGCTCATGGCACTTAATTAACCTGGCCATCTGATAGTCTGCCAGTCTGTCCGTTTGCCTGGATTTGTGTCTAGTTTTAGTGCGTAGCAGCTTTACCCGTGGCATTATGCATGCATTGCCTGGGCGTGGCAGCCTTTCAATTCCGAACTTTGATGTGCAAAACTTCAAAGTGCTGCCAAATGCAAACGGACTGAAATGAATTGTAATTGCGTTCGACAGTTTCGTGACGGCATTGTGAGCTGCATTGACTAGTTGCATAGAGTGCGGAAAGGTAGTGGCAGGCTTGATTACATATCTGTGCAAACGCTGCAATATATGACAGCTGCCAGATACTCTACTCGCTCTCTCTCTCGCTCTCTTTCTCTCAGCGCTTAAATCTTAAACTATTCAAACTTCTTGTCTGGTAGGTGTTCTTTTGTTTTTATTGGAGCACAATACAAGCTCCATGCCTAGCTGTATCAAAGGAAAATCCAGCAATACACAACTTTGGCTAGTCTCAACTGCCGGATACTCTGCCTGAAAGATAGTTACGCAAATTTGTTTAAGCTACTTTGATAGATGTAGTATTGTCTAGCTGTGAGCTCACTTTGTAAGTTTTGGTTATACTCTATCGCTGCCCTAATATGCCCTTTTTGTCTTTGTATATAGTGTATTTGCGAAAAATGTTGGTTTGAGGTGCAAAAAAATGGCTGTCGACATTCAAAGCTGCGTGAAAAATTAGCCTCATTGCCGTTTGCTGTTCAGAGCAGCAGCGGCAGCTGCGGCTGTTGTTCAGCTATTTTTTTTGTGCTCACTACGTACGCATACCCTGTAAATAAGACTGGTATTTTACTGGGTATATTTCATGTCATTTCAAGTATGTGATCTATAGATTTCATTTCTGTCAGCATGCACCAAATGCTGAAAGCGTATATATATATATATATATATATATATATATATAAGGAAACAAAACGCTTTCATATGTCCATCTGGCAATAAAGTTTTTCAATTCCTAATTTCTAGATAAATAAATAATAGTTTTGCTGTGTCTGTCAGCTTTTATACTAATAGTAAGCTCCAGTCCTTGATTTTTCCTCCAAAGATAAAACTATATATCATCCCAAAGTAATTCTTTTCTTAAATAAGATCAATTTTGTGGTTTATACAAAAAATTTTGTAGCTGCCAAATTGAGCGAGACATTTTTAATTGATTTTGGGTGCGTTATCTTCTTGAGCAATTCTTGGCAACTGTTTTTTGTAGCTTTCTCTTCAAAATTATTAATTAATATAAATATTTGCTTAAATTATGTATATGCCAATATTGTTTTTATTTTAAGAAGGATATTACAGAGTCTAATACAAAAAAATTGTAGGACTATAGCTCGAATGGCATAGAACATATTCAACGTTGAAGGAGAAGGTAATGGCCGCGCTATGCTGATGACTCGCAGTTTATATAATTTGTGAAACTTGAAAAACTTTACAGTTGATAGCAAAGTTTACATAAAGATATACTTTGTATATTCAACAGAGTTTCTTAGTTTATCCATGCATATTCTAGGGTATTTTCATGTCGACCCACCTGCAGCAACACAATCTTTTTTCTGGCTCTGGCGTGCCTTTGTTTTTGACTCGGCTAACTGCATATTTGGAGGCGGCAGCCAAAAAGCTTTTGCAGTTTTTGCTGCTGGCTGCGGTGCACATTTCGTGGCTTTTGCGTAACGACACAAGCGACGCGTCGGGGACGACGGCAGGTGAAATAGCTGAAAGCACCTGCCCGGGCTAATCAAATTAGAGTGTGGGCGGAGCTGGCGCTGGTTCTTGCCGCTAAATCTGTGTGTGTAAATGTCAAAGGTTACGCAAAGAGAGCAAATAACTGTTTATGAGAATCGGTTTTATTAAAGTTTACTCCTGGCAAAAGTTAATGTTAATTGAAAAATATGTGTGTCAGGCATGTTCTTTTTTCGAAACTATTTGCTACTCGGCGCGGGCAACCTCAAGAATTTAAAAGCTAATTTGCATTCCGCCCGGTCCGACCCATTTCAAGTGCCAATTTCAATCTCTATCTTGCTCATAATTTCATATCCCAAGTTTGCCGCAAGTTGATTTGCAGCCACATGAAAGCAAAGCACCAGGCCCAGGCCCAGACTCAGGCTCAGGCCCGAGCTCAGACACATTGCCCACAATTCCAAAGATTTTCCCAATCACATTTTGTAAGTCTCACACACACACACACACAGACGCACACGCCTGACCCGAAACGAATAAAAAACAACTGTGAAATGTGCAGTTCTATGTGTGTGTGTGTGCGTGTGTGTGTGTGTGCGTGTGTGTGTGTGTGTGTGTATCTTATGTTGCTGTAGCAGACACATTTCCCTGCTTGTGGCAAAGTGCATGGCGTACCTTTTTGCATACACTTGAGAATTTCGAAAATTTCACGTGAATAACTGTTGTGATTCTCTTCTTCGTTTTCTTTCTTTTGCAACTGCTGTATTTGCTTAATATCTCTCTCTCTCTCTCTCTCTCTCACACACACTCTTGTTTTTGCGTTTGTCATCGAAAATGTTTTGCTGCTTACCCAGGCAGCCAATTTGCAAGCGACGTCTCAGCCTGCTCGTTCGCTCGCTCGCTCGCACTCATGCTTCGGTTATGATCCATTTCGCTTTGTCTGCCCTTGTGCTGGGCGTAGTTTTTGTGCGATGAAAGCAGCCGCAAAATAACTGTAAATTTATTGGGAGTCACATGCGATTTTAAAATGGTAAACAATGTTTGATATGCACCCAGAGTGAGAGAGCGAGAGGGAGAGAGAGAGAGATAGAGAGAGAGAGAGAGAGAGAGAGATTGAGTGAGCAGGATTTACACAGCTTCATATATACATACATATATACAGTGAGAGGAAGAGGGATATGTGGAAGTTGGGCGTATGCCCTTGAGGCGAACCAATTAAATTACTCCGAACGCAAATTGGATACAAAAAAATAAAAAAAAAAAACAAAAAAAAATTGAGTTTTGCGAACTGCCAACAGAATTTCGCATTTTAATTAGCAAACAAATTATGAATTAAAATGTTGCATACATTTCTGTGTCGCTCTCATAAATTAACCCAATTAAAAATTGTCGCACAATCATTACATTTGTTCGGCACGACAACAAACATGAAACAGATGAACTTGGGGCTGACAATTCAAATGATTTTTATACAGAAATTTGTAAGGTAATAATTAATTAAGAGACGTTTGTTTAAAGTTGTTGGAAGGCATCTGAAATTGTTTTTCCGGACAGGAGCTCAAGCTATACAAAATTGTTGATATTTTATAATTCACTTGAAAAGTTTCTGAAAATTAATTATTACACTTTTTTGCTTCATAATTTATTTTTGTAAAAAGACTTCAAAAATTTTGTTTTAAAACCAAATAAAGAAATTTAAAACAAAACTAGGAAAACAAATGTTTATTATTTTAAAATAGAGTTTTGAATTTTAATGATATTTTTTTTTATGAGTTTTTGTTTAAGGAAAATTTTCTGCCAAGATAAAATTTAGAAAATCGAATTATTTGAAGAGAATTAAATCAATTTTTTATATATTTGAAAGGAGTAGAGAGTAATGTATCTAAAATGTCTTCTACATTTAAGCACTTTAAACAATTGAAGTGATTTTTTATTTTCAATTAGTTTGTGTTTCATGAATATGCATTTCAGAAATTGAGTTGATGTTTATATTTTCATACTTGTGCACAAAGGGAAAAGAGTATATTGGCTTCGTGCAATGTTCATCTTGCTGTGCGTCACTCTACCTGTTGTTGAAGCTAGAGACTTGAATTTGGAAGATGTGCGCGTTGCTTAGTTAAGAATTTTGGGAGACAGTCAGTCATTAGGGGCGTGACAAATTAGGAAATAGTAATACCTTTCGAAACAAAAAGGAAATGTTGAAGTTGGAGACTTGTTGGATTTGGTATAGATATTCGTGTAGGCAATTTCCCATTAAAAGTATATAAAAGTGTAGTAATTAATATTTACTCAAGTTGAGGTCACGGTAAATCGTATAAAACTATATCTTTCACAGTTGTAAAGCTAGAAACCAACAAAATTTTATTTCCAATATTTTTCTAAATTATAAAAATAATATCAAAGTTAAGTTAAGTTTATTGAAGATAGGTATGCCAAATATTTAAGATATATGCCATTTGAGGCATGGCAAATTGGAGAACACTTTTAGAACTAGAGTCGTCAGATATACCAAATTATATGTTTGGGTTCGTGGCAATTCACTTATTCATCCAATAACATCCATCTATGCTATAGAGCTAAACTCGAAGAGTTTTCCGTGCTGATATCCGTCTCAAATACACTAAAAATATAGTTTGAACTGAGTTTGTAATACCCGTGAACGAGTATTGTGCAGTCGTTCCCGTCCGACTGCCACACTTCTACTTGGCAAATGTTTGCTTTTGCCAAAAGACAAGCAAAGTGCAACGCATGTTGATTGAGAATGCAATAAATGCATTTCTGCTCAGCAGACAAGCTGCAGCCAAAGCATATATGTATGTATGTTTATATGTATATATGTGCATATGAGTGTATATATATCTGTGTATAAATGCTGACATAGTTATACTGCAGCAAGTGTGCAATGCAAATTTGAAAGCCTCAATAAATGAAGTGCAACATTTCGTTTGGCAGCTGCAACATTTCAGATGCAATTTCCAAGTACTTTTCATTCACATTTTATATTTATTATAAATTGTGCCTTGCATTCATTCGCCTTGAGTTCTGCTTTTGCAATTAAAAATGCTGAACATTTGCCCGTAATTAACAAAGTTCATGCCACTCTGGCCGGTTGCTAAGCCAACTGCCTGGAGACAGACGCAGCTACAGAGATACAAAAAATAAAAAAAAAGAAAAAGTATCTCATGTTGTCACATCTCTGCTGAGATGTGCTGCTTATCTGCCAGTACTCAGCTAGCGTATATCAGCCATGCATAAAATTCTAATGATAACATGCGATGCTCTGTGCTATTCAGCTGTGAAATGAGCTGGCATGCTTGACAGCCAGCCAGCTAGCAGCAGTGGCAGTAGCAGCAGCAGCAGCAGCATCTGCCAATAAAATGTCAGCATGAAATCAAAGTCATCGCCACCTGCGCCTGCCCTTCACAGCTCTGTCTGGCACTCCTACCACCTGCCATCATTAGATGTCCCGCTGTTGCTTTATCGCTTCCTTTCCCTATTTTCACAGCTTTCCATTTCACTTAACATAAGTAATAGGCACACACACGCACACACACGCACACACACATTCACTCCCAGCTCAGATATGGATCGTTCTTTTTCCCGTTTGCTGCACTTCTGCTTGCAACATTTGCTAGCTGAGGTACTCTAACTTTCTGTTTCGATTTGCTGCCATTGAAGTCAGCTGCGTTTAGTTTGTCAAACGAACGTCTAATTGATAAATCCTAAGTTTCACAAACTCCAGTTTGTATGTTTTTTTTCTTTTTAAAAGTAATTCTTATAAATTGTATAAGTTAAAAAAAAAAAGTACACGAAAATATATCTCAAAGATGTTGCAATTGAAGGGGCGTAGCATGTCTGGAGATATGTTGGAGTCGAGGTACGCAATGTACGGCAATTCACCCATAATTGTGGCGCACATCAGGCCAATACAGGGGGCCGGCGATATGCTGAATGACCTAGAGCCGAAGCGCACGCAATCTGCTTTGATGCGCTCCTCGATCATAGCCACGGCCACAGGGCGCAGCAAGCCGAGAGGCAGCAACGCTAGTTGTGTGTGCCCCAACTGCCTTTTGCCATATCCAGCGCGTAAGCAGGGCCCAAAGGTGCGCCGCAAGAAGTCAGTAAGTGTTCTGTGGGAACGTGACTGGCAGAGGCATGCCAACAGCTCGCTGAGGCCCCGATCTGTGGAGGCTACAACGGATCTGCGGGCCAGGCATAGAAGGGAGCTGCTGTCGAGCAAGAAGTTTCTGCTCCAGGGCCTCGCCATGTTACTCAAGAATAAAGGCTGCCAGACCAAAGCAAATGACCTGACAAATCGATCGCAGAGCGAGCTGTGCCTAGCCAAAAGCAACAAATCCCAACAGCTGCGCAACATATACAGCTTGACGGACACGACGCAATCAGAGAGTGACAACAATGAAAGCAACACACTAACAGAGCCAAATGAAGATGCTCAGCCAACGGTTGATGCTGCTCAGCCAACAGTTGATGCTGTTCAGCCAACAGTTGATGCTTCTCAGCCCACAGACGATGCTGCTCAGCCTACAGACGATGCTGCTCAGCCCACAGACGATGCTGCTCAGTCCATAGATGATACTGCTGCTCAGCCAACAGATGCAGTTGACCCACAGCTGCAATTGCCAAGCGACGATCAACTTGGGGCTGAAGAGCAACTGATTGTGGACCGAAATACAGCAGGTGATGGCGCCAGCAGCTGCCTGCCAGTTGTCACTTTGGATTGTTATCGCCTAACTATCGTCAAGTCGAAGTCGGCGGATGATTTACTGAATCGCCGGCGTGGACAGAGGATTAAAATGGCATTGGCCCACATAAACTATCGCAAGCTCGCGCGCCTCTAAAAATTGTCGTATAATTGTCTATAATTTTTTTTTAACTACGTACTGTCTCTCCCCTTTTAATTGCAATTTGGAATAAATATCATATAAATTTAATTTGTCTATAAAAAGTCATGCAGGAGTGATTCGAAAAGCTCATTATGTGAGCGAGTTTTAGGCATCGATGGATAGAGTTTTGGGTATCGTTGGATAAAGTCCTACGAATCGATGGACTCTTAAATATCAGTCAGCATATCTAAGTTAAGTTTTGAATATAGAGCAAGGTAAAATGTATAACAGGATGTGTGGCTGACAATTTGTTTTGCCTTTTATTCAACTTCCTTATCAACTAGAAACATTCTTCTCATAAATAAACATTCAATTTCATCTAAAGCACACATATATCTATAGCTATTGTCTCACACTGCGTGTAATTGGAGCATAGTTCACAGGCGTCTTTCTCCTGTTTCTCCACTTGATCGTTTTGCATGTTTAGCATGATCGGAATGCAGTTCCCTTGATGAGAAAGCAACATTGTAGATAAAGAAAGCCGAATGAGTTGGCCTTTAATGCCATGTTCATGCTTGAACATACTCTATAGCGCAGTTAGCTCTAAGTCTTGCCTACTGAGTGGGGCTGTAACTCAGAATTTACATCTCAAATTTAGGACAATAGGAAAAGGTAATAAAAACCGTGTTGAGATATTTCTTTTGTACTGCTTACATATTAAAGCTGCGTCCATGTCATTATTATTTATAGAATATTTCTTTATTCAAATGATCGTCTCGTGTTTGACAGTGCTTCAAGCGCTACATCAAATTTTTTGATAACTGGGTTCAATATGTTGACACTCTGTCGATGCTTAAATCTGTAGATTAGCGTCGAATCGACTTACTTCAGTACTAGTTCTTAAGTTGGCTATAACTTCTGCATTTCTTGCCAATCTCTATCTGTTTGCTGCCTAAAGATGAAAAAGCGTCTGCTCAAACTGGCAATTGCGAGAAGAATTGTCTGCTAACTGCAGCTAGTTTAGATTGCATATTTAAAAAGTGTTTAGTGTTTAGTTAGCTACCGCAGACATAAGACAATTCATCATGCAATGAGAAATGCAACTAAATATATTTCAATAGCTGAATGGTATGCATATCTTAAGCACTTGCGGAACTATAACTATCGTATATAGTATCACAGTATATTTAAAATATATATCAGACCAATTCACTTCATATCATTTTATAATACGATACGTTTATACAATTGAAAGGAGTGTTGAGATTATATATATTAAATTTTGTTCTTAAAATATTATCTTTATCATGTGTCCAAAATTTTCAGTCGCACTACTATTTTTATGAACACAGCTGTCTGTCCGTATTATGAACACAACTGTACCTATACATATGTATATATACATATATATCTGACTCTGCACATCTCTCTGGTTTGACAAAGTGTATCTCAACTTCTGCTGTATCTTATGCTAAGCAGTTTTTTTTTCTTCATTTTTGGTGTCATATTTGCACCTGTGGCTGCGAGCGTTGGCGCAAGCTATGCAAAGTTTTTATTTCATACTTTTTGCCCCCATTGCTGTTGTTGTTGTTGTTGTTGTTGTCTGGCGAGTGACACATTTGAATATGACAGCCAAACGCTGCAGGGCATAACAGCTGCGTGGGCGTTTTTAGATTTAGGGCGTGGCCATTGCGTTGCGCTGTGCTGCCTTGCATGCGTAGCATTTGAGATTTGAGATTCGAGAGATTCAAGCTTGGCGCTGTGAATACTTGAAAATCATTTTGCGTTCGACGCTCCAGTGACACGGATTTCAAGGCGATTCAAATGCCGTTGGCTTCAGCTGTGTATGGGTGTGTGTGAGTGTGTGTGTGTGAGTCCCTGCCTGAATGTTGATTGCATATGAATCTCAGATTTATGACACTGAATGCGAATTGGCCAAAAAGAGTGGAAAAATACCCAAAGGCTGCTGGCTTAAAGGGCAGGACCAGGTGCAGGTGCAGGTGCAGGTGCAGGCGTACAGGTGGGCACACCTGCAAAAAAAAAGAAACCTATTCAAAATCATTCGTCCGTTATGAACGGCAAAAATGTTGATAATAACTAAATGTCGCACGGAATTAAGTCTATCGTGTGGCCCAACTAATTGGCAAGTGAAGCGTGTAGAATTTTCAACGATATTCGCCTAATCGAATGCTAAAAATTAAACGTAAAATTTAAATACAACACCTAACATTAGTTTTTACACACACGAACACACACGCACGAGCAAAAAGCTGGGCAACTGAATGAAATTAAGCGCAAAAAACTGGAGGAAGCTAAAACTGCATGACATTTTTAATTATCTAGAACAAGCGCATTTAGCACACAACACACGCACACTCACACACACGCACACGCACGTGTACTTGCAAATGAGTTGCTCAGCTACACACACACACACACACACACACACAGCCGCACACACAGTCGCACGCAAAAAATCGTTGCATACTTTGCGGGCTGCTGGGCATTTAAATGAACATTTTGCAGCTAACTGCATGTGTAGAAGGAAACGAAGTGAAAAACACTAACACACACACACACACACACACGCACACACATATCGGAAGAACAAGTTAGCAAATGTTAGAGTATGCGTGACTCACAGTTACCCTAGTCACACCAGCTAAGCTCAAAGTGCATTTGCTATTGAAGTTGCTTTTTGCTATTTTTGATTGATTGTCGATTGTTGAAGCGTTTTCTGATAAACTGTCAGAATATTAATAGTATATGATGTATAAAAATATATAGTCATAGAGTAATAATAGAGCATAGATGCCCCCATATACATGTACAATGAATTAAAAAAAAAAAATAGAAATTGTAATAGAAATAGTAATAGTATATATAATACATTATTTTTTTAATTCAAACAAAAATTATTAAATTTTTTAAAATTATTTTTATATTATATTATATTATATAATATATATATATATAAGAGAATATGTAGCTTTGAAGAAGCAAGAGTTGTTGAGGTCTTCGTCTTGAGGCTAGTGGAGTCTGCGTCTTCTTCTAGTTCTAGTGCGTGCGCTATCAGAGCTTTGGGCTGCAGTAACTAGCTGCCTAGCCAAACGTTTTCTTGGTGAGTATTACATGTCTTTAGCTTTATTTTTACAAATTCTGAGACTTTGAAATTGTGAAAATGCCTAAACTCTTGTATTCTTAGTGTAATTTCAACGACAAATATCGAAACGTGCACATTGAAGTAATCCATTTTCACTTCGTAACGAAAAGAGACAATTATTGCACTGTAGACATGAAATGCCTAATAGTCCGATTACAAAATATGGCCAAGGTGTAGAGAATATCAAAATTACTATGGCTACTCTGTTACTAGCGCTACTATGTCATAGAATGCGGTTCATGCCAAAAGAAAGACCGCAGATTATGGTGCTACGCGAAAAAATGGGTCGTTAAATC
Organism: Drosophila anceps; assembly: GCA_035045945.1. Taxonomy (NCBI): domain Eukaryota; kingdom Metazoa; phylum Arthropoda; class Insecta; order Diptera; family Drosophilidae; genus Drosophila; species Drosophila anceps. The sequence goes on from JAWNON010000062.1 coordinate 6,043,227, forward strand.
AGGGTTAGATGCATTTTGGCTTATGGCAAAAAGAGGGCAGCGGTGTCATCTAGCGAAAAAAAACGGTTTAAAAAGTAACTTTAAATATTCTTTAAGTATTAATATTTGCACAGCTACATATTAATGTTCTTTTTTTTTATTATTTTGTTAACATTTTAAAATAATTAAAATATTGAAAATATTTTTAAACATTTTTTGTTTAATAATTTTTGATATAATCTATATATATTCACTCTCAACATGCCCCTTTCTTAACCCGTTTACAGCTTGCAGGGTACCAAATGTGTTGTAAGAATGCAAGAAAAAGGCACATAGAAAGCAGTTTACATGCTTTTTGCCATTTGTTTTTTTGCTCGCCGTCGAGTCGAAAGTTTAATGAAATATTTGCTAAATTGCCAAGAATTTCCAAGGGTTTTTCATCCATATATATATATATATGTATATATATGTATATATATATATATATATATATATATATATATATATATATATATATATATATATATATATATATATATATATATATATATATATATATATATATATATATATATATATATATATATATGTATATATATATGTATATATCTATGCAGTTATACTTTTATTGCTTTCGCTCTTTTTGTCCATAAATTTGTACACCGTGTGTTATAATTGTTAATTAAAGTCTGGCGGCTGTGTGTAAATTTTTAAATTCATACGCAACGATTTATGAAAAATGTCGAATGTGCAGGAGCTGTGAAAAGAGTTGGAGGTAAATTCAAGCGTAATCAGCTTTGCTTTAATGCTCGACTGCGAAAGCCGACAAAACCCAGCATAAAGCCCCATTCCACACCGAAGGCTACAAACGGTTATAAAAAAAAAAAAATTTGCCTTTTTATGGCAACTTTTGTTGCTGCTGCTGCACATGTATTGGTGTAGCCTATGTGGATGTGCGTTGTGCGTGTGTGTGTGTGTGTGTGTGTGTGTGTGTGTGTGTGTGTGTGTGTGTGTGTGTGTGTGTGTGTATGCTGTGTATATATACATGTTTTATTAAAACATTTCAAGCCAAAAAAAAAAATAATAATAATTTATATATACAAAGAAGGAGAAGCAGCAGAAGAAATCCTGTTCTGCAGCTGTTAAACAACTTTTAAATACGCTCACAGCCTTTCCTTATCAATAAGAACTTTTCGAATTTTCTAATTAAGTAAAGTCTACTCAAGTTGAAAGTATCCCCAAAGAGATACCAATATAAGAGATGCCAACAATTATTAAATATAATTTTTTATAATTAAAAGAATTGCCTAAGAGTTGTGCAAACTGTGTGAAATCAAATAATTAAAAATATTTATTAACTCTTTTCAGCTTCAGTTTTGCTTAGCTCTGTATTGTAGTTAAAATACTTATTACTAAAGAGTGTTTATGGTACACTGTTCTCTTTGTGTGAAGCAGAATATGATTTAGGCATTAGCTGGTCTAACTAGACCAGTTACTGGTCTACAGGCTGTGCAGGAAATGAAGCTAAGCCAGTGCCCGAATAATGTATAAAGCGTATTTCTTTAGCTTTACGTAATGCATTTGACCTCATTTTATTTATGCGTAAGAACTCAAATACAAATAGAGCATTTTGAGCAAAGGAACAAGTTCTTTTTCCGCATGCAGCTAAATATTTATTATTCTTTAAATTTTACTTCTTAAATTTGCTGCCAAAAATATTTGAATTTAATTATTTATTCATATAGATTTGTATTTAATTTTGAATAAATATAAAATTAAAATAGCTTTAGTTTTTGCTAGAAACAAACATTTTTTGTGACATGAACAGCTTAAATTTTTACTGAATTTTAATTTCAGTCAATAAGTATATTCTAGAAGGTAATTTATTTTATAAGATTTTTTAATGAATTAATAAGCTTTTGTAATGTTTTTAATAATTATTTATATTTTATATGCTATATATTGTATTTTATATATGATTTTTTATATATTTTATATTTTATTTAAATTTTTATATTTATTTAATATTTTATACCTTATATTTTTATATTGTATTTGATATTTTGTATGTTTGAATTTTATATTTTATGTATAAAGTTCTATTTATTATTTTATTTTTATATATTGATTTTTTTTCAATATTATTATTAAAGAGTAATTTATCACAGAACTTAAATGTAATCGTAGGATTATATATAAATTATATTAAAACTATTTTTCATTTAATTTTTTTTTTATTTTTCATTTAAATATATTGCTTTTGAAGAATTACAAAAAGAATTATAAGCTTGATGCAATTATATATGATAGATAAGCGTCGTGTTTTCACTTACGATCAAAATTTCTTAATAATATAAAAATCTGTGTGTGAAGAGGCTCACCAGGTGTAGGATCACAGGTTGTATCAGTATTACATAATTATATAATATAAAGTATATAATATAATAAATATTATATAATCAGTATTACTGTTTTTATTGTTACTTAAATATTGAACAATTTATGCTATAAATCTACTTCATTCATAAGTTTGTTTTCTGTTCATATCATAGGCAAGTGCAATATCATGTTGTCCACAGACAGAGTAGCAATTTATATAATATATATAAAAAATGGAATTATATATATATATTCGCGTATATGCCGAATGGTCCTTTGGCTCTTCCAGCTGTGCATTTAACGGTTTAATTAATAACAGCAAAGAGAAAACAAAATATTTATCAATAAGTCGACGAGTCGATGAGTCGACGAGTCATAAATACGAACACTGAAATCTGACAAGGAGAGGAGGTGGCAAATGCCACTTAAAGAGGTAGCAAATGCCATTGGAATGGCTTTTAAGGACTGGCAAATACTTTATGAATACCATTAAGCCGGCAGTCAGTTAATTGTTATTTGAGCTTTTTATTAACTGATTTCGCTGCGTTTGCTCAACTCTCGAGCATCGGATTTGAGATCTGGCAAAAAGCGGCCAAAAGTGCAACTTGATTTATTTATTTTATTCATGCACAGTCGAAATAAAGTAGAAGAAGAAAACTTTGCAGCGCAGCGAATATTTGTGCAGCACTTAAAAGCGTGCGCCAAAAGAAATGCTGCGCTAAAAAGAGAGAGGGCGAGAGAGAGAGAGAGAGAGAGAGAGAGAGACAGTCAAAGAGAGTGAGCGAGAGTGAGATAAGCCACGCTGAAAGCATCACAAATTAGGCAACACTTTTCATTTCTCACAAGAGAAACGACAAACTTGTCCGCCCGTTTGCCAGCATCAAAAGGCGACTTTCCAAGCGACTTATCGCCAACATCCGGACACCAAGTGGGCGAGAAGCGAGAGCAGCTACAGTGAAAGCTGCGGCGAAGTACGTGAAAAGCCCGCACACACACACGCACAATGCAAATGCTGTCGTTGATAAGTTTATCAACATCAAAATTTTGCATACATCATGGAGCACAGGCCAGAAGGGAATGCCCCGCATTGTCCTCTTAGCCCTCAAGCCAGTGCGTAAATAATAAAGTCTGACATGATTTTTTGTTGGCAGTATTTGTTGGTAGCTTGTCAAGCCAAAAATATGTTCAATAGCATTGCTGTTTTGCGGGCTATCAACGCATCTCGAGCATCTCGAGCAGCCTTGTGCTTGTCCTTACTGTCCTGGCACTTATCTCTCTTCAGGCCTCAGTCGATTGCGACAATGTGCTGGTCGATGCTCGGCTGGCGTTTGTGTTAATGTCTGTTGACATGGAAAAGCCTAAAGTTATTGTTTGCAAACACCATTTGCCTGACCTCGACCCTGGTTCGACGTGCTTTAGCCCACAGTCACAGTCACAGGCACAGCCACAGTCAAAGCCACGCCCACCTCAAAAAGCTACATAATTTGCCTCTTTGCTGCGCTGCTGCTGGTCTGCTGGGCTGCTAGGCTGCAGGGTTTGCTGGGTTGCCTAATAAGCGGCTCAAGTGTTGGCCTGGAATTAATGCGTTCACCCTCGCGCCCCTCTTCTGACCCACTCCAACTGTCACTGACTGCTGTTTGTTTATGTGTTTATCATTGCTGGCCATCCAAAAGTTACATTTACCGGACATGAAATGGCCATGATTGTATGAGTGTGTGTGTGTGTGTGTCTGTGTGTCCTTCAGCTAGCCTAGGCTATCATAGTTGCTGACTAAGTCCGTTTGCTAACGAACCAGCTTGTTGGCTTTGCGCAGCATTCAAAGAGCGCTGCAAAGCTTGGCACTAAAGCTAAATCAACAATTTCAACAGCATTCGATTTGGCACCTGAACTTTTTCATTTGATTTACGTTTGATAAAGGTAATGGCATAAATATTACATATATAAATGTATTTCAATTTTAGTAAATACTTAGATTATTTTTATTTTAGGCTTGCCTGGAGTATTGTCAAGATAGCGAAGTCTTATACTGAATGAAATGTAATACATGTAATACATGGAAAACTTTAGTAATTTACTTAATTGATATTTTTGCATCTATTGTGTATTAGTGCGGCCAGTGTATTGCCAGAGTGCCAAGATCTCGTCGAGTCTATGCACACCTTAACTTTCATTTTATGCGGTTTTCCAACGGAAAAACTATTCAAAACTGTTGAATTTGATGTGAGCTATCATCAATTCTGCAACTCCACCACAGCAGAGCCATTACTCTTTGCGACACATACACACTCACACACACACTGCCACACACACACACACACACACACACATACACACACACACACACACACACACACACTGCCACACACACACACTGCCACACACACACACACACACACACAGAATCTCTTAACGCGCCATTGCCCAAAGGCCCAAACGCTACACTTTTTGTTATTTACAAAAGTCGCAGATCTAACGGCCTGCCATTTGGTGGGCTTCTCTCATCATTTCCATTTCCATTTGTCTATGATGATATAAATGTATGTATAAATATATATATATATATATATATTTGTTTGCCATTTCCATTTCTATTTGAACTGGGCTTCACTCTAATTTCTATTTCTGTAGCCAAGCTCCACTTGAGGCTCGTGATTGATAAGCGGCTATAATAAATTCCGTTATTAGTGAGTGGCAGTCGCAGAAGGCACAAACGAGCAAATGATGCGTAAATAAAAGTCCAACGCGCCCACAAGGCCACAAGCAGAGCAGCAGGCCCAAGAATAGAAGTTGGCCTATTCGTTGAATATTGGACAAATAGATCTGGTTGGTTCGACTTGATGCGCTTATTTGTTTATGAATGGAGACCAAAGCGTCGCACTCGATTCATTTTGATTCGATACAATTTGATAGAATTTGACAGGACATTGGGCAATCTAATTCGCTCTTGCCGCCTCAAGCCATGTCAATGGCAATGACAGCAAAGTAAATGTGGACGACAAATAGTTTTTTTTTTTTTCTCCACAAATTTGCCGCCCGCTTTTGCCCGGTTGGGCTGATTAGTCGGCAGCTGGCCCAACTTGGGCCTGGCCATGTCTATTGTCGTTGGCTGTGATCCAGAACGGAACCCTTGCAAATCGAGCTAGGTCCCTGCCCCACCCTGACGACGTCCTGCTTTCATTGTAATTATGTGTTGGCAACTCACAGCTGGCGGCAGCACAGGGTGTCGTCGCAACCGCCACCACAGGGTGGCATTCAATTTTCAATGTAGCTCTCTGGTATCCAAATTTGTGGCAACATCAAATTTTGTATGCTAATTTCAATTAAAAATTGTGTGCGGCAAGCTTTGAGGCATACCGCGCCCTGCCACTTCCTCTTCCTCTTTCCCGACCACTTCCTGGCAGAGTTTCCGCACTCTCTGCGCTGATGGTAGGCAGGCTCAAAACAGTCAGTGAGCAAGGTGCCAAAAGTTGTTTTAAAAGTACTTTAGGTGCTCAACACAAAGTTTCTATAGACTGTCATGACAGGCAAATGAATCACTCAACAGACGACATTGACATTTTGGGGCAGCTCCAGCTCCAGCTCCAGCTCCAGCTGAAGGGCCAACTGTCCCAAACAAACAAAACAGAACAACAAAGAAACGCGTTTATTTTTGGCCTTGGCTAATACGTGGAACAGACTCTACCAGGAATTACACATGTCCTGCACACGAATCGATGCTATTTAAAGAGAAAGTTTATAGAAATTGCCTATTGTTGCTGAACTACAGGGTATATGTGTTTTGAGATATGCGAAGATGACAATAAATAGGATTAAATTGATTAAATTTTATATTTATATATAGATGGAGAGTATAGTATATGGGGAGTGCATAGATTTGATGGCTTGTGCATATTGTGAATTTCCAGAGCTTGCCACCATTCGTTTTCACACTTCGGCTCTCTAATACCCTTTAATATTTACTTACCATAAAGGCTGAATACCCTCTGTGCATATTTATTTATATATAGATATAGTATATATATATATATTGGTTCTGCTATAGGAATCCTTATATATTCTTTTATGTTGAAAGATATCCGATAACTGAAGATTCAAAATATAGTTCAGTTAAATTCTGAAAATCTGAAGTAAACTAAAGATAATAAGCCAACGTGAGGAATAATATATTATTTATATATTTATTTTATATTATTTATTAAATATTTTATTATATTATTATATTTTATTCTCAAATATAATAAACTTAAATCTTTCTTCAGTTAATCTAAATTGACTTATTTTTGTTGTTTTTAAACCCAATATTAAAGTTAAATTACATTTAAAGTTTTTTTTTAAATTTAATTCAATTTGATTATTTGCCATTTTTTGTGCATATCCAAAAGCAATTTAAAAATTATGATAATAAAATCAACGAGCTACAAATGCGACTAATGAATCGCTTCATTTCGCTTTTCATTCAATTTAAATTCAATCAGCAAATTAATGTTGTTAATTAAAAATGGTTTTCGTTACGGGTATTTAATAGTCGTGCATTGCCGCCGTCTATAGCGAGCTCAAATATTATTTATTTGCTTCGCCTCGCACAGCAAACAGCAAATATTTTTCCAGCGTATTTGTTGATGTGTGCGCAAAAAATAAATAAAATAAAATACAATATTGTTGGCAGTCAGCGTGTAGAGTCTGAGCGTCTGAGAGTACAAAGTCTCCCACACACACACACACACACGCGCACACACACACACGCACGCACACATCTACACATACCTTGATACAATCTGGTATTCAGGGAGGCTTTTGTCTGGGTTTCGCTTTATTTGTTATTTAAGAATTGATCAGGCGTTGAATTTGCTTTCACTTGTATTTTATTTTACTCTCCCACTACCACTCCCACTCCGTCTCTCTCTCTCAGTCTCTCTCTCGCTCTCTTCTCTCTCGCTTGATTTTCTTCGTTTTTTGTTCTTCTGCTGAATTGAGCTATGCGTCAGCGGGTTGCCTTGGCTGCCTCAGCAATGACAGCTTAGTTATCCACTGCCCAGTCGCCCACTATTTCAGCACTCACTCCCACGTTCGATGCTTTATTGAAATCGATTGCGTAATTGGGCAATTTGTGCTGCTTTTTGGCTGACTGATAATCAAAGCGGCATTTGAGTAGCTTTTGCTTTTAGCCAGCGTATGCGTATTAGCCACAATTAGACGATGTTCGAAATGCCTTTGAATGAAGTTCCGTTTCATTCGAACCGAATCGATTCGGCTCTGACCATGTCGACTATTAGCTAATTGAAGCTGTCCTGCGGCAAATTATATTTAAATATTCTATCTGCTCGCATTTGCACATTGAACTCATTTCATTATTATTACGCATTGTGCGCATTGTAATCGTCATGTTCAAGGCACAAAGATAAAACTGCCGCATATATAATTCGAAAAAAAAAACCTTTACCGCTCACGCAATCCGCACAGAAGTAAAAGTAAAAAAAAATATAAAAAATATTGTGAATAAAAATAAAAATTAAAATCAAAATAAATGCTCGCCGCACACGGCCCAAAGCATTGCGTTAAAAAAAAAAATTGTAGCCAGAGTGTGGGCGTGGCTGCATAAATGTAGGCTGACTGAAAAAAAGTGAAATTGAAAATTACTGCGCAAGCCAATAGACGAATTTGAATGTACTACAGAAATATCAAAGTGAAATAAAAGCAATTATTTACAGAAAATACGACTTAAGCTCTGATGAATTCTGTAGCTAGCAGATAAATCAAATAGAAAATATATATATATTTTTTATAATTATATTTAAAATATGAAGACTACTTTTTGCTGACCTTGTTTAGATGTTGGCCCAAGATCTGAAAGGATTTTTCTCATGCTAAAACTCTTTAAGCGAAGGTCAAATGGTCTATCAATAAGTCGAACGACTTCTGAGTCGAAGTTTTATTAATATTTAAAGCATTTTTGCGAATGTTTGGCAGACATTCTATGACCTAATATCAAATGGCACAACTTCTTTAATATTTCAGCAGCCAAATGTTATCAATAGCTTAAATAGATTTTTTAATGCAGTTGTGGAAAATAGTATCTCCCTTGTTTGGTCAACTTAGAAATTAAACTTTTTATTCTGTCTAATGCCAAGAAGTTCACATTCCTCGCTATATTTTGAATCTAATACAAAAAGAGAATATAATTTTGGTTTTGTAAAAACTTCTAAAAATAAAGAAATATTATTAAAACATAAATAAAGCAAATAAACCAGAAATTAAGGTTCACATGCCCCGCATTTATTTTAATAATTTATTTGTTTTATATATTTTATTAATTAATTTATATATAATTTATAATTTTATTTATTTATTTAACTGATTTTGTTAATTAATTTCATTGAATATCTTTATTTTATTTACCTTTTTAAACTTTATTTATTTATTTTGTTTTTCTACTTTAAACATTTTGTGTGTCTTTTTGTGCATATATCTGTTCCTGACTACGTTTAAATCTGGCTAGCTGCTTAATTGATGACGATTTCGTTGGTTACATTATCGCCCACTCAGCTAATGTACTCCACATAGGTGCAGCTGGTGCCCGGCAGGCGCATAAAATATATTTGAATAAGTCGCCTTGGCATCTGCCCATTTTGCGCGCTTCACATTCGCGGGTCTCGTTTGATTTATGCGCCTTAATGTTGGCTGCTTAATTTATTTTCGCTTCTTTTCGTTTCGTTTCGCTCTCGACGCGGTAATTTGCAAACAAGAGTTAGGTGTAAAAAGGGGGGAGAGACGACAATTTTGGTAATTTATTCGTTGCGCCCACCATATGCACAATTAGCGAATCGTAAATCTCTGCGCATTTGTGGAGCAAGCCAAACAGAGGAAGAAAAAAAAAAAAAAAAAAAAACAATCTACGATTCTTTAAATCATGTAAATTGATTGAAAGTGTATATATATATATTCATAAATTTAAATTGAATATTTTTATAGATTTATATTTATATTTATCTTTATATTTTATGGGGTAAACTCCAGTTGCATATACCCTCTCTGTGCGCTTTTACTTGTTTTTATATTAGATTTACTTTCTCTCGCTTATTACATTTTTCAACACGCTCGAAACTTTTTGGCTCGCGCAACTGGCGCCTATTTAGTTTGCTTTTTCTAGCTACACCCTTTGTTTAAGCACCCGCAAGGGGTATGCTCAATTATTCAGCAAGTATGATGCATAGAGAAGATTTACATAAATTAGCTCTGGTATTGCTTGTAGTATCCTTTTCCACCATACTCAGATTGTTTAGCGATCGCTCATATTAGGGACTATAACTTTAACACCATTTTCCTTATGGTATAAAGTATTTAAATTTATTCATATCTGTATTTCCCTCTCATATTGTTAGTCCATGTCTATGTCAGCAGGGGTATTTTAGCTGCAGGCGAGCGACAATTGATATTTCTTGTATTTTGCCCGTTTTCTATTTCAATAGTTTCAGCCCTTCGCCTATGTGTTTTTTTTTCTGCTCCGCTTTTCGTCTATTTAGAAAAAAAAAGTTTTGTGTGTAATGGAAACTTTTTCAAATTATTTCTTTTTTTTTTTATTTTTTTTGCGCAAGTTTTTCTGTTTTACTTTGGCATTGTTACAGCCGAAGTGGGCTTTGGCCGGCAGCGTTTAAGCTGGGCGTGGCATTAAAATAAGGAGATAATATAGATAATAAACGAGATTAAGTAAATCTAAAGCTAATAGGATATATTTCTACTAAATGCTGAGCTGACACAAGAAGTTCTATCGTTCCTTTTACTCTGCTATTGGACAGATGTTAAGTTATTCATAGTTCAATGCCGCATAGGCTTCGTTGGGGGCTCTTTTGAAATGCAAATGAGACTGATTAGCACAAGAAACCAGTTATATAACACTGTCTGCGCCTCTCTGACTGTTCACGCGCCCCTCTCTCGCTGCTGTCTTGGCATAAAACTTATCACAAAACTTGTCGAAACTATTTGCTGTCAAGCTCAGACTGAGGCTCTGGGTGGTATGGTGTGGGTCTGGGTCTGGGTCTGGGCAGAGGCAGAGACAGAGGCAGAGGCAGTTCAGTTCATTAGCATAGTTTACATTGAGGCACACGGGCAGTCAGTCCGGGGCTTTGCCCAGTTTTCGGACATTGTCTTGAGTCGCAGCGCTTTAAGTCTCAAGTCTACTTACATTTCACTTTGCGTTGCATTTTGGTGCCTCTGAGGGCTGCCTGGCTGCCTGGCTGCCTGTCTGCCTCAACTTGGCTCTTTGGCTGCCAGCTTAACTTGTGGGTCACTTTCCACAGCAAGAGTAGAAGAGCTCTCTGCCTTTGCCCACTTAATGGGCGCCCATATAATTATGCGTCCATACAAAGTGAACGTTAGCGGCGTGAACGCAGCTGGCGCTAGAAGCCAAGATGTCATTGTCTTTTTTCTTTTTATCAATCGAGTGCATGTCGCTCGCATGTCTCATAATATGCCGCACACGTAACGCCTACATGCCGACACGCCCACAGCCACAGCCACAGCCACGCCCACGCATAATGCGATAAAAGTGCCTAAAAGTATTCTGAGCTTTTTGACATGTGCGACATCAGCTGAGACAGAGACAGAGGCTGAGGCTGAGACTGAGACTGAGGCAGCGCCTGATTAATTGAAGTGGAAAATGTGCCTGCACTTAAAGAAAATAATGACAAAGATATTGATTATGGGTATAAGATTATAATGATGGGTTCTTAAAAAAGTTAAATTGCTTGAATAGATAGAAAAATGTTGCAAAAAACTGAGCTTGTTAAGTGGAACAGATTGTGGTGCCGTCCGAGTTACATGGAAATTGTCTGAATTGTAGGGCAAAGCAGTGAAAACAAGTGAAAATATTATAGTTCATAAATTGTTCATAATAATTGTTGTCAGTGTGTTTTGCACACTCTCTGAAGCCTGATTGATGGCACTTGCTTTTAATTAAACTTTATTGTGGCTTACTTTGCGGCTTGGCTGGCAAATGAAATTGCTTGATTTGGTTGGGCGCAAGAAATGGGAATATTAATGCCCGAACAACAGGCGGCTCGAGATCAAGTTTGGTATCGCTTTGGAGTTTTTCGCAATTTGGCTAAAAGTGCTGCGAGCATTTCATTCTGATTTTGGCCTAAACATTATTTTAAAAGCTTTTTCCTCAGCACGGATTTTGCTTTTTGTTGGCTGGAATGGAGCTTAGCATTCAGACCATTTGCGACGGACGCTCTGGTCCGGCTATTGTTGTGCTGTCTCTTTCCCTCTGTCTTACTGTCTCACTTGTGCTGCCGTTTCCCTTGGCATACGTTACGCCTGTCAAACGCCTGTCGGCATGCAATCGTTGCTTATTCTTCTTCTTTTTTTTTTTGTTGCCCTGAACCCATTAAAAATGTATGGAAAATGGGTATCAAGGTTCTGTGCTCATGTATGTGACAGAGGCAGAGGGAGGCGTGGCTGAACCCATCCCCTGAGCTGATCAAGCTATAGGTTCGTCTGTATAAATGCAGCGATCTCTTTGGTTACCATAGCTAGAGATTTGAAATTTGATATATTTGATTGTTTTTTTTTGATAGATTAATCTATTTTCTTATCGATTACAATCGATATATTTAGATATTGTCGAAAAGTGAAGAGGGTATATTGATTTCGTGTAATGTTCGTCTTTCTGTCTGTCTGTCTGCCTTTATTGAAGCTATGGATCTGAAATTTACAACATAAACTCATTGTTGCCCTCCTCCCAATAGAATTATATCATTTACTGGTTATCACTTATAATACTAAAACGTTATTATTTAGTGAATTATTGAAATTAGAAACTTGGAAATTGTAATATATATTCCTGTACTTGGCAAGTCGTCAGATACCTTGTAGTGTTGGGAATAAGTAATATTAAATTTAGAAATTAAATAGAGTTAGAGACTTAAAGTATAGATCTTTTACAAGTTTAGGTGGATTACAGTTTATCTCCTCCACTGAAAAGAAGTTATAAGGCGTTGCTAAACTGGCAATATCCGAGTTCGAATAAATTTGGCTACTTTTGGCATGTGCAGTCAAGTATAGTCGACTGCAGCTTACATGCTTGTTCGACTTAGTTTGCATGTTCTATTGATTGAGTGAAACATCAGCTGTGCTTAGAGCTGAGGGTATCCGCTAGCCGGGCACAGGCGACTCGCCCTGCTGTTCACCTGCATCATGCCAGAGTCTCTGCTTGCCTCATTCATGCCCATTATGCGCTCGTTGCGAGGAACCTACCTAGACGCTGCCAGCTCGCTATGGCTCCGCCCCCTTCCACCTCACTCTCTCCTCTCTCTCTCTCTCTCTCTATCTGTCTATTGCTGAACAATCGCATTAAGGCATACACACAGTCACACACATATACCCAGAGAAAGAGAGAGAGAGAGGCACAGTTGCAGTCTAGGGAGGACTTCCGCAGTCAAACTGTGGCACTAACCGTAATTGTTGACTGTGTCTGCATGTCTCTCACTTTTCTCGCTGCCATTTGTACAATTGACAATTGTGATTGCATATGTTATAATGCAGTTGCCTCTGAATAGAGAGTAGAGGGCAGGGCATGGCATGGCATGGCAGCGCAGAGGAGAGACACGTGTTTCGCTCGACTCGGGTCTTTTGTTTGACTGAAGAGTAACTAAACCAAGCAGGCAAAGCTGATTCGCTCGCTCGCTCACTCGCTGCGTCTGGGGATTGAGTCATGCGTGTGCGACTTGACTGCAGCAGCTGATTACTGATTGCTTTCAATGACAGACTGATGTCACTGCCAAGCCAAGTCGAGGCAATGGCAATGCCTCGTCGGATATACGCTAGCGCAGATAACGCTAACCACTCACTGCTGGCCCAGAAAGAATGATGTCAGCTGCCAGATATCAACTTGATTATGTTTGTCTTCTGCAACTGCTCGATTGATTGACGCTGCGCTTCAAACGTCTGCATTCTATTCCCAATCACATCACGATATTTCTGATGAATTATTATTATGTGAAACTGCTAGCAAATACCAAATTACTCCAGGGCAAACAGAAGATAGCAAACGGAATTCAGCTTAAATTGGAAAATATTCGATACAGACTTTGACTTATCAGAACTTAAGTCTCGGAATATGTAATCGAGTGTTATAGACTCCAATGTTTGGTTGTCCGTCTAAATGCCAAACACACATTACCATATTTTCGCACCCGGCAAAAGTGTTTTCTTTGTCCTTTCCTATTCATAAGCTGTCAGCTCTATAGCTGCTGGGAATTGCCAAGCCCCAGAAAGCAGCAGGAAGTTGCAAAATGCTGAAGCTATGTCGTTATTTGAGCCAAACCCACTTTGGCCATTGTCCGCTGACAGCGTTAACTTTTATCTTTCATCCGTTCCGCCCGTTGCCGTTGCCGTTGCTTCTTTTTTTTTTTTTTGTGGTGCGTGCCGCGCCTTAAAAAGCAGAGAGCGAACGATTGCAGTCGCAAGACGCCCAGCCCGAACGTCCAAATCATGAAATGGCAAGTGGAGCACGTGCTGGCAGCTGTCAGCAGTCAGCAGCGAACGGGCGTAGAAGCTGACGAGCTGCATTCGGACTGCCTGCCGGTTGCGGCTTTTGTTTGCATACTTTTCGGGGCCAAAGTTCAATTCGCTGCTGTTGCGCTGTTGCACTCTGAGGTTCAGAGTTGAGAGCAACTGGCATGACTTTTGTCCGAGTTTGGCAAAGTGAATCGTACTTTTCTAAGTAGTCACCGAACACTCACACACACACACCTGCCAAGTGTACACCTGGCACACTTTCTATCGCACTTTTTCCAGCGCAAATCAGAGCCAAAACGTGGCCTGCTGAAAAGACTTGAAAAGACGCTAACTAGCCGCATTCAGACAACGTGCCAACAGCTCCATTGTTGGCGTATGATTAGCTCCAGCTTTATTTTTTTTTTTTTTTTGGGAGGTTCATTGTTAGCCAGTTGTGAATGGGACCCAACGGGACAGAGACAGACAGAGAGGGAGATAGAGAGAGAGAGAGAGAGACAGAGAGAGAAAGAAAAGTCAAACAAGAATCCTTCGTGTTTTGCTTTGGTTAACACTTGAATGCAGCGCATGAGCTTGAGACGGGCAAATTATGAAATTGGCTTAAAGGCGCGTGACTAGCTCAAATACGATTTTTATTGTAATGCTCTGTCAGAAAGCATAAAGAATTTAAAATATAAGACAGTGCCAGTAATATTTTAGTATTTATTTTAATATTATTTTACGAGTGTTTCAATAGCAGCGAAATTTATTTACTATATTTGTTAGCAATAAATTTGGTTAAACTAATAAAGAAATCTGAATACAAATTTTTAATATACAAACCTAATCAACATTATTTAAAAAACAAAATATTTTTAACGCATATCAGCTCAGTTGCCCTTAAATATATTCTTCAAAGTATACAAAATTGTATTTTATGTTAGATTTTACACAGTTTCAGTGTTTTTTTGTACAAGCTAATTAGGTCAGACGCTGAAGTACCAGTTATAAGGCAATGCCCGATTTAATCTCTAATTAGCTTCCAATATAGATCAAATTATGTGAAACAAACAGCAAAAGTCCAACAACGGCAACCGAAATCTTTGAAATTTAATTATTTAAAAACAAAATCTTTGTTTAAATACTTTCGACTAGAGAGCTCTATATAAATAAAATATTGTCTAAAAATTGTTCGAGCTACATAATAACTTTCATTTTTATTTTATTATGGTTTTGTTTAAATGTATGTAACAGGCAGAAGGAGGCGTGGCAAACCACATAAAGTATATATTTTCCCAGTGAGAACGAAGAGCTGAGTCGAAACAGCCGTGTCCGTTTGTCCGTATGTATGAATGCATCGAACTCAGAACTTATAAATGTGAGAGACTCGAGAAGGCGTAGCTTCAATTCCAGGCGATGACAGTTTTTTTTTTGGCATGCTATTAGAATTTGTATATGACAGAGCGAATCATGCAGGGAAAGAGAATTTTATTTTAAATGGAAAATATTAAATATATTAAGTTTGTTTTGAATATAGTAGGTATATACATATAGTAAGTATATATATATATATATATATATATATATATATATATATATATATATATATATATGTATAGACGCATGTTGTTAAGTATCTCCTGGTCGGGCAACCCCAACCAAAGCTTTCATGTGTGTTAAATTTATGGTATTTTTCATACCTAATATTTTTCGCTAATTTTTCTTATATGTTTTCTTAGCACTTTCTTCCAATTTTTTGTTTAACTAAAAATACAAACTGCAAATTATAGAGCATGACTAAAGCTATGCTAGTTTGTTGGCCAATATCTTCTAAGAATCACGATTCTGTTCAAAATGCTGCTCACTATGCATAGCGCGTGGCAGCAGTCAGCCAACAACATTTTATGGGAAGCCCACTTTTTACCGCTTTCGTAGCAGCGAAATTTCATCTTTGTTGTTTTCGCTTCTTCCGCTTCTTCTTTTTGTTTTGTATCTGGCGAACAATTGCGAGCAAAATTCTTGACACATATTTTTTTTTTTGGCAATTGTTGTTGTTGTTGTTGTGGTTGCGGTTGTGTTAAAGTCAACGGTTATGGGCGAATAAAATGTGACATGGCTGAGACTGCTCAGCCGGATGTGCTTTGGCTGGTGTTCGTAACAAGTGTGCAACACTGTGCTACAAATGCGATTACGTATACGCAGCGTGTGACGAGCACGTTGGCCGTTGCCGTCGCCGTCGCCGTTGCCGTTGCCGTTGCCGTTGTCGTTGTCGTTGCCGTTTTGTAGCCGAATAACAAAGGGGTTGTTCTGGGACGTCCAGGATATAGAGCGGAAAGAGTGGCCAGGCTAGCGCTGGGTCTAATATAATTCTCAAAAGCGCCCACATCCTGGTCATGTCTGGCTGGGATTCTGGACATGCCGCGCATAATTTAACTGGGCGTGGCATACTCCGTGCGCGTGTGTGTGTGCGTGTGCGTGTGCGTGTGTGTTTGAGTGAGTCACGTGCCATTGTTGAATTTCATTTGTGGTATTTTTCAGTAACTTTCTGAGCCTATTAAAAACTGGACAGCAGCTAAGTCGCTAGCTCGGGGCACTAAGTGAATCGCATTAGCGCAACTCTCGAGTGCCTGTTGAGCGCTCAGCACACTTAGCTCGAGGCACCAGCTCGAATAGCTCGTTTCCCTAGATCATATTTTGCATTTACTGCTCCGCTCGATATAATAGAAATGTTGCCTGTCCGTAAACAGAGCTGTCAGACGAGCAGCAGCAGCAGCAGCGGAGGCATACCGGACGTCTATTAAGTCAATAGAGTGAGGACTGAAGGGGCGAGGGACAGGCAGAGGCAGAGGCAGAGACAGAGGCAGAGGGAAGTTATCTGCAGCATTGTAACATGCGCCAGGCATTTATAAGCAATTTATAGAATATGTTAAACCAGCCTGACTGCGCTCTCTATCTGCCTTTTTTTTCTTTTCTTTTTATGTAATCGGAGCTGACTCGAGTTGCGAGGATGTTAACTAAAGCGCATCAGCAGGCTTCAAGCAATGTAGACAGTTAATCAAAGAACGCCTTGGCAGTCGGGGGTAAAAATTAAAAAGACGAAACGACGAGTGGAGGCTCGTGAAAATGTTATGCATAAAATGGTATGAAGTGGAACTGACACAGACACAGAGAGAGAGAGAGAGAGAGAGAGAGAGAGAACTGAATTGGGTAGTGAATTGAATGTGAATTCTTTTCACCTCTCAATTGCCGTAAAGCCAGCAATGCCAGCTGAGTTTGAGTTTCTGCAAACAATTGCAAGAATTTTTGCGTTTTGTTTTTGTCTCTATAATAGGAAAAGGCATTCAGACAGCAAAGGCTGAGAATTATTTGAATTATTTGAATTATTTTCAAAAAGTCAACAAGAAACAAAATTTTGCTGACAGGCTGCATGGAATTCCATGTAGCTTAGTAAATTCTATTTATTAAGGCAAAATATTTGATTTTAATTGAAGTAAATTTGAGCTGAACTAAATTTAAATTGATTTTGTGTAGTATATTGTGAGCAAAAGAAATTTTAATAAAATAAAGTTTGTTTTTTTTTTTTTTATGCTATTCAATATTAAATCTTTCAATATTGCAGCCTAACATGCTGACAGCCCAGGCATTGTATGTTGTGCTGTGCCATATACGAATTGAATTGAACTTCAAATGAAATTTCGGTGCTTCCTTTGAAGCTCAATTCATTAGTGGCACATCAAACAAATGCCCAAACTGTGCTTTAGGCTCCAATATGGCTTGACTCGTTTCAGCATGTTCAATCTCTGTCGTTGGCCAACTCATCTGATCGGGTCTCCGAAATGAATTCATCACGAATTTCTGCAACGAGGCCTTTGCTGAGTTTTCGTTGCAAAAAATCATAGCTTTAAAGCCAAGCAAGATTAAGTTTAAAAATGAAAAACTAGATTAGATAATATTTTTTTAATTTGATGTAGAAATTCTTATCCTTTTTAACGATACCAAATGGCAAAGGTTATTAAATGCATCAACAGCTAAATGTTTGCGTTAGCTTAAACAGCCAATGAAATATATTTATGGAAGATGGTAACACAGCTGCTTGGTCAACCTTGATATATGCTTTCAGTAACTCTTTAGGACTCGTCTGCCTGGGGCATTGTTTCTGATTATTTTATCTTTCGTACCTCCGCCCAAAGCAGTACTTGCTTCAATTCAATAACTTGTGTTGTCTTATCATAATAATCATAACATTTTCTAATCTCTATTGCTAAGCATAAATCTAATTATATTTATAGCAGCAGCCGCTAACGCTAATAGTTATTCGTTTACCTTGCTCTCCACTCACGCACACACTTCATTGAGCGCATTCACTGGCTGGCAGCCATTGGATGCTGTGTCTCTAATGGCCATGCTCAAGTTGGCAGCAACCGCAAACGGTAGCGTTTAAACAAGTGAAGCCAGCCAGCAGGAGCATAAAAAGGAAAACCGATTACCAAAACACTAGCCAAATTGTTGGCACGCAAAACCGCAAAGAGCAAATACAGAAACCGCAAAGGCAGTAGCCCACATACGTGCACGACTCCGGGCCCTGCCGTCCCTTCTCTCTCTCTCTCCCTCTCTCTCTCTCTCTCGGTCTTGTTGTCGTCGTCGCTCGCTTATCGCTCTCATGATATTTACGAACTTGTGAGCAGCAAAATTAATTGAAATGCCCCAAATTTTGGAAATGTTGTTTTCCAGCAGTGTCGGTGGCAATGGAGGGGGCAGGGGCAGTGTCAGGGGCAGCGGTTCGAGGCAGCTGACGCCATTTGGCGCTCAAATTAATTTGCTGCCAACAAATTGCTTTAGAAATGGCTAAGCAAATTTTTATTTTGTTTGTTTTTTTTTTTTTTTTGTTTCTCATTTAAGTTGTTCGTCGTGTCTAAAACTGTCTGAACTTGTTGGCGCTTTGCCGCACTATTGAGTGTTAAGTAATTTGGAGTTTTTTTTTTGCCACTGCTGATTGGTGTTTTTCTTAGCCAGCTGGCTGGCTGAGCTCTGGCTGTTCTGGCAGACAGGTGAAAATTTCTGGTTAATTGGTTGCGGAAGCTTTCAACGCCTCAGCACACAAAGGGTTTAGGGCGACGGCCTCTGGCAACCTACGTACGTACCCAAGTCATTTGCATAATTTCCAAGCAGCTCAGGCATAAGGACGCGTAGCGCTCAACCCAAATCAGCCAACAATTAACTTTAATGGGAATTAATGCTTTCAAGATTTGCCATTTTTCTTACACTTTGCTAGCCATAAAACTCTGTTGTCTGCTGTCTGTTGCCTGTTGTTAATGCCTGTCATATGTCAAGAATCATAGCACTAAGCCTTTGTTACACTCTAAATGAAGTGGGCATATTTGGTTTTAATACTTGTAAGTGAAGGCTAAAGAGTTTATTCGTTCTTTGTGCAATGCTTGTCTTTCTTTGCATTCATCGGAATGATGCTGAGTCGTGTGAACTGTAGTCTTATAGATAAGATTGGCATTTTCCTGGGACACCCACTTGATCATATCGCAAAATACTATATAGTATTCATTACTCATCGTAATCCACAGACTAAGACTTGCAATTTATGTTTATCGAGGTCATAGTCTATGACCCACCCAGTGGAAAAATAAACTATATCTTCTATAGTTTCATAGCTGGATTTCCATAAAGTTGAGCTACCAAGAAATTTCATGTGCATAGCTTTGAGTTGATGCAAGCAAGTTTAAAACACTTTATGTTGAAATCTTAAATTTTAAAACAAAATTGTGATAGACAATTACAAAATGAATAAACTATGGAGCGCTACTGTTCAAGCTAGTTTACTTGTATAGAAGTCCAATTCTTCCCGCTGATCTGGCACCAAGAAATAAAACAACTGAGCGCCTCGAGTTTCAAATTGAAACTGATTTTATTGCAATACTCAAGGAGCGCATAATGAGAGTGCGCTAACATGCATGCTCCTGCCGCTTCATTTTTCCACCGCTCTCTTTTGCTTATATTACAATGAAGCAACTTGCAGAGCTGCCCACGCACGAGCAGCTGCACCAATCAAACAATAGTTTCTCATATGCCCGAGCTGCGAGCGTCGGCTTAGCATGATCAGGCCGATGCGCCGAGATAGCGAAAACTGCATGACTGACCGCAATCTCTTTACAATACAGAGAGAGTCTTATCTCTAGCAACTATAACTGTCTCTCTCTTTCTCTCCCTCTCTCTCTCTCTCTCTCTTGCCTTCTCTATTCTGCTTATTCTATTGGACTAACTTTCGCTTCTCAATTCAAAAGCTAAACATGGCGCTGTTTGCTTGGGGCTTAGCAATGTTACCAGCCGTTGATTTGCTCTATATAAAAAATTATTTTTATTTGTCTATTGAAGGCGTGGAAAATTAAAATAAAATATACATATATATTGCCAAGTTTCCAAGCTAAGGCTTAAAAAAAGAAGACAAAATCTCTTGCTTCATAGAACTATAAATTGTTGTTCAATCATATCATCAATATATATTATAATCATATTATTTTTTTACATTATCTACTTAAAAAAATTTACTCAAATTGACATTTCTGGCTTATTTTCCTTCTAGTATTCTCTTTGACCTACAGCACCTGTTTCTATATATGCCCATTGCTGGCTCATGGGGCGGGAAAGCAATAATTAATTGGTAAGTCTTTCACTTAAAATTCATTGCAAAGTACTTTAGGCAAGGCACACAGCACCATCAATTTGTGGTATTCCAGATTGAAATCGTTTTTCAGCTTTGATTCTAATGACTTCGGCTTGAGTGAAGTCAAAGCCCTATAGCCTTATGAATATCTCAGCAGGCAGAAAGTATATTTTACACTCAATAATGGCTATTCATAGGATTTAATAAATATTAAAAGAAATGTAAAGGATTATTTGCTAAGCAAGCTGCTTTGGTTATGCATAGTTTATGAACGAGTTTATTTTGCAATCTGATTAAAGCTTTTGAGGAAGCGGCGGGCCAGTTCATCGTGCTGCAACCAATTTCGCACAGTAACTTTAATTATTAATTCATGCTTAAGTTTAACTTAAAATTGCAAAAACTCGTTACCCGGGACTGTGTGCTGTATGTCCATTTGGCTCATGTTCTCAAAAGAAACTTTTGCTGGTCGTGCAGCGAGCGCAAAGCGGCCGCAAGATAAACGTTAAGCAAACTAGCCAAACGTAGGTGGATACCGAAAACGCAAGCTGATAATTTGCCTTCAGTTTTTTAAATAAAATATAAATCAAGCCACAACGAGTGAAATAACAAGTGAGAACGTTGCAATCGGGCGCTACCGACTGCATAATACTCATTCACGGTGCAAAAACATTCGAATATTTCTAGGAAAAGGATGAGTCTGTAGCGACTTTACTGTCCCATTGTACAATAGTTCTCTAGTTCCAAAACATTGCAAGATATATTTCTTGTATATATCATATTTTGCTAATGTTAGCACAATCATTAACATTAATTGTGTTAACATTAACTTATTCGTTAAGTTTCGAATTCCTTACTGTAAAACTATAGACAGTTTTTCCAGTTTGCTAAGCGTCAAGTATTCGTGGACAGATAATTTTTTACCAACTCTCAGTAGAAGTCTAGATCAATGAAACTGTCAAATTTTGGAAAATACGCTCTAAATAAAATTCTGTGGAAATTACAGTGTTTTTTTTGGATATGCCGCGCCGGTGAACAGTAACTCAATTAGCATTTTCTGATTTGCCACGCCGCTAGTGGACGTATCAGTTTATCAAGCAAGAGCATCCACAAGTATATATTCCAAATTTCAAGTCCCTAGCTTCAATAATAGCGAAATGGTGTATATTCATACGCACAGACGGACGGACGGACAGACAGACGAACAGCCGGACGGACAGCAGGACGAACATTGCACAAAACCAATATACTCATTTCACAATTCGTGTATGTGTATAAGAACGCACTGACAGAAGGTAGTGGGTGTGTCCTTAACGGTTGGTGAAGCAGTTGGCCAGTTGGCCAGTCACTCTGTCAGTTTGTCAGTCAGTCTGACTGTCAGTGCGGCTTATTTGTTTGTGCCCGAAGTCCCAAAGCCGCTGGGGCCGACAGTTCGTTAGCTGATGTTGTGCTTGTGCCTCTGCCAAAAACTCTCAGCGGTTCGTTAAAGTTTTTAAGCCCGAAACACGCAGCTGCGTAGCTTGATGAAATAAAATAAAATGTTGGAATATTTATATAAAAAAAACACACATATATATATATATATATATATTTATATATAGCTCGAGCTGACGTGTTAATTAGTGTGACTTTTTGTGGGCGGGCGCATTACGTGGGCAGGTAAGGTCCAGATAAGATATTTTGGTTGTGTTGAGCGAGCCAGCGCAGCCTTGACTGTTTGCCTTAAACTCCCACTGGCTTTGTGCTCTGCATATTGTCGACTCATTAAAAATCAGCGCGTTATGCCAACCGCAAAAGTGAGGAGGCGATGAAGAAGAAGCAGAAGAAGCAGTAGAAGCAGAGGGAAAACAAGCCACGACGATGATGATGGCGACGACGACGTAGTCATTTTCATAATCAAACAAACTGAAAATCACACAGCACAAAACACAAGGCCACAAGCAAGCATTGGATGGGCTGGGGACCGCAGCGGCAGTCACGTCAATTGCATTAGAAATTGCATTTAATGAGCGACAGCCAGAAGGCGGAGCAGCTGCTGCCAACGTTGTTAGGCAAATGGCGTAGAAAATGGCGACAGCCAAGTCGCCAAAATGGCGCCCAACATGGCGCATGGGCGCGCTTAGCTCTTGTGAATTTGTCATTTATCACAGTTGCAATTAACTGTAAAGAACCTTTTGACAAACAGACAAATAACAAACAAAAAACAAACAAAAAACCACATGTTCATGTTGGTTGCACTGAACGTTGGCAAAGCGATTCGCGCTCGCATCAATGAAATTCGCATTTATTTGCATAAATCAAGCTCATTTCGAGCATTTTAATTGCGTTTTGTGCACATTATTTGTGCTATAATGGGCTTTTGCTATAGCTATTGCTATTGCTATTGATCGCAGTGGATTCATGCAAATTGTTGACGTGATTAAATACATTATTTCATAAACAATTGCAGTTTGTATGGCATTTGCAGTTGAAGTGAGTCAAATTTATTATTTATTTCTGCGCAAATTTGTCGTTGAATGAACTTGTTGAGAGGCAAAAGAGAGCAGAAACTGTTCAATATGGTTAAATGGATCGAATGCAGGGGTGAAGACAGAGAGAGAGAGAGAGAGAGAGAGAGAGAGAGAGAGAGAGAGAGAGATGTATTCACATTATTTTGTTTTTAGATAACCAGCTTATCTCGAGAGCTGCATAAGTGCTATAAGCTAGAAGCTAGAAATAGTTTAACCATTGATAGCAATATCAACATGATCTTTAATGAATTCAGAGCATACATACATTCTTTTGTGAAAGTCTATGTGACAGGCAGAAGGAGGCATGGCAGAGCCCATGATGCTGAGTCGATATAGCCATGTTCGTCTATGCGTCCGTATGAATGCAGCGAAATTACTTAAACTAGATACTGGCTATGTTTAATACAATATGTGTTAGAGAGCAGGCTCATTTAGCATAATTCCATCTCAATTCAAAATCGTTATCTGCACAGCAAGTTCTGTTCGCTTTCGTGATGCGTCTGTGCCTGCTGAAATACCAAAACAGTTCTGTCTAAGCTAACAATTAGGCGAATCTATCGAGCGCTCTGTTGCTCTCATTCAGTTAGCCAGACCTGAGTCGCCAGCAGCGTCCTTCTCTTTCTCTCAGCTGCTGTACATAAAAAAAAAACATTACAAGCGTTAATATATCGCCAGCGAAAATCAGTCTAATGGGTTTACTGGTCCAGCTAGGCCCATTATGCGACATATATATTATTTTTGCATACATTTTCTATTCTGCCATTCACTTATCTTTTTAAAGCGCTACCAAATATCCTCAGCTATGATTCGGACTAGTTCATTTGAGTTCATCTACACTCTGATCCCTGCAAATACTTTACATTTTGACCTACGCACTTTATGTTCATCCGTCAGTTGGCAAACTGATTGTCGAGCGCCAATTGAGCGCCACCAACCGAGCGGCTAAGCCAGTGCCAACTGTGAGCTTTGCACTCGTCCATTGACGCGAGTAGGCCACAGCACGATTGGCCAATTGTGACAGCTAAAAATGAGAAGTCTCTTTGCAACGGAGTGAATGATTACTTAATGCGGGCACTGTTGACTGTTGACAGTTGATGGCAGCAGGCAGCAGGCAGCGGCCGCTTCTTAGCTTCTGTTTAACATGTCATGGACGGCGGCCTTTGGCTTTCTTCTGTTTATTGCTTCACGGTAATTCAGAGACTTCCGTTTGACTCACATACCTCGAGTCGCTCGGTTAAATTTTGTTGCTTACGGCCGGCTCCAGCCAGCAGGTGTTTGTCTTCGTTTTGACTGCTGCCTCGGCCGTTGGATCAGTCACTAGGGTCACATTAATTTCGAGCTGCGGCAACTGGTATATAAATTTGGTACGATTGCCATTTAACACCCTTTGGCTGGTAAGCATAGGGTTGCTTGTGCCAGGGCTTCAGTATGTTAAATTTAGGCTTGCTTAAGAGAAGAACTTAGTCAACTGAGCAACTATTCATGCCAGCCCGGTCGTTACCAACTTTCGAGTAAAGCCTCTAAGCGCGCTGCAATCGCTGCCTGCAGCTGCTCCGTCGCTTCTTTGGCCAAGTATTCATACAGTCTGGCTCTGTGATTCGCCTAAGACTTCTCTTGATACATTATAACTAATTGCAGAGTATATTGCAGTCGCGCAACTGTGTATTTTGCCATGTTTGTGCTTTGGCGTAATTTGCATATGAAATGTTTTTAAGTATGCAAATTTCCAGCGAGCGCATGAACATGAAAATTTGTAATATTTGCCAAGATAGCAGCATGCGCGATATGCCCTTTCTTTCAGGCAAAACATCTGTTAAATTGGCCCAAACCAATGGAAACTTATGTTCTGTTTACATATATATTTCTTATCAATTGCAGTTGAAACTCGCTTTAAAAATATATATTGAAATTGTTTATTTTTATTTTATTTTTATTTATTTCTTTTATGGAATATTTGCAGATTAATCTTTTCTTAATTGGAGTTGAAACTCAGCTTTAAAAATATTTATTTAAATATTTGCCTAATTTATTTTTACTTTTATTTATAAAATATTTGCAGATTAATGTTTTGCTATCTTTTGGGCAACTTAAACTAAACATAAATTAGTTTATATAAATTAATTTAATATATTTGTTAGGGCTATGGCTCAAAGGAAGCCAGAGTTATGGGCTGTAACTATCCCAGGTAGAGCTCAAGGAGAAGTCAAGGCCGGGTCCAGTAGGTCTTCAGGGTGGTAGCAGCTGAGTGTTTTCCTAAATCTAGTGCGAGGTCTAACAGATGTTTGGGCTGCAGCATCTAGCCGTCTAGCCAGGCAATTTTTGTTAAGATTCCAGTCTCTTGAGGTATTTTTTGGCCAGCTCTTCATTTATTCTCAGTTTATTTTGCATCTTGAGTGATCTTTTTCTGCCTGTCGCCTGATGGATACGCAGTTTATTTATATTTTAAAGCATATCGAAGCTATTTTCAAAGATGTGATGTTCTCGATTTTGGAAAGAGTTGGGATTGCAGTGCTCATGGAACTGGAAAATGGATTGATTAAGCTAGATTCACGCTGCCACTGATACGGATAAGGAGTGGACACTCTGTAAGGGTGCGACCACGCCTACTTTTTTTAACCATTTTCAGTGAGTTTCACATAATACAAATAAAACAACCAACTTTAGTTTATATATATTATATTTTTATTCACTTTTCTTCAGTCTTAGCTCACTTATAGCTACACTTAAATTAGCTACAGCGCTTGCTGAAAAACTATATTCAGCTTTCGATGTTGTATTCATTTTCATTATAGTAATTCTCTAATCGCGCTCCATTGACCTGGCCGGGCATTTGCACAGTTCGCTGAGCTTCAATTGATTTGCCAGTGCCAAATGCCAAATGTCGGATGCTAAATGCCAAATGCCAACTGCCAACTGCTTTGTTCTCTCTAAATTAAAAATACCATTTGCATGTCATATTGGCAGCATTTAAGCATTCGTTCATTCGTACATTCGTACATTATTCAATTGCTATAATTGAGCTTCGTTGTGTTTAGCTTGAGCTGCTGTCCAGAAAAGTGCTTCATGAAATGTTGATTTGCAGGCAGCTCGAGATGGTTGTTGCTGCAGCTGTTTGTTATGCACTTTCAGTTGAACATAATTTCATTACGCATACGCACCGTTTGCTAATTACGTCAAAGTTTTTAGCTAGCAAAAACTTTATGCCCGAACTTGCAATGGCGCATTATCGCCGGCATCAAATGCAAAACTTTTGCTGCTTGCTTGCTGCCTGCCTGGCTGCCTGGCTGCCTGGCTGCCTGCTTATCAACGTGCGAAAGTTTTGCATTTTCTTTGCCATTAGCCGCCTGATGAGCTGTCAGCAAAGCAGCCAGATTTCAGCTACTTTTATGTTTATAAAAATATATATATGGAGAGAGAGAGAGAGAGAGAAAGGGGGGGGATACATACTTACTGCCTGTCGCCGTAGACAGCTGTTGAGAGACAAAATCAGCCCAACGTTGAATTGTTTTTCCTTTTCTGTTTGAAATTATATGTCAGCGCTTTTATATACTTATATACAGCAAAGCAGATACCAAAAATACCAAAAGAAATACTCAAATAATATAGAAAAATACTCAAAAATACTCAAAAATACTGTCAAGCAAAAGCATCAGCGTAGTTTCGAAATGAAAAGCATTAACTTAGCAGAGCATCAGCATCATCATCATAATCATCATAATCATCATCATCATCATAGCATACAGGGTTTATTATATCAAAAGCAACATCAGGTTAGATATTTCTTTAACTGGAGGATTTTCTTAGGAGGATTTTCAAAAAATAAAACACAAGCGCAATTTTTTTTGTTGTTGGTTTTTTAGTTTTTAGTTTTTAGTTTTTTTTTTGTTTTTTTTTGTTTTTTTGTTTTTTTTTTTTTTATAGAGAGGGTAGTTTTCTCCGCTAAGGATTTTCAAAGTTTACTTTTATTTAGAGAAGTTCCTTTAATGATAATCATACTTATGCTTTTTGTTTTTGGTTTTGTTTTTGGTTTTGGTTTTGGTTTTCTTTTTTGTTTTTGTTTTTTGTTTGCCTTTTTAGTTTTTAAAAGTTTTGGTTTTGTTAATAAATAGTTGTTGTTTAACAGCTAAATACATGTTGTTATAATATTTGAATGCGGTAATTGCAGTTTTTCTTTTGTTTCTGTTCTTTCTGGTAATGACGTTTTTGACGCTTGTTTTGGTGTAGTTTATGTTCGTTCTTTGCTGCGTTAAAATTCACTTACTAACTAGGTATTATGTTTTCCTCTTTTAATTTTTTAATTAATTTATATTTGTTTTTTTTTTTGTTTTTGTTTTTGTTTTTGTTTTTGTTTTTTTGTTTCTGTATTTCATATTTTATATTTGTTCTAAATTATAATTGGTTTTGTTGTTTGGTTTCTGGTTTAGCCTGGGCTGTTGTGCGGCACCGTGTTGTTTGTTTTGTCCTTCGAGTTCGCATTTCGACAAGTTTAAGAATCAATCATTTTCTCTAAAATTAGTTATACGTAATCTATATGTCCATATATCTTAGTAGTTAGCGTGACTTAATATCCTAAATTGTAACAATAAGTTTTATATGGTTTTTTTTTTTTTTTTTTTTTGTTGTAGTAATTATTATGTTTCTTTGGTAACTTTTACACACATTTAAGCAATACATTTAATTTTTGTGGTTGTCTGGTAATATTTCGTTATATAATTGCGGTAATGTCCATATAGTAAATATGTTCTTATATTGAGTTTTAAACGTTTCTTTGGAATGAACTTTAACACCAACTTACGTGCTAGAGAATTGATTTCTATGTAAGTA
This sequence comes from Drosophila anceps, assembly GCA_035045945.1. Lineage (NCBI taxonomy): Eukaryota > Metazoa > Arthropoda > Insecta > Diptera > Drosophilidae > Drosophila > Drosophila anceps. Next base: position 6,071,079 of record JAWNON010000062.1, read on the forward strand.
TAGAATATTGTAATAATAATAATAATAATAATAATAATCATAGTAATCATAATAATTATATATTCTTCTCGCTTTGACTCTGGCGCACCAAACGTTTTGGCACATGCTGTACTTTTCTTTAGCTAACGCCGTGTCGCTTACCAACACTGCCAACGGTCTTCACTTAGCAGCTAGATTAATTGAGTGTTGTTATATAACATGCACATTTCTTCATCAACTCATGAGTAGTTATGTAATGTTATTAACTGTTATTTGTTGTTGTTGCTGAAATATTTGGATATATATATATATATTTATGTATATATACGTTAATATATGTTTATATATGTGTATATTAAATATATATATATATATGCTTGTTAATTGTAACATTTATAAATTGTTGTATATATTTTTTATATATATATTTTGTTAGAACTTGAGAAAAATCACTAAAATGTATATTCCATATATATTTATGTATATTATATTGTTTATTTAACTGTCCATTAACTTTTCACATCTCATATGACCCTCAACATTAAATTTTCTGCTTTTTGCTTTTTAATTTTACTAATGAAAAAACGATTAACACATTTATCGATTAATAATTTCTTTTGTAATTGTGATTTGGGGGCGTGTACTTTGAGCAAACCTTGTGCCACAGCAAGAGCCTAGTTAGCGGTATCGAAAGTATGACAATCGCATCGGGAGACTTCTCAAAAATTTCAATTTGATAAAACTTCTCTCGGCTCGTGGCGTACGCCAGGCTCGCACAATTTTCGTGGCACCCTCGCACCCGTTTCGCCTGGACTCCATGCCAGGCTACTCGGCGTGCTTAGTGCGCTCTTGGGCGGCCGGCGACGCTGAGCTCATGGAAACCATCGGGAAAATGCTCATTGAGAAATCCGTTTGTCTAGGCTCGCGCTGTGGCACAATTGAAGTGCTTAAAGCAATAGACACCTATGCTTAGACTAAGACATTTATATAATTTAGCTTGAACTTTTAGCTTTGATTTCCACTGTTACCCAGTCACGGAACGATCGGAATTTGGCACACGACGCTGTCTGGCAACGCTGCGTGTGCCAAATGCCCAACAACGTTTTCATGCCTGCGAGCCTAGGCTAAGGAACGAATCTATATTCACTTAGCTTCGGCTCTGCTCTTTTGATTATACTATTCCATCATTCCGCAAGCAAAACGCTTCGATTTTGAATTCGTAACTTTATATAATTGTTGTTGTTGTATGTTTTTTTTATTTTTTTTTTTATATAATTTATGTAACCACCAATACCTTAATTAATTTATGTGTTTTGTAGTTTTTGTTTTAGTTTTTGTTTTTGTTTTTGTTGTTTGAACGCCTTGTAGCTGGCTGCTACGGTTTGTGCTGTTCCATTTCATGCGTTTCAATGCCAAAATGTTTTAATGTTGTTGTTTTGAGTGTGTGAATTCCCTAGATCTTGTTTAATATATTACGTTGCACTACGTTTATCCAACTTGGTTGCTTACTGCTACGTTGTTCGATTTTTTGTTTTGTTTTGTTTTGTTTTGTTTTGTTTTGTTTTATTGGTTATCGGGGGTTGCATGACTTAGCTCCATTCCGCTGTTCCGTTTTCTAGCGTTCCTTGTTCAGGCAGGCCGTTGCTTAATTTATTGTTTCGTAGTACCTCAGCTACTCGTTCTACACTTCTGCTTTACTCAAATAACTCTTGTTGTAGTTCTGCTGCTCTTATTATTAAGTTTAAGTTTTATAAAGTTTATGTTTTTTTGTTTTTGGTTTTTTTTCTTTTTTTTTTTTTTGCATACCCTTGGGCTTAGTTGTTGTTGTTGTTTGCGCGACTTATTTTTAATTAAATGTACGCTCGTCTCTTCTCTTCAATTTTCTACTTTTGTTTCATTTGTTTGTTGTATCTTAAAGTCAAATGTGCTTTGTTGCCGCTACATTAACTGTTAGATATTTTAGTTCTCTAGCAATAGTTGTTCTTGTTCTTTTTCATTGTGTTTTGTTTTGTTTTGTTTTGTTTTGTTTTGTTTTGGTAACCTCATTTCTTACGAGTGTAGTATTTTGTGTAGTGTAGTGTAAACGTGTTTTTGTCTTTTTTGTTGTTGTTGTCTTTTAACCTTCTGCTAAAAATTATAACACTAATTATTGTTTAATCGAAATCAGAGGCAAAAACTTAGTATTTCATTAAACGTAAACCCATTTCAAGAACTGTTAGTATACATATACATATATAGTTAGATACTTGTTTCAAACAGTTGAACAGCGCCTTAATTTCAGCGTCGCTTTACTATATAGTACACTATATATATATATATATATCATATACATATATGTATATAAAAATTTGAAGCTGACTGCGCCGACGATTTCTCGTTTGCTTCTCTACAATATTTGATTTCGCTTTTCACTAAGTGGGTTTTCAACTATGTATTTATCGCACTACGATTAATCATTATCATCAAGTGTGTGAATGTGTGTGTGTGTGTATTCTTGTGGTCTGCGTATATAATAATATCTGACTAATTAATGTTAAACATAGCGTTAAAACTAAATAAATATTATCATCGAGTAACTACAGCGTCTGCCTTTCGTTTAAATAGTTTCGTTTGCCTAAACATATATGTATGTTAATATATATACATATATGTGTATGTATGTATATATATATATATATAAATATATATATTGTATATCAAATCATATTCGTATTCATATAAGTATCATATTATATAATATATAAGTTATATGCTTAATAGAAAAACATACGTAAAATTGTCTATCGGTTTGCGTTTGCCTTTGCACTTGCTAAAAACAGAAAGTTCTACACAAAATACTTTTGTTTCGTTTTGTTTCGTTTTGTTTTGTTTTGTTTCTTTGCTTTGTTGTTTCACTAAGTACATAAAATATTGATGTATAATGCGTGTTACTAGATCGGAACTAAGTGGTTTCATAGGTCCACCCGATAAATATGTTGTTGTTTGTTTCATTTTCATTCATTCGGTTTTAGCAGCTTGTCAAAAACTTATCTCAAAATCGTTTATAAATGGTTTTTTTTTTTTTTTTTGGCAAACTGAGAAGCGCGACACAGCGCTGAAACGTTGGGAGTGAAACAGCAAGATCAATTGTTTCATTCCCACATTCCAGCCTGTGGCGCTTTTCGTATTTAGCAGCCTGGGCTTAAGTTAAAAACTTATTACAAAATATGTTCGTTGCGTTTGGGCCAGCCTAAGAGCTGCATTCGCTGAGGAACGTTGGGAATGAAACAGCAAGATCAATTGTTTCATGCCCACATTCCGCAGCCTGTAGTGTGTAAAACACACTCTTAGCCCAGCCAAACGGCAAACCCAGTAAAGTTCGCTGCCCACAAAAATATTGCTGGGATTCAGAATTTTCGAGGCTTTTCGGATAAAAATAAAATACGTTAAAATAGTAGCATCTAGGGTTACCAAAAATTTGTTGCAAACAGTTTTTGGTTTCAGTTTCGACTACATAGAGTATGATGTGGGTGGGTTACAGTTATCGAGGCTTAACATGTAGAAGAGATTCACTCAGTTTCTGGCATACGATATGATCAGTTAGCGCTGGCAACTAATGTGTGTTATGTTTTGGGACTGAGATGATGATATATGATGTGATGATGATGATGATGATGATGATGATGCAGTTAAAGGAGAACTAAAAAATAGCTAGAAATGTATGGATATGCATGCTTGAACTGAAAGATCAAAGAACGACTACAGACGATAGCTAGAAAGAAACGTAGAGATGAACGAACAGCGAGCAACGAGTAGATAAACGACGAGAGCGAGCGATGCAATGCGATGCAATGCGATGCGATGCGTTAGAGGCAGACAGAGAGAAATAAGAGAAAGAGATAGAGAGAGAGAAGATAGAGAGAAATAGAGACGACAACGATGTAAGCGCATACGATAGACGATGAATCGAGTTGTACTCATTCATGTTTTTCTGTTGTTGCTGTTGCAGTTGCTGTTGTTATTGTTGCTGTTGCTGTTGCTATTGTTGTTGTTGTTGTTGTAGCTGTTGTGTTGTTGGTTTGTTCAAGAACTGTATTTTTGCTTGGTTTGTTTGTTTTGAGTATGCAGCATATTGGGATTATATATTCATATATTTATTTAAGATTGAGTTTGAAAGAGTGGAATAATTATGAACTTAAGCTTAGATTCTGACGGCATACCAAAAACAAGCTGCCCCGAACTCCATACAGCTGCAGCTGCAGCTGCAGCTGCAGCTGCCAACCACTCACTCCAGTTGTTCCAGTTACTCCAGTTACACCTCTGTCGGTTCAATGCCAGCGCCGGCGTTGCATCAGTATCTGCTCGTGCACAATTTGCCAGAATTTGCCGTGCAGCCACACGAGCAGCACCACCAGCTGCATGAGCAGCGGCCATTGCTGCAGTTCGTGACGTGTGCGACGCTTTAGCTGCTGCAGCCGCGACTTGGGGCCGCCGAGCAGGCATTCGTGGGCTGCGGCTGCCGGCGGTGGGGCATAGCTCAAATTGTAATTGTAATAATAGTAATAGTTGTTGTTGTAATGCTGCAGCTCTACCGGTACTAGATCTAGGGAATTGCCAACTTGGCCGCTACATCGATTGCTCGCTAAATAGTTATCATCATTATTTTTGTTTTCATATTGAGTTGTTGTTGTTGCTGCTGTTGCTGTTGTTGTTGCTGAATTGGTTTTAATGTTGTTGTTGTTGTTGTTGTTGTTGCTGTTGTTGTTATTATTGATATTGTTGTTGTTGTTTGTGGGATGTTCATCATTACGGTATTTCTGTGGTTTGCGATAATATTACATGATGATACATTTGCCCTTCTCAGCCCACGGATTGTTCTTTTTATCCGGCGCATTAATCAATGGATCATTCTTTTCATTCTCCTCAATAAAGGAGCGCATTCTGTAAAGAAATGAATGCAAATGAAACTTTTTAATTAGTTGAGGAAACTAAAGGTATATAATATTGAAAAATTATTAATAATCTTTTATGCTTAGTTAGATTAAAGGACTTTTTATTTAATATTTAAATGTTTTAGCTGAAATTTAATTGGGGTTATAATTTCTGATTGATTTATCATTGACTTTTGATTTTTTTCCTGGACTAAGAAATCTTTTAATTTTAATTATTAATCTTAACTAATTGTTTTATATTTCATTACAGAAATTTTGGCATTAAAAAGTAAAGTGTTAATGCTTCTACTGTGAATACCAAGTTCAACAAAGCACCAAACAGCTGACTTCATTTCAATAAAGATATATATATCGTCATATATAATCTATATATATATATATATACAAGTATATATTGAGAGTAACGTTTCTCTTTTGGTATACATACATATTAAAATTTAAAAAAATGTCTTCTTGATGTAACTTAAGGAGATAAATAGCCAAAAAATACAGTACGTTACATCAATTTCCTTATAATTTTCTTAAAATATTTAAAACTCATATTTTAGACGAAAGGATTAGCTTATGAGCCACGAAACCAACATTAAGCCATATAAATTTCATTTAAAAATATTTATAAATCTCAATATTAAGCAATAATTCTCTAACTATTAATATTCACATTTGATAAACATGAGTACTTAATCTTCAAAGTATTCCACGCTCTACAAAGCTGCTTCTATGAGACTCTCCTTTGTGCAGTTAGACAATAAAATCTCATTCACTTTTAAATAACAATGAGAGTCTCTATTGTCCCCGCTTAATAGAATATAGAATGTTTACATCACATAGTTGCATAACTTCATATTCTATAACTACACCTCGCCTAATCCCAGCTAAATTCTCTACTTTGAGCAGCATAAAAGATGTAAGCTGCGCCCGTCTGGCGAATGCTGCCCCACGATATAGAACAGAAATCAAGCCATTTCAAAAATTGCATAATGGCAGCGTGCTTAAAGCTAAGCAGACATAAAATGAGGCACGCTTCAATGGCGAAGGGTCGCCAGGGCGCTACGCTCCTGGTAGGGATTGTCCGGTCCGGTCCGGTTTGTAATAAACAAGGCAATGCCAAGTGGGGTAAATCGGGCGGAGAGTGTGAGGAATGGAGTGTGAGGCGGCTTTTATGCTAATCTGCACGCAGATGGACATTAAAAATGTTCCGCGGCAAGCGTAAAGTGTAGAACACATCAGATATACCCTGTTCACGCTTTGTCTGCATATAAGTGCTGTTGTTGTTGTTGTTGTTGTAGTTGTTGTTGTTGTTGTTGTAGTTGTAATACACTTATCCTTTAGCTCCATAAAAATGGCTGCCCTGTCGTTTGCATTTGTCTTTGCTCTCATTCGTGCTGTCGTGCTGTCGTGCTGTCGTTCTGTCTGTCTGCCCGTTCGCCTGTCTGGCCATTTATTTTCCTTATTTTCGCTCAAGACAAAATTTCGTGCACTTTTGCTTGCCACGTTTTCATTTGCTTTTCGTTTCGTTTCTTCTCTTATTTTTATTTATTTATTTTTTTTTTCGCTGGAAAATTCGCAAGAGTTTATTTATTGAGCGGTGCGCTCGATGGGGCGAGGGGAGCATAAGAAATGGCACAGTCGTTCGTTACAGTGCGCAGATAAAAGTATTCGCACAGACAGACTGCGTGGCACATGCTTTGCATTTCAATTTAGTGCGTTGCGTGAATTGTTTACTTTGCATTTACCCTGACATCCACATCCACATCCACATCCACATTCATTTCGTTTCGTTTCGTTTCGTTTTCTGTTTTTGGTCATGGCTCACGCGTCGCATGCGTTATATTTTTTTATGAAAAAATAATATTTATTGGCAAACGATTTGCGCATAAATAAGAGGAATACATTTATATTGAACTTAAAACTGATTTAAAACTAAGAAAAAATAGTCGTAATGCTCTAAAAAAAAAAACAACGTAAATGCCATAATCATTAACATTATATTATTTTAGCCCTGGCTTATGCGCCGTGTGCGGCTTTATTGGTTCAAAAAATAATATTTATAACCAAACAATTAGCGTAAAAAGCAACGAATAGGTATATTGAAGCTAAGTTCAATTACATTTGTAAAAACTGATTTAAACCAAAAAAAAAAAAAAAGAAAATAAATTATGTTAAAGCTTTGAAAAAAAAACGTAAATGGTATTATTATTATCATCATATCATTTTAGCCATGGCTCAAGCGACGCAAGAGTAATTATTTTTTATTATTTTTAGTAATGTTTATTACCAAACAATTTACGCAAAAAAAAAATTATGTGTATTGCATGTTTAATATTTTTAAAACTGATTTAAACTAGAAAACTAAAAACTTAAAGTACTCTAAAAGGAATTAGTTATATTAATTATGAAATATTAGGAAATTTAGATATAATAAATAATAATACATTTATAAATGTTTAACAGAAGCAGAGATGAATTAAGAAACTCATTTTCTTATTATTAAGTAATAAAATAATCAAATTTATATGATATTGACATACTAATATTATGCAATGTTAAAAAAATATATTTATTAATATTGAATATGTCATTAAACATTTGTTCCTTATTATGAACAATATTAATTTTAACTTCAAATTTTGATATATATATTTTTAGAAAATTATTTTTTTTTATAAATTTTTGTAACAATTAATTTTGTAAAGATTTGTTTAAAATTTTTAACTATAAATCATTGTTATACTCAACGTGAAATGAAGGTTAATAAAACATTATTTAAATAGCAATATATCATTAATTTATGGATCATTATTTTATATATTTTTTAATTTTAATTAATATTAATAATTTTTTTATTTTTTATCAATAATTTATAAATGAATAATTTGATACATATTTTTATATAACTATTTATTTGTAATTATTTATAAAATTAAATATTTATGTAAATTATATGAATTATTTAACATAAGCTTTAGTCTATAAATAAATTATCGTATATTAATTTTAATAAAATTATTTATTTAATTTAAATTAATATAATATTAACTTGTATAGGCATCAATATTGAATTATATTTGAATGCTGCAACGTTTACGCTTCTCTGTTCTGCCGCAATGATTTTTGTTTACTTATTGTTAATTGTATTGTTTGGATTCAATCTATTATTGCTGGCAATTGCTTGGCCGTTTGGCCGTATTTGCATAGAGGGTCGTGTTTGTTGTTGTTGCTTATCTATTTGGCTGACTGACAGGCACTTGGCTCGGCTCGTTGCCATTGAATGCGTCTGTCTGTTTGTCATCTGGCCGCACAGCTGTGGTGTTTTTTTTGTGTCTGTTTGGCGTTTGGCGTTTGGCATTTGGTGATTTGCGTGCGAGTATTTGCATTTATGTGGGATTTCCTTGGCACATGTTTTCCTCTTGCGCTCATTAGTTTTGTTTGCTTTGGCATTAAAGATTTGCCCCTATAAAACTGTGGCACACGTGCCGTGCCGCGTACGCAATTCCATTTGCAGCTAAACGTGTGCATTTGGCAAACTATTGTGGGCTGCTTGGGCAGGGGCGTAGGTAGGCGCAGGACACGCCCACTCATGTTGCCGCATTTATGCATAATTTAACTAACAAGACCTTGTCGACTTCGTTGTCCTTGTTTGGCTCCGTGCGAACGACTGACTGTGTGTGTGAGCATCTGTGTGGGTGTGTCTGTGTCTGTGTGTGTCTGTGTGTGTGTGGGTGTTTCTATTTCCTTGCTCATTTTCCGCATCAGCAGAGCAAAAGGCAACGTCAGGTGAGGAGTAGGAGGGGCGGTGGGTGCATGTGGCATAGAATAGATTTAGCTAGATACATAAAACAATGCCCAGCGAGGCTAATGGGCTTATGACTCTGCGGTTTTTGGCTTGTGCAGCCGGAACAACCAACAGGCGCTGCTGCCGCCGCACCGCCCCACCCCGCACAGCCTCAGCACCCCCCCCCCCCCCATCCCCCGCAACATAACCAAAATCCACAAGCGAAAGAGCAGCTGAATGCGAAGGCGACAGCGAAAGTATTTTAGCCCCTAAACAAAAGGCCAAGGGTTCCATTTTTTTTTTGTTTTTTTTTTTTTCATTTTGGTTTTGGTTTCGTTTGGGTTACGGTTCGACAGTCAAGACTGTGTTGTGAGTGGGCGAAACGTGGGGATTGTTGGCCTAAAAAGGCAGTCAACAAAGTTGTTATGATGACGTTTTTTGTGCTTTCTTCTATGCCTCTCGTGCGGCGAATGCGGTGCGAGTGGAAAGTAACGTCCGCTAGCTCTCTCTCCCCGTTAGCTCTATGACATTTCATTTTGTTGTGGGGCAACTCTGGGCAAACGCCGCTGCTTATCATGTATTTATAATGAGCGCATTAGCAAGAAATGCCCAGAAAGGTTTGCCGAAATCTCCAAAGTATCTTATAGAGAGAGAAACTAAGAGAGAGAGAGAGAGAGAGAGAGAGAGAGAGACCACAAAGGTAAGACAGTGCCTAAAGTGTTTGGCTGGTTGAGATTTACATTTGGCGCGACTCGTTTCGTTGTGCCACTTTTCTTTTATTTTCCCCTTCTGCTTGGTTCAGTCATTGTCTTTAAAATTTATAGCCTGCTTTTCAGCGTTGGCTGCTTGCTAGGCACAGTGCTGTCAATGGCAGTCAGAGAGAGAGAGAAAGAGAGAGAGAGAGAGAGAGAGCCGATGGGCAATAATCTCTTTAAGCATTAGCTCAAGGTCAACACTGCAGACTCCGACAATATCGAACTTTTAAGTCAGTTGTGCCTGCCCGCTTTAAAGTACAGGGTATTAATAGATTTGAAAGCTGGCTAATGATGATGTCATCGTCAGCTGTACGTAGAAATGTGCCGTGGCAAAGTTTGCTCATAACTGTAAGACGCATTTAATAAGCAATGGCGAAAAGGAAAGTTGATGGAATACGAGAGAAACATAAAAACTTTCATTCGAGCTCGAGAACGTGCAGCAGCTGTAGCAAATAGCCTCAGTGCCTTGCCAATGCCTGGAGCCAATTGAAGCTGCGCTGAGATTGCTACCAGTCTGTCCGTCCGTCCGTCCGTCCGTCTGCCCGTTCGTCTGTCTGTCCTTCTGCTTGTCGCTTGTCCATTCAGCCACATGCATTGGAAACTAATTCAAAAGCTTTAATTAAATATGTGCACTTTTAGCCATTCTTTGCCACATTGCTTTTATGGGCTAATTAAAAGCACTTCCGCTGCGAGTGCACGGGCGTGGCAGTTGCGACTGCCCATTCGCAGTCCGCTCAGATGCGTATTTCCTGTCGTCCGGAGAACATTTTGCTCTTGGGACCAGCACATTTATTACATTAAAGAGGGTTATACATTATGTCGCAACGGGCGCCCTTTTTGGATGTGGTGGAATATTGAGCGTGAAAAATGCTGCTGCCAATGGGTAATTCAGTTAGCGACTCTGCCCAAAGAACAACATTGTTTATGGTAATCTAAAGGATGCTACATGTGACTGGCTATAAATCGCAAACATTTCTCATTCCATTCTTAATTATCTTAGTAGACTGTTGGCAATGGATGTAAGCTCGTTTCCTCAGACAGTCAATCAACCAGGCGGAACACTTTTGCATAAGTATATATGTCCAAGAACTGGTAATATTTCTATATATGTTTGCTGAATTATTTATTTTCAGATTTTTAGGGAACAAATGCCTGACGATCACAAGGAGAAGTTTAACTGCATGATATAAAAGTAGTATATATAAGTCTTCCGTTACTATCAAATTTAAATAGATAAATGTGAAACAAATTAATGAAGTTTGGCTTATAATTTAATGTTATGTACATATGTTTGCTCGCTGTAATATTTAATATATTACAATATAATAACATATTAGTAACATAGTAAGTAAAACCAAGAAATATCTATGTATTAATTCACAAAAATATATATGTATATATTTTTTTTAGTAAAATAGCAATTATATTTTTCAACAGCCTTTACGATAAGCAGCTATTACTTAACAGACATCGGTCTATTCCGTGAGCTCAAGAAAAAAGCAAATAACATAGCAGAATTCGCACAGTCCAATTGGGATCGAAACTGTAGACTAACTGAGTGGTTTAGTGAGAGTTAATACAAGAGCTTCCCAAATATTGACACAGAGAGCATTCACACGGAGAGAGTGAGTACGTACAGTGCCTGCAGGTAGGTGCACTGAAAGCGCAGAGCGCAACTTGGATCGTAACTGAGCGAAGAGCTAAGCGCAATTTGAACTGAGGAACTGAGTTTTATACGTGCACGCAGCTCGTTGGAGAGAGTGAGTACACACGAGGCCCTCGGATAGGCGCACAGAAATAACAGATCGTAAATTGGATCGGCAGATGCTAGATGAACCGAGCACTTTTTTGGAAGTTGAATTGAGCACTTTTCTAATAGCTGAGCTGAGTGGCTGCACACATGCACATATGAATAAACTGTCGAGCGAACGTGCATATGCAGGTAGATAATGAAGCGCGAGGAGTTGAGCGCTTTTCGTTATTAAGGGGAAATAAACGACTTCAGCTTTAGTTGTTCGCGAGCCTTCGTTTTGAGCGTGACCTGTGCGACGTCGCGAATTACATACATAAATACATTTGCATTCATTCCAATCACATGAATTTTTTCTTATATTAATATAAATTAACATTATAACAATATATATTATTATTAAAATTGTATTATTTTCTTTAATTGCCGAAAAGCAGCTGAAAGTGGTACATCAAGTGTTTTTTTCCTTCATCCATTTAAGCAAATTCATACATATACATACATACATATTTACTCATTTGATAAAAGTTGACTCATTTAAATTTTATCTCGAGTCCACAGAAGAGTGCTGAGAATGCATAAGAAACAGCTTGGAACGAAACCAAGTGGAAGCTGAATTGAGCTGTTTTGCTAATGTTTGCTGAGAGGATCCACATCAACACATACGCATGCACATTTGACTTGTGTGTATTACAAACTGCAAGCAGTGCGGATTACAAGAGTGTGGGAATTATCTAAGTTGAGTGCTTATTGAGTTATTGTCAGCTCAGTTGCTTACTAACTTGCGCTTTGATCGCGCATTATACGGATTACTTTCTGCCCGTTCAATTTACTTATGTATATACAAATATAAATAAAGAAATATTTATAAATATAATTTTTATTTAACGTAATGTTCAAATATGCTTAAAAAGATCATAAACTGGAGTTAAGTGATTTTATGAAATGTATCCACAATTTTAATAAAAATTATCTTCCTTATTTGTATTTCTCTGCCAACGGTTGGTTACCAGTTGACCCATATATATTTCTGGTTCGACAATACCTTAGATATAGTCCTGGTAAACCTAGAGGATCAAGTTTTTGTTTTATGTGCAAGAATATGATCAAAGAATATGCATGTATGCCTTTTCTTTCAGCTGCCCCATTTAAATGTCTCTGCTTCCCTAATGGTTCTTAGTTGACTAGATTATCTTTGAGTATACCATGCCATAGATATAGTCCTGAGGAACCTAAAACCTTGCAAAACATTCACATTAGAATGATCCACAAGCGTGTAGACTACCATTCAATTTACATAGCCGAAGTTGCGCTGCGCAACTGACTGAACAGCTGCTGAGCAGGCAACTCAGGAGCTGAAACAGCTCTTGAGCTGCACACTTAACATCACTCACTTAAGATTGACTGTTACTTAGCAGAACGCTTACGATCCACACTGTTAGTTAACATAATTATGTTACTTAACATTTTTCACCCTACTGGTCATTTCTGTTCGCCTGGTACTTTACTCATATTTTTGGGCAAAATCGTTGCTGATTGGGAAAAGCGAGGCGCTTTTGAGTTATTTTATTTAACATTGAACTTGCGTTCCACTCTGTTAGTTAAAATTATTGTGATATTTAACACTTTGTCACCCTGCTAGTCATTTCTGTTCGCCTGGTATTTCAGTTGGATTTTTGGTTAAAATTAGTACCAAATCGATTTAACTAGCGGTGCCCCGTGAGGATATGCAACAGAATTTTTAGAATTTTTCGCTGATTTTTTAAATTTCTTTATCAATTTTGTTGGCCTGGTATTTTAACCACATATTCGCATGGCATGGCAGCCGCCCATTGAGAAAAAGAAATTTTTTATATATAAATATTTATTGGTTTATTTTAATTTTATAATAATTAATTTTAGTATAATTGTAGTTTATTTTAATTGTCGTTAAATAATGTCCGATATATAAAAAATATGCGAATTATCCTAGACATCTGAAATCTGGAAATATAATATATTTTGGAATAAAATAAATTGAAAATGTTTTAAAAAACAGTTTATAATTAAATGGGCATTTGATGGGAAATGTATAAAATGCTTGAATAAATGCTTTACGTACTTACTGACAAATTGTATGGAAACTGCCAGGATAATGCTGATCATTTATTGGCCAAAGGGCATCATGGAAGTGGCTTAAACGGATAGCTTCAGTATGAGTTAACTTACTTAGCGTCGCGCCAGCTCTAGCTGCAGCAGCAGCTGCATTTGCTGCTTGCGTTTGTTGCATATAAATAATGTATGTATAATGGATGTTTGCCTCAGCAAGCAGGACAGCCAGGACAACCCAACAAATATATATGTAGCTTGCTTGAAATGTGCAGCTGAAAAACGAATAAAGATTTGTTTGGTTAAGAAACTAAGAAATATGCTTAGTATACTCACCTTACTTACCTCAAGAGCTTTATTTAAGCCGCCAAATAGTCGTTTAAAAAGGTCAAAAACTTTCACATAACTTGTAATCTGAAGATTATTTTGGTTTATTTTCTTGCACTTTTCGCTAGAATTATTATTATATTTGATTTACTAGAACTATCCCCATGGTATAATAACCAAGGACACAGGACAAGATCAAAACTTGATCATATAGTTCAGAGTTGGCTTGAATTTAGCTGGACAACACTAAGTCTAACGAAACTCGTGAACACATTAAATACTTAAGAGTTCTTTCTCTTTCTATATAGAGATCTTTATATATTATATTTATATGTGTTCATAAAAATAGTAGTGCGACTGAAATGTTGGACATATGATATATATAGTAGTTAATATTACATTTTTATATTATAAAACAAATATATTTGTTTTCAAAATATATTTTGGAAACAAAATTTAATATATATAATCATAATACTAATATCATAAAATTTTGTTGGTCCAAACTTTTCAGTCCCACTACTATTTTTCGGAACACAGCTGTATCGATTGAATTCATACGTAACGCATACATATTTTAACATATATCTATATTATTAAGTATACATAAACATTATATTAATAGAAATGCTTAAGCAAGCGTTTATTTATTTCAATTATAGGATTTATTTGGAACTTAGCTCTAAATAATCTAATCAACGGCGATTAGAGTGAAACTCATATGCAATTAATTATGAATGATTGCTGCGAAGCCCTAGCAAAACGCAGCCCTCAACAAATGTTAAGCATATGCACGATACACTTTTGAACAGTTGTTTACCTTTGGCTAAGACAGCCTCGAACGCTCACCTGCCCGACCTCTAAGTGGACAGCTACACATTCGTCATTGTCTATGCATTGTGGTTTGCTTGAAACGACAAACCTTAACACGATTTAAATGTTGATTTATGACAACAAGACACACACACAAACACACACACACACACACACTCATATTTGCACTCTAAGCACCTGGAAGCATGCTATGGAAAAACATTATTTATTGATAGCGTCTACATTCGAGGCATCTAAGGACTACAATAACCGCAGCTCACGTTGGGCCCCTCTATTTAATCCACAGCAGCTTCACGAGAATTCCAAACACCCAAACATCATAACAGCCCTCGCTTGTCCCTCTCTCCCTCACACACACACAGACACGCACGCAGACCCTCGCACACACATTTCGACAGCCTCCAACATAAATTTCATATTCAGTTTGTGTAAACAAAATGCGACAGCCACATGTCAATTCGCATTTGTGTGCGTGTTTTACTCTTATCTTTCCATTACTCCTACTCTCTCTCTCTCTCTCTCTCTCTCTCTCTCTGTTTTGTGCTCACTCCGACTGCGCTCGGTTTGGTATTTGCCTTTGTGCGCTTGGGACACAAATGAAAAGCTGAAAAATTTTATTTCATTCATATTTTAATTGTTTACGCATAATTGCCACGCCCAGGCCCAGGCCCAGGCCCAGGCTCAGGCCAGGCCACTGACAGCACAACTCATCCGAAACAGCCAACCCCCCAACCGTATGTGTGGGCTGTGGGTGCAGCAACCCGGCTAAAGTGTTGCCCACTTTAGGCTCTAAAATTATGGTTCACTTGTAAGCGTCTCGCTCGACCTTCGCCATAAACTAATTTCTAGCTCATTTCACAATTGTGTGCGTGTGTGTGTGTGTGTATGTGTGTGTCTGTTATGCTCGTCCTTCGCTGTGGCTATGCTAAATTTAGTACACTTTTAGGCACAACAACACAAGGCGAAGGCACTTCAAGCCCAGCAAAGAAGCCCCTACAGCCAAAACCCGCTAAGTTGAAGCATTTTGTTTTCATTCAAAATATGCGAATATTTACATATGCATATAAGAATGTGTGTGTGTGTGTGTGTGTGTGTGTGTGTGTGTCAGAGAGAGAGGGAAAGAGTGTGTGTGTGTGTGTGTATGTTTGGGGCAAGCACCCTGCTAATTGTATTTAAATGCGCATTATTTTAATGCTCTTAGATATTTACAGGTGTTGCCCCAAAGCAAATCAATGTGAAAACTCAATCATCAGATTACCTGTATAAAATGCAATTCAGTTATATCTAAAGTACGTTATTCCTATGATTAACATTTATATATAATTATCATTATTCCCATCATTATTAGTAACTTTATGTAAAATGCAAGCGCAGATCATAATGAAGCAAAGTCTGTGCTTTCTGGTGAAAAAAGAGGAATCTGAAAGCAGGAAGACTGAGTAAATGCTGAATTAAAGCACATAGGAGAGCTTCGCCTTGAAGGTTAATGTGGTCTAACGCTGGCTTCCAAGGCGAAAAGCAGCCCAAGCGAGAGAAGCAATTACGAAGGCAGTCCCACACATCCTTTCAGAGTGACGACCCATGCCACACAGTGCATCGAGCATTTTCACTGAAGTCGCCCACAAAAATTGATTGACTATCACAATAATTATTTTCATAATTAATTTCGGTTGCCTCATGAGCTTTTCTCATGTGTTGGCGGTGTTGGCACTAATATGACAAATAATTAAACTTTCTTTCAAACAATTAAGAAACTCTAGCAACTCTGCTTTACACACTATTTACAGGGTATACATATGCATAAAATTACATTTGCGCTCTCGCATGCCATAAATTGTATTTCAAGCAAATGCAGCTCAAATATGTGATGCATTTCATTAGCTGTAAACAAGGATTAAAGAGAGAATGAAACAAATAACTGAAAATATCTAGGAAAAAAAAACAAACTCTGTGTAAATAGTAAAGCTACTATATAATTTAATATTTATATATATATTGTAAATATTTATGATAAAATAATTAAAAAAAAATATAATAAATATACATATAAATTATTTAAATATATAATATATGCACGCTTTAATTTGTTAAAAATATATAAAAATAATAAGAAAATATGTGAATATATTTAATTTATTATTTTACATTTTTCAATAAATATATTGTTTGTCTCTTCGAATAAAATAAAAAGGAAGATATTTCAAAAAATATTCTTTAAGACTCCTATATACATAGTTGATTTTTTATAAAATTATAATATATATATATATACTCTAAATATATATATTTATAATAAAAATAATAAAACAATTAATACGCTTTAATTTACTAAAATTATCTAGAAGCATAATAAACAACATATTAAATATTATTTTCCAGTAAATATATATTTTGTCTGACTACAATTTCTCTCTCAAAATCTCTTTCACTTGCAACTTATTTTATTTCCAGCAAAAATTCGTCTCGCTAACAGAACATTTCCATCTGTTCCGCTCAACTGACTCGAACTACCTCTGAAATCTTTGCGAATTATTGGTTTTGGCCTTAACCAGAGCTCATGGAAGTCAACATTCGTTAGAGCTGAATGCAAAACTTGCATTTCAGCCATATCTAAAGTTGAGTCTCTGGAGAAAATGTGGCAGTTGTGGCATTGAGTTAGCTTCGTTGCATGGATTAAGGCACAGAACGCTGCACGCTGCACGCTGCACGTTGCACGTTGCACAAACAGCAGCCGGAAAGGAAGTGCGACTGAAACTGATTTGTGTGCTGCAATCAGAAATCCGAAATCGAAAAAGAAAACTCTGAATACGAATTGTGCAATGAATGGCAAAATGTGACTAAGCAGCTGCATAAGGATAGCTGCCAGACTGTCAGTTGCCCTAGAAGATAAGGAATGTGGGCAAGCCACATAAGGAGCAGATGTGCCCCATTCATTGTCTGCAGCTACGCAGGGTATTTACGTCCTGTGACAGCTGTCAGCTGTTGTCTGCGCCTCGATTTTGTTTGCATTTCAATTGGGAATCAGTGAACAATCTGCCGTTGCGAGTCTCCGTTACAGCAAGCCAAAGCCCAATCTCGACAAACGCTAATCGTTCGGCACGCTTCGAACAGCAAAAGGCCATGGGTTTTACCTGGGCTCGCCAGTTCACCTGCTCATCTGCTCAACCACTCGATGTAAATTTTTTTTTGTCAGCTTTATTATGCAGCAGAGTTGCCATCCCTATCGCCATTTATAGTGGCAGTGGCAGAGTTGCCACAAGGATCCTTGGCATTTTCTTAACCACTTTCTGGGCCACTCGAATGGGCCCCGGCCACAGGCTGCGAGTAAGACTTGTGGCTGCTCTCGCACTCGCCCCAGCTCAACGCTCTCACTTTTGCCTTTTCATGAATAACAAATCAGGCTGAAAGACAATCCTTGCCCGGTCAGGGGAGGGGCCCCAGATAGTATGCTCTATGGCCTGGACGGCCAAAAGCCGCAAGTTCTTAGTTCTCAGTTCTCCGCTCTCAGCTTTTTTAGTTCTATGCATACAAAACACAAAACGACGGCAAAGGCGACAACGAAAATCCGTAAAACAAAAAACGGCAAAAATAAAAAAACAAAATTGTTTAGCATGGCAAAGGGATGTGAGACGCTCGGCGGGGAGCTGCATAAAATGTGCTGCGGGAAGGCGGCAGGCGGGAGGCGGCAGCGGGGCATGTGTGGGGTTTATAACTGCACTCGAAATGCTTTGCAGCAGGCCTGCTCTGGTCCACTTTTGTTGAATTGAAAAGAAATTGTGCAAAAAACACTTGAGCCGAGTTCTTCACATCACAGCAACGACGATGACGACGACGACGACGACGATGGTGATGATCATCATCATCATCATCAGCCGACTGCTCATCATCTTTGTCGTTGTCGTCAAGTGTTTGTCAAAGTTTGCCTGCGGCTGGTCTATAGAAATTTTGTAGCAAATCAAATGACGTGCGACAAGTGCGGCTTGGCCCGGGCTATCATGCAAAAACTTGCCACAGAATTGCGCTCTACATTGAACCTACTTTGAATCCGTTTGCTCAAGGCCATGCTTGAAATCAAAATCGAAAACAAAAACAAAAACAGCCAGCCCTGGCTGGTTGAGTGGGCGAATAGGGTATCTAGCTGCAGGTAGATATGCAAAAACAATTGCATGAATATTGCAGTCGGGCGCTACCGACTGCTAAATACTGGTTAACGGTCCAGGAAGGAGTCTGCAGTAACTTAACTGAACCATTGAAAAGCATTGAAAGAAGTAACTTTTTCCGATTTGCTACGCCCTCAATAAGCATTTACTTATATATGCAGACATACGGACGGACGGTCGGCCGGACAGACGCACGGACGGACAGCAAGACGAGCACTGCACAACACCAATATACTCTTTTGAACATCTAGAATAACAGCTCAGGAAACAGCAACAGCCGCACAGAAAAATCTTTCTGCCAGAGTTCACTTTGCAGCAATATTTAAAATTCAAAGCTCAAAAATAACTTGATTTAATTTTGCCAGAAGCGAGCTATTGCAAAATAAAGCTAAGCCTCTGCTTCAATATGCCATTCAAATGAAAATTGATTTTTCTATTTTCTGATATTTCTGATAAATATATATATATATATATATATATATATATAGATATATATATGCATGAGGGAGATTAATTGAACAATGGCTACGCTTAAGCTGAAAACAAATTCAATTTGGGAAATCATTTAAAAGCAATAAGCAATGCAAAATGCCAACAAGCTCTGAACTGAATATGGGCTTATACAAGTATGTGTGTAAACATGACAAACACACACTCACACACACTCTCTCTCTCACACACACACACACACACACACACACTCAGCTTGCTATGACAGGAAGAGCTTAGCATACATGTTCGCTATTGCGTATGCAAGACACACAGCCCGGATTCATTCGTTCGCTTGGGCGTGTGAAACGGCTTAAGCACACATAATTTCGAGACACCGTTCGATAATTACAGGTGCCGAGCGATAGCTGTAGCTATCAGGTGAGTGTAATGCAAAGTGCATGCAGCTTTTGCTAAATAAATGCTCAGCGGAAATTTAATGCCAGAAATTGCAAATTTCCTGCTATCAAAAACTTGTCGAGTCGAGGTGGAAGGCGTAGGCAGTGCGGCTGGAGTGGATTGCCAGGATGTGCTACCCAAAAACGGTTTGTCGACCTGCCTAGTTGCCTTGCTGACTGTCAATGAGCGTCGTGTGCCGCGTATGGCATGTACAACTATTTGCATATTTGATTTGCAGCCAGCAAAGTTATGCTACTTCTCTCTCTCTCTCTTTCTCTCTCCCTTTCTCTCTCTCTATCTCTGTCTCACGCTGCGTATTCGCCTTGTATGTGCCTGGCTAAGCTCATTATAAAACTACATGCAGTGACAATGGCAGTGACAGCGGCAGTGACAAAGCTCTGCACAGCTTCAATTTACCTGACAACGTCTTTGGCTGCAACTCAATCAGTGATACGAAAATGCTTTTAATTAACGTCCATTCGATATAATACATTAATTACCTCAACTGTTGTTCGGCAAATGTAATTGCTCTGCCTAAAAACATGAATATCAAATACTTATTTCGCATTAAACAAACACAAAAGCTGATTCTAATTGGCAAATTGCCAACTTTGCTATATGGAATAACTCTATGTGACGGGAACGATGCAAACTCTGTAAGCTGGAGATGAACTAGAGCTGACTGTTTTGTGAGGAACTCAGTGCTCATATAGAGATCTAACGATGCCTACAGTTGCAGAGATCATTAGACGACTCAGCTCCAGATACACAGATAGACTGGCAGCGCATCGAAATCAGCTCACATATAATCAATAACATTAGACGAAAGCTGAATAGATTACATGCTCTTAGCCGCAGAGAAAACTGTTCATTGTGAACTATTGTAGAATAGAATAGAATAAAATAGAATATGCTGGTCCAAATTAATGTCTAAACCTCTTATCTATAGCTAAGTTAACTTTACAAAACTATATAAACTATTTATTGTCTTATACCATGTCCTAACTAAGTTCTTATTATGATATATAAATACATTTATACTTGTTATCCTAGAGTTTATTCTGTCTCGAACAGATTTGGTAGTTCATTATTGTCCTCAAAGCAAGAGTTAAACTTCGATTTCCCTTAACATCATCATAATTGAAATAAACTATTCTACAGATTCTAAGACAATCAGCTGCAACCAGCCAAAAACCTATTGCATTTACTCTGCATATTAGTTAAAGTATAGCGCATGCAAGTTAGAAATATTATGTATACATTATTATATATTATACTGTATCACATATTATTGCAAGCAAAGTATCAATACCTCTAGAGACTGGATGCTCATCGAAACAGGTTTAGCTAGCGCAGTCCACACAGATACTAGGAGAGCACTTAGGCAGCAGCAGCCTCGAGGTCTACTCGACCGAGTCTTGACCTAAAATCTATCAAATTTCCTCTTAAACCTTAACTGTGATAGTTATGCCGTCGAACTCTTGCTTCCCTTGAGATATATATTCTATATTCGTTTAATGCAGTTATGTATAATTCTATAAGTATATATTTAATCAATTTTTGTTTAGTTGAAGTTGCCCAAAAGTTAGCAGGACACTAATCTGGTAATCTTTCAGCAAGTATGAACATTTGGTAAATTTGTATTCTTAAAACTTTGCTGTCGCTTTGTAAGTACTCAAAATCCAAGCTAACTGCCTTTGAAGTGCCTCAATTGGTGTGCTTATAAAGTTATTTAACCTTCGTTTAACCTCACGTTGTAGATCGATTAATCTGGAATGGAATTGCACTCAAGTAAATAAAATTTGTTGCGAAATTTAAGTGAAATCGATTTGCAGCACACACACACACACACACACACACACACACACACTCACACACATACACTTGAGTTGGCTTTTGTTTCTGTCACTCGTTGGCTTGTCGAAAAAGTAGGCTAAGCATTTTTTTGCTTTTGCCTTTGGTCTTGCTGCTGCTTGCGGCCTGCGGTTGATTAATTGAAGTGGAAAATTGCTGGCCGAGCACTAAAGCCAAGTTAGTAGCCGGAGCAAGGAGTATGATTGATAGTTGAAGCCCGGCTTAATGGGCCCGCCGGCCAACTTTTATGCCAGCTGCCGGCTGTCCCGCTGAATGATTTAACCAAACACTTCACCGACGTCACGCCGTGGCCAGCAATTTCGATCACGTGACAGTCACGCTGCCATATTTACATAACTAATTACTGCCAGTGCCTTACCTGGTCTTTAATTACAAAAAAAAAAAGAATAAAAAAAGTATGGCTCCAAATGCAAACAAATAAAATTTCTTGCTAATAAGGCAGAAGTTGGCGCGTCTTTTGATGGATTGCGGACAAAGTTTGCAGTGGACCAAAAGGACACAAAAGCAATTTGCCAGCGACAACAAAAGCTGGCAAATTAAATGATGTGATCAGGCAGCAGCCAGAACAGCAACAGAAACAGCAACAGCAACGGCAACAATGGACAACTGCTGCCAACGATTCTCATTTGGCATGTAAATTTCGCTAGTTGCTCTGCCGCTGCCGCTGCCGCTGCCTCTGCTCCGGCCTCTGCTGCGGCCGGGCAAAAAGATTAATTTCAGCGCTGCTGGGCGAAAATAAAAAATATGCGTTACACTTTGTTAGCCAGCAGAAAGAACGCCAAATTGAAGTGAACCAAACGAATGACAAGCAGTTGATTATGCGACCACTAACGAACTAGTTCAGCTGAACACAACTGTACGTAATGACTGAAATTGAAAGAGCTGTAATAAATAAACGAATTTGCAGTTCAGGCGACGAGGGTATGTTCTATAGACAAAGCTGAATATATATAAATTCCATAAAAATATATGTCCTTACAGCTGTGTTCATAAAAATAGTAGTGCGACTGAAATGTTTCTGATAAATGTAATATTTCAATCTTGTTAATTTTTTAAATATTTTACTGGCATAAATCTTTGCTTGTTCACAGTTAAATGTTTTCAAAATATAAATTAAAATAAAATTTAATGTTTCCATATACTTTTCAAACTGAATTCATATTGAATACGTTAACCTAAATGCAGAGAATAGAGAATATTTGCCATATTTCTAAGACACCTACAACTTCACTCATAAAACACCTCAAACTGCAAATATTCAGCAAGGAAACAGAATGCCAAAATTGTTTCAAAAATATATTACTTATAAAAGTTGGCAATAAAAGTGAATAAGAAAGCTCAAGCGCTTCATATTTGATATGAAGAGCAACAGTGCACAATTCAAACAAATAGCTGAGCAGCACTAAAGCGTTTACTTATGCATACAACAACAGGGAGAGGGCGAATATGCATATAGATGCTGTGCTCCACATAAATATTTCAGGAAATATTGCGCCAAACACAACGTGACAAATCAAATGAGAGGAAGTTGCAGAGCAGCCCAAGCTGAGATAGAGTCACGTGCAGAACAACAGAAATATATGAATATAAATATATATATGTCTATGTATATGTATATGGAATCTGATGTGTGGGCATGTCAAGTGAGTGGGATGCAAATCTGCGCGGCGACACAGCAGCTAACACAGCAAACAAATCCAATTTGGCAACAATTCTAAAGAAAAGTGTTGAATAATATTTCAATATTGGTAGCAGTAGCAGCAGAAGTAGAAGTAGTAGGACTCATTCAACTGCGGTTTAATTGACTTTCCTCTTGGAATTCCCAAATAGTTTTAGTTTATTATGCACTGCACACATTGAAAATGGGAATTGAGGCAGAAGGCAGAAGAAGGAGTGGTAAACTTTATAAAGTATATATATTCTCGATCTGACTATGCTTGCCTGTGAGTTATTGGAACATCAATTCTTCACAGGCTTCAGGGTAGCTCCTAGTCGAGCAGACCCCATTCTTACTGGTTTCTAAACTATTCATAGTGCACTCCGTTTATGCACTCGTTTGTTATAGGGTATTAGTTGGGCATTTAGCCGTTGTTGCATGTTATTTGCTATTCGTAATTGCGTTCAAGTGGTTTGTGGCCGGAGTACGCGGCGGTGGGGGGCTGTGTCCTCTAATTGATGCTACGCGAACGAGTCGCAACGCTTGAAAACTTTTGTGTGGCCTTTAAGCGTAAACTGTACTTTTTAGTTGTTGTTGCATTGTTGTTGCTGTTGCTGTTGTCGTTGTTGTCGTTGTTGTTACTGTGAATGCTTTCGCTCTAATTCGCCGTTAAGTGGCTTTTGGACATTTGTTGCAAAAGTTTTCCCCTTTTTTCACTCTCTCTCTCTCTGGGGTTTTTTTCCTTAACCCACTTAGTGCAGCAATTGCTGTTGTTGTTTTTGTATTCGATACTTTTAGCGAGCCGTTTGCGGTTTTCGCCAGTGTTGGTAAATGGCATCAGCATCTTAAGTTCTGTTGCGGTAAATTAATGAGTGACAAGCTAAAAGTTTTTCGCCCCAGACACAGAGCTCGTCTCGACTCGACTCAACTCGACTCGACCAACAAAGTTGAGCGCAAAAGCTGCACAAATTGCTGACGGCGAATGGAGCTGAAAAGTTGAATGGATTTGATAACAAATATCACACACAAATTACTTGAGGGAATGCCATTGGCACTTGTCGACTACAAATTGAGTGCGGAAACTGGAAGTGTGTTGATATGAATTGGATAATGCAAAGAAAATTGAAAAGATATGTGAAAAAGTATTTCATTTCTGATCACCCTACTTTGTCCTTAGTCTGAAAACTTGCTGTAAAAATAAACTTAAAAGTAGATTACCTATTATTAGCATTATTATTTCATATTTAACATGCAACGATCGAGCAGCTCACTTAGCTTTAATTGAGATTTCTATTGGCTTTAAGGTTCTGTTGTGTCATTGAATTGCCCGTGGCATATGGGGCGTATGTGCGATATTATCTCGTCCCATTTAATGGCCACTTCACGTTTGCTCGCACTGCAATCTGCAATCACAATTTGTTGACCATTTCGTTCCATAAATAAACCAATAATTTCATTTAAAGCCCGCACCTGTTACTGAAAGCACAGCGCAGCGATTCGTGAATTCGAAATGCGTTGTACTTCGAGTAAACCTCACTCTATATATGTATGTGTGTGTCTATATATATATATAAGCATATATGTGCGTGTGGCACATATTCATGTGAGTCTCTCTGTGTGTATGCGGCTTTGTTGTGGGTCATAAAGCTTTACGAGCAGTCGTCGACGGTCCCGACAGCGCCTCATTGTTATGGACAATGATGTGCGGAGAGACAAAAACACGGCGCATAAGATTTTTATGTTCGCATTTTTTCTGCCCAACACGAAGAAGGAAAAAAAGAAGAAGAAGAAGAAGTTGTTTTAATTATAACACCTGACGGCAGTCAGCCTACAAGGCCATCGTACAAGTGTCTGCAGGTACAGTCAACACAAAAGCTGCTGCGCGCATTACGTATGCAAAATTTAATTTCACAAATGAGAAACGTTTCACGGTCACTGCGACTGCGACTGTAGCTGCGACTGTAGCTGCGACTGTGATTCTGATTGAAGCTGAAATCACAGTTTATCACGCTGTCTCTTGCTGCACGGTCTCGTGCTGTCTCGCTCGCACGCTGTCATTGTCTTGGCTCTGCGAGCTTCCTTTCGACTCTATGCGAATATTTGTTTTATTTTCTTCTTCTTCTTATTCTCTTTGCTGCGACCAGACACAATTTAACAAATTAAAAAAACAGAGAGAGAGAGAGAGAGGGAGAGAGAAAAGGGCGCAGCGAAAAGGGAAGCAGGGCAGGAAGCACAAACCGGACGGAACCGTATGAAACGGAATGACCCTGACCAAGAGCTGCGCAAACCGAGGCGAGAAATATGCAAAAATGGCACGAATTGTGGGTGGATATATCCTGAACTCCTCCACACAGAATCTGTGAATACACAGCATATGCATACAGCTAGCAGCTGGCATAGTTTCATTAACTAAGAGTTTTCTTTTTTTGTATAGATTGAAAGGGTTTTGCTTACAATTCAGTTAGGGCATATGATGCAGACATAATTTAATTTATTAAATATATAATAATATATCTACAAATATATAATAACATTTAGATAATATATATAAATTTCTTTTAGACACATTAAAGTTGGTAAATTTAGGGCTTAAAGTTGCCAGTTTGCATAGGTTTAATTTTACTTATATGAAGTGTTAAGTCTTACAATGTGAATGCTGTCAGAATATACTTGGAATTGTCGCACAGATTCACAATCGCATATACTCACTTAGATTTCTCATATATCTCATCTTAATTTACATGGAAAAGCCTTTTGGGCATACTCACCTAAAATGAAAGACAAAAACATGTATTAGTTTAACATAGAATTCAATTTGAATAGATTAGATTAGACTAGATGGGAGATTAGTAATCGATTTTGAATTCAATTTGGAGTTAGAATTTTTAAGAGCGAAAACATTAATACGCTTCCCCTTCGCTCGCGCATTTTACGCTCACTGCAGCTCACACAATCAAGCGCTTTTGTTTTTTAAGAATAATTGATCTGGCATCTAGTTGCTACTCAATACTTTAGACCAGGACATGGGAGGAGAGTTACTTCCAATTCCATTAAACTAAATGTACAACAAAAGAGCCAGTTTCTATAAGTTATTCTGATAAGCTACTCTTCATACACAAGTTAGAATGCTCGAGGAATAAGTCTGATTGTCATGACAAGTTAGTTCCAATATACTCGCATATAAAAGGTGACCAAGGGAGAGCTGAACAAAACGGAACTGAACCGAACCGAAAAAGATATTACATTATCATTATCTGAGTATACATTGAGGCCAGTATGTGTGAAAGGGCACATTCTTATATTAGGCACCTCGACTCACACTGTCTGACGAAAGTGAGAGCTTCAAGTGTAAGATTGCATTATGGACAACTCGAATAAATATGATGGCTCACTGCCCATGGCCAATTCGCATGATCGCATTTTCTTTATGATGAGTAATTTCAGTTGCCTCAGCAACTCTTTATATTTATATTATGTTTATTCATTTATATTTATATAATTGTATCAGCTCTTGCCATCGACAGCATGTACTTCATGGCTTATTCAATTCATTTTAATTGATTCATATTTTTATTTGTAACTTTGGTATTTTTTGTGTAAAACATTTTGTTAAATTAAAATATATATTTTTCATATATTTATATTATATTTATTTATTTATGTTTTTGTGTATGCATTTACGACTATTTGCCAACTAAATTATTATTCATTTGCACCCACGCAAATGCAGAAATATGTGTTAAGCCATAAAAAAGAGGAGAGCAGATCGGGATTGTTTTCAAACAAATACTCTATTCCCCAGATCCACTTGAATATGCACTAGCAAAGTGTTCAGCCCTTTTTCCGGTAACGAGCCGAGGCATAGACATCATGGGAATTACAGTCCGCACGTAGGCCTGAATTATTGAGCAGCCGTTCGGGTAGACCTTGCTGCTGGCTGCTGGCTGCTGCCTGCTTTAATATGGTATTAAGTCATTTCATTTATTATTGACGACCCACCGCTGTTCGCTTTGGCGTCGGCTGTCAAAAATGCAATCGCCAAAACGAGCCAAAAAAAAAAAAAAAAACAAAATCAAACCAAAAAAAAAAGTATAAATGCCAAACAGAAAACAGCAGCAGTAAGAGAAATGGGAAGCGCATGCAGCGAAATTCAATTACTACTATGACTGGCAATCGGCGGCAAAGAGGGCAACACAGAAGGGGCCAAAGGTGGAGCAGGATGTGCGGCTGTTGGGAACGTAACGAGACGTAACTGTTGTTTGCACATAAATTGTTTGTAGTTATGCCAATGCTCATAATGCATCTCTCTGCGAGTGTGTGTGTGTGCGAGTGTGTGTGTGAGTGAGTGTGTACACAGTGCCATCTAGCACAACCCCCTCAGCTGCTGCCATTTCTCTCATGTGTCAATGAAAAACTGCGAGTAATCGCAGTAATATAAAAAAAAAATTGAAACGCCAAAATGTCGCAGTTTTTCCAAGGCAATTTATGTGACCTCTTGCTCTCTCTCTTTCTCTCTTTCACTCACCCGCTCTCTCTCTCTCTCTCTCTCACTCTTTTTTATTACTTAACACGCATGTGGTCATAATTTTTGCCTTTATTAACAATGCGAACGACAACAGAAGTTCCAGCAAATGGCAGCTCAAGCAAAATAACGAAACAAATAACATAAATGGAATAAAATTTTATAAATTATGATATATGATAAATAAGTTATTTAAGATGTCGCTTAACTCTGCTAAATGAGACGTTTAAGTGCTGTAGCCCTAAGAACTGATTACTGCCACACTAAAACTAAGAGAAAACTCAGCGTCAAGGCCACAAGTCTACTCACAAAGTCTATTAAATATCCCCTTGAACTTCAGCAGCAATAGTTACACCCAATGACTTTTTCTTTACCCAAACTATGTATTTTATGTTCATTATCTTTCATTACAGTCTTCAAAAATACATTTCATTAATTTCTGTTTAGACTAAGTTGCCTAAAAGGGTAGCAGGAGACAAATCTGTAAATATTTCAATACACAAAAAAGAGTTCTTCGACAAGATAAGTTCGATAGCTCATATCGATAACATTTAACTAAATTCAAATATGCATTACGATTAGCCATGGAAATATTTCTCAAATTTACAGAAATCCCAGCTTATTTCTTTCTCAATTTCTTCTTGTATAACTGACTACAACACAAATCCAATTAAACTAACTGCCTTGGCTTCATTTTATGTCGCGTCATGCTTATTTGATATATTTCATCTCAATTGATGTGACTTGCAATTAGGTTTTTGCCATTCAATTAGATTTCGGTACATGCCCTAAGCCAAAGCCACAGCCATAAGCCAAATAAAGTACCAGAAGTTAGTCAACCAGCCATAAAAGTCTCTCACACAGTTCCTTCTAGTTTCGCTCTCATATATTAAGCCAATTATAAGAGATTTATAACACTCGATTTGTTTAATAACGTGAGTTTAACCTCTTGCTGTGGGGCTAAGCTGTAGCTAAGCCAAACAGATGGCAATCATAACTTTTTAATTAACAGCATGCAATATTGACCATGTCAAAAGCTTCACATGCAGGCAGACTGGGAGAGAGAGATAGAGAGAGAGAGACAGAAGAGAGAGGAAATCCATCAGCTAATTAACTGATATTTAATTTCACGTCCGTGGCATTAAGGACCTCTTCAATTATCATGTAATTAAAATGCTCTCAGCTCTCGATTTTATTATAGGCCCCAAAAAATTTCGTTATTGCGAAATTTGTTTAAATAAATGACGTCATAAAAATGTAAGCGCCCGAGAGCCTAATGAGCGAATACTTATGGCATATTATGTGCACACTTTGCCATCTATCCTCCTCTTTCTCCCTCTCTCTCTCTCTCTCTCTCTGTCTGACTGGCTCCCTTCTAACAATTAAAGAGCTCGTTTGCTGGCTGAATTATGTTGCCAACTTAATAGTTTTTGCTTAAAGCACTTCAAGCAGTTAGTTACGTGGCATCTTCAGCTTACTCTTCGTGTTCTTCTTCTTCTTCTTCTTCTTCGTCGACGTTCTTTTGCTTCGCCTTCTTCTTCATTCTAACTGCTTGGCAACTGAAACCCTCGAGCCAATTGCTCAATCATTCAACTAATAGACCAGGC
Organism: Drosophila anceps; assembly: GCA_035045945.1. Taxonomy (NCBI): domain Eukaryota; kingdom Metazoa; phylum Arthropoda; class Insecta; order Diptera; family Drosophilidae; genus Drosophila; species Drosophila anceps. Next base: position 6,100,227 of record JAWNON010000062.1, read on the forward strand.
GACGATGCACTTCGCTTCTACTATGAACTCTGGTTTGGGCGTAATTGCAACGGGCTGGGGCGTGGCCCGGCAGACGATGCACTGGATCTTAAGCGTGGCATTGTCTAATAGACAACCACTTAATTGGCCTTTCCAGTCCGAGCACACTCGAGCGGCCATAGATAAGATAACAAATGCAATGAAAGAGAACCAATTAATTCTGGCAAATTCATTTTTTCTTCTTTTAGGGTAGCAGCAGCAAAAACAAAAATCAATTGAGCTGAGTTTTGTTTAGAATAAATGTATTTAAGATGTCTCTTATTTCAATAAACTAAGCAAAACTGAAACTGTGGCACATTTAACCCGACTTGAGTGCGCGCTTTCTTGTTGTCTTTTGTGGAATCGATTTTAAACATAAATTTGTTGAAAATGTTGAATTGTATAAATGCAATAATAATGTTACAGTAATGAATTCGAGCAGAAAGACAATAGATTACATTAAATGACCGATAAAAAGAGAATCAAGTAAGAGTGCAGAAGGCGGGAGTGTCCGACTGGTAGATATCTGAGCCCTGTGAGGAGCTGCTATTCCAGGTATTCTACACTTCTTGCATAGCTGCAGTATGAACTTTACTATAGGAACTTTACTAACTTTAGAACTTTAACTTTAACTTTACTTATAGATGCACTTTATAAATTACAAATCCTAATGATTTGCCAAAGCATAAATGTCCAGTATTAAAAATAGATATTTTGTGAGTTCCCATTTTCAATGTTCAGGGCCTAAAAACATATAATTTATATAGATACATATATGTAAGATATATTTATATATGTTGGAACCTTTTAAAACTATCGGTAATAAACCGATTCTATGTTGTTTCAATATGATATTAGTCTAGTCTGCAAATCAACATCGTTTAATATTTATTTTTATTAAATATAGCAATGACTTATTAAGCCTTTTGTAAAGTTACATTTTAATAAAACCTAACAGTTCACAATTTTATTTATAATTAGAAAATATATAACATATCACAAATTGAAATAAGAATAAAAAGAAAAATAAATTATATTATATAAATAATTTATATAATATATTATATAAATATTATTCTATATAAAATACAAATTCTCAATAGTTCTAAGACCTTCAACAACTCTTACAATTCGCTTCTGTCTGTCACTTATTGGAGAGCAATGTTTTTAATGAAATCAGTAACTCAACTTCGATACAGACACAATGGAAAATGTCCAAGCTGCCATTAGGACACAGGCATCATAACTCATAGTTGATGTGCAGAAGCGTGCAGAGCAGAGATTAATGTGTCTGGGCAACAGATAAGCAAAAAATATCTGCAGCCATGTGTGTGTGTGTGTGTGTGTATGTGTGTGTAGGTGTACAACAAGCAGCTGCAAGCATGTCTATTTCTACTTAGAGGCAAGAGGCATTTCGCTTGGGCCACAGCTCGAATTGGCTCCAGCTTTGGCATTGCCATTACAATTCATTTATATGTGTGGCATGTTTTATGGCATACTTTGTTGTGCTGCCATTAATCAACATTAAAAGTGTCAACAACAACAACAACAACAACAACAAGAGCAAGAAAAGAAAGGAAAGGAAAATGTTGAGCCAGCGCCTCGCTGTATGCAAAAAAAAAAATAAAAATAAAATAAAAGCGAAAAGCGCTCATAAATAGCTGACAAGGCGCCAAGTAAAAAGCTGCAGGCGTATGCCACTGAGAGTGTGAGAGGGCGAGAGAGAGAGAGAGAGAGAGAGAGAGAGGTAGAGTGAGAGAGGCAGGCAAAGGTGTGCTGCAAAGCAATCAGCAGGTGTTTGTCATATGCCGCGAGTAATTTATTTGCCCTGGCAAGTTGTTAATACACCAGTCGCCAGTCGGCAGCTCCCAGTTCCCAGCTTCCAGCTCCCAGTTGCCGGTCGCCAGTCGCCTTTTCAGCTCGATTTTCCAGCTATAGAAACAGCTTTCATCATGCGAGGAATGTTTCTTTGAGCGAAGCTTTTGTGTTTCAGCGTATTGTTAAAGTTGTTTTTTGTACGCTCTCTCTTTTTTTTTAAAAACATTGCGCGCTATGCACCTTTGCAAAAGTTTTGAATTTCAATTTCCATTAGTTAAGCTCTGGCAGCTGAAATAATGAAAAACTTTAAATTTGCATTTTGCATTTTGCAGTTGCCAAAATGCGAAAAGTTTTTAATTCAGAATAATTGAAATTTATAATGAGAGCGTAGCACAAAAAAAGGCTTACTAAATATATCTAAGTTATATATTAAATGAAATATATTAATTAAATCATGTAATAGTATTCGAAGCGGGTGTGCACTTCAATCGTTCTTGGCATACAAACACTAAGACACATGTAGGTATCAGATATATAGAAACACAAGGCTCTATTTTCTGAAATACGTTTTTAGCCGGGAAATACTGGATGCTGAATAAAAAAGGTAATATTCATAATATGTACATTCATCACAGACATAAAGTCGATCTCTAGCTTTTGATGGTATTCAGGGTTTGCTTATAGACCCAAAAAAATATAATATATATATATATATATATATATATATATATATATATATATATATATATATATATATATATATATATATATATATATATATATATATATATATATATATATATATATATATATATATATATATATATATATATATTAAATATTTAAGCTCTCTAGATTTTGTGGCCTTTGAGATTGCAACATTCAGATGGACAGATGAACAGATAGAAATGGGTAAATGGACTCAGCTCATCATACTGATTAAGAATGTATGTACTTTTTGGCATTTGCCACGCATTCCTTTGTCTATTACGTTTGCACAAAAACAGAATGGCCTGAATTCCCATTGAAGAAAATGATCTAAGTTATAAATTGCTGCAAAAAGTTTTGATTGTAGGGCTGTGAAATAAAAAAATTAGTTTGAAAGTAAAAAATATGCAATAAAATCAGAAAACATTAAAAGAAATTATATAATATAAAAAGTGACAGCCAGAATGAACTCAATGAACTTTGCTTTAATTTGCATTAAATATTATTTGCTTAAAGATAAAAAAAACTTGTTTTCAAGTGCAAGCATAACATGCGAAAAAAGTGAATTTAAATATTTGGGTATCTCCAGTTCCTATCCAAAGATAGCTATGACTAAAGTTCAAAACTTTGCAATCAAGCTATAACAATCGAAGCGTTGCCAATCAAAGAATTCAATTATTATTAGAGAAACTTTGCACAATGTGAGCTGAAGCTCGCTACCTCTGCCACAATGCCAGCCAGAAGGAGCTCGACAATCTTTTGAAATGCTTTTCGCTTAACGCTCGACCTTTGGCACAAAGTCAGCGGTTTATAAAATGTTTTGCATTTAAATTAAATTGAATAAACCGCTAATCCAATTCACTGGCCATACCCTCTCGCTCGCTCTCTCTCTCTCTCTTAACAGCAGTGCAAACAAAAGCCAGACAAGTAACAAGGAACACAAACAATTTCCATATCCTTCCGTTGCCATTGTGAACTGTTCTGCCAATTAATTTGCATGTTGAGGGCGCTGCCATTTTAAAGTTTAGCAGCCATTCGCTATACAGTTAGACAAGCCATTTAAAGCTGCCACGCCCCACAGCATGACAACGTCAATTAGCTGACCCGACCTCAACAGCGCCAATTGCACTCTACTCTAGAGTCAGATAGAAAGAGAAAGAGAGAGAGGGAGAGAGAGAGACAAAGGCAGCGGCAGCGGCAAAGACAATGACTGACTTGCACGCTTCACTGCGGACGCCCAAAAAGTTCGCTATAGATTTTACCCACTGTCAGCAGCTGGGTGTGTACTGTGTGTGTGTGCAGTGTGTGTGTGCAGTGTGTGTGTGTGTGTGTGTGTGTTGGCGCGTGTGCTTAATGTACCGCAACAATGGCAACTACAGTCTCTTGGCGAGACTGCGACTTTTGGCGCAGTTGCGCGCCTTTAGTTGACCAGAACTCCAGAACTCTGCAATTGCCACACACGCGCAACTGAAACAAAGCAACACAGTTGTTGTCATTGTTGTTATTGTGGCTTTTTATTAAATACGGTCCAGCTAACTATATGAATTTGCCACTGCCCACAGACCACGGGCTACCCAAAAAGTGCTGATTCACCGCCTTTAAAATGCGCAGTCATGAAAATAGTAGTGGCAGCCACTCTTGAAAACAGCTTTAAGAAAACCAAGCTACGAAACAAGCAGCTCAGGCTTTATGTGATTGACGGGCTAAAAAGCAAAGCTAGCCAAGGCTAAAACTTTAAAATTCATTTAAATACGATTGGATTATCAGATGTCCAGATGCTCCATCAAAAAGCCATAAACTATATAGTTCTATATTATATAAAATATAGTTGCTTTGTATGGAATGTTCAAATAGGGGTATTCCGATACTATAAAGTTTCTACTTAACAGTATATAGCTGCTATTTCCGATAACTATAGTACAGCAAGTATTTAGGCTATCTATGCATTAAATTGTTGAAATATAAATAAATTTTAAAGTATACCAAAATTTCAGCTGAGCTAATTCCTCGCTTAGTTGAAAAGTATCAGTGTGAGTACACTATTTCGACTCTTAAGAGAGTATTCGAATGGAAACTGGTGCGTAATGAAGAAAAGATAGCGCCCGTATCAACAAGTATTAAAGAAGATCCAGAAAAGTCGATGCGATGTCGATCAACTAATTTAGGCAACTGAGTCATGAAAAACTGAACGTTAAGCATAAATTGCTAAAGCGAATTCCAATGATTTCAATGATTCCTTATTCCATACATAATGTCATGAATGTAGCTTCAAAATAAAACCAGATTAACTTGAATTTCTCAAACTATTTTAGTTTCATTGCGTTTTCCTTTCCCATTGCTCTCATTTTCTCACTCTAAATTTTTTAATAATATTATTTAAATATTTAAAAACCTAATTGAATTAAAGAAAAAACTAAATTTGCCAAACACTAATAAAAATATACTTGCCTTTAACTTCGGAATGATGATAACATATTTTTAATAATATTATTTATATACTACATATTTTGAGTAGTTTTTCTTAATGAAATTCCATTTGGTTAAGCTTTATTGACTTTATTGACCTACAACTTCAAAGCTATTAAAGGCAGAAATGTCAGTAATTTTTTAAGCTTTCGCCTGTCAAATGAAATGCTGTTAAAACTGCCAACACTTAATATAATATCTGTCAAATTTATCGCTTACTTCACCGCAGAGTAATTTGCTCATAATGCATTCTGACAGTTGCAAACAAAAGAAAATTTGAACGTGGCAGTCGGGCGTAACAGACTGCACAATGCTCGTCTGCAGTTCAACAAAAAGTTAATTTATGAAGAATGTCAGTTAATTGATAATTTTCTGTAAAACAGGCCAATAATGAACAAATAAACCTTGGAAAGTCCTGAATGTAAAACAGATCTTCAAGTTATCTTATAACCAAGTATAAAGCAGACAAGGCAGTTAGAGTAACATTTATATACTGTATTTACATATCTGTCTGTGTTGGAAATATCAATTTTGTAGCTCTAGTTAGTAGACTTTCCGTTGCAAAAGTAAAAGTAACCCACGATAAGCCATGCCCTCCGTTTAGGTATCTTTATACAGGCATAGATACATATGCTATAAATACATTCCATATTTCAAGTATCTAGCTTATCGCTTTCTTAATTGTATTAGAATGTGACGGACGCACATTCAAAAAAAATAGATATACCCTTCTCACTGCCTGAACGAGTATCGAAATATGGTCTGTATAGGTCATAAGTGTAAATCAATAATAATTATTAAATTGTTAATTACATTTTAATAACTGCCATAGCATTTTGCTATGACTGGCTTCTGTAAATACTGAACTTTTTTCGAAGAGCATTCATTTGAGTTATTATTATAAGTTTATCTATATATCCGCAACTAAAAATAGCTATGTAAAACAAGAATATTGATTGATAGTGAGTGGAAATGAATAACCTGAAGCAAACAAGTGCGAAAAAGATTGATTGAGCTAATAAAAGATAGAAAGCTATCGATTGATTCGTAACAACTGCAATCTCAAAACGAACAAGACATAAATCAAGAAACCTTTAAGCTCAAAGTTTATTGCATGATTTTAATACATCAATAATCATATTTCTTTTATTGAGCACATCAAATCAAAATATTCAAATATTTATGCGTGCCACAAAAGATGCAGGTATAAGAGGAAAAAAAAGGGAATCGCTCTGATTTTTATCGCTGCAGCCAAAAGGGTTGCAATCGAGCAACGAATGGTTTAATTTAATGCTTAATGCAATATATGTTTATTTTGATATATTTTAAGCGCATTAAGGGCACTGCATACAGCTTACACTGACCTCCTGCCCGTGCCGCCACACTGTTGCGAATGCATCCGCTCGCTGGCTGCGAGTAGCTCTCGCATTTCCCAATTTATAACCACAATAAACCGCAACAAAAGCGACAACAGCTACCATAAACTGCAGTCGCCTGTTGTTGCTGTTGTTGCTGTTACTGGTGTTGTTGCTGTGCCCCCCGCCCCCCGACATGTATAAAATGTCATAAAAATATGAGCGCAAAAGCAAAAGCGAACCGAAGTAAAATCCAGCAGGCATATATGAAAAATGAAATGCCAAAAATGCTTATCCTCGCCCTCGCCCTCGCCCTCGCCCTCGCCTCGCGTCGCGCCTCGCCCGCCCAATTCGCATTCCCAATTCCTTCCGCTGCCTCTGTGGCTACACAAGTAACACAATTTTCTGCTCGAAATGCTAAATTCACATAAATTATACCCTACATTGAATGGCTGAGCTGCTGGGTAGGATTGACGTAAAGGCAAAGCAATTGCTTATTACTTGTTAACAATTGTTTTGAGTATAATTTTGTTAGATTTATTATAGAACAATTGTCTAAATCAAAATATTTGAAAATTCGATATTTCAATCAATTTTATTTGTATTTATTTATATTAAATTTGAAATTAATTTTTAAGCCAACAAATTGGTTTAAATTGTAAGTAATTGTTATTCAGATTGAAATCGGCATTTACTTATTTATATTTTTTTATTTATTTATTTTTATTTATTTTTATTTATTTTTATTTATTTTTATTTATTTTTATTTATTTTTATTTATTTTTATTTATTTTTATTTATTTTCATTTATTTTTATTTATTTTTATTTATTTTTATTTATTTTTATTTATTTTTATTTATTTTTATTTATTTTTTTTTATTAATTTTTATTTATTAGTTTTTATTTATTTATTTTTATTTATTTATTTTTATTTATTTATGTTTATTTAATTATTTTTATTTATTTATTTTTATTTATTTATTTTTATTAATTTTATTTTTTTTTATTTTATTTATTTATTTATTTTCTATTTATATTTATTTTTTGTTAATATATTTATTTTTTGTATATATTTATTTCAGAAGCTCAATTTTCAAGCAATGAATTACACACAAAATTTGATATAATTTAATAAGAAATTATTATTCTAGAAAATTGTCAGCTAATAAATTATTAATTTAAGAGTTAGCTTTAAGCAAAGTGTGCCTTTAAGTTCGAATATCTTAAAAGCCTGAATGTTCAACTCTGTTCAACTCAACTCATACTCATACAGAAAACAACATACATAAAAGGTTCGTTAAGATAAACTTGAAATTTTGGTTACTCAATTGAGTTAGTCTGTGAAATTGATTCAACATTAAAGTCAATCTACATTTCAGTTTTGAAATATTTTAGGCATTGGAAGTTCTTTAGTTTTGTCATACCTTAAGTAAAGCAATATCTTTATTTAGTTTAAGTAAATATTATATTTTAATATATTTTCACTTTTGCCTTCTCAGATTAACCACATTCTACATTCAATTTCGTCAAAAATTTCATCGCTTAGCCAACTTATATCATATCATTAACTTATAGACAACAACTTTTCATAATCATATTCACCCTTCCCCCCTTTACTGCCAGGGCATTTGCTATTCGATCATACATACAACTCGAGCCAGCAACTGCCTGTTATAGTTTGTGACTTGCCTTATTTATGCAGCACCGAAAATAAATTTGCACTTGTTGTTGATGGTGAATTAAAATGCACAACAGATTTATATGCACACGGAGGCATAGCCCATAGACCATACGCCACTCCACTCCACGCCACATTCTACATGATGCCACAGGCAAGCCACCCCTTATCAACGCCCCTTGGGCCACCCTCGCAAGGTATGCGGCGAGCAGCCAAGACTTGAGCCAAGAGTTTTGCGGGCGCATTTAGATTTTATGAGGGGCTTCCACGTAAACAACTTTCTAGTCCCACCTGGAGTCCATGGCAAAGTTTTTTGGTTTTGGAGGGGTCGACGATGACGGCGGCGGCGGCGGCGGCAAAAGTTTAGCGTAATAGCTAAAACAAAGCCAACCGCAAAAACTTGGACTTATCATTAAGGTGAAATATATACGCAATGGCCGAGGAGTAGTTGTGATATGTGCGCCAGGCGCTATGCAACATTTTGTTGCCACTCGGCAGCCATTAGACAGACGTGCGTTGCAGGAGCTGTCACGCAGTGTGGTCTCTGCTGTGTGTGGACGAGTGGGATGTGTGGTTATAGCCACAACACAGGGTGTCAATCAATCAGAATGGCAGCTAAAGTGGGGCCGGCCGGGGATGCGACCAAAAGATTGGGTTCCATTTCGTTGGTGCGTGTTTGGCTGCCGCTCGGTTGCACCGAATCGACGTAATGTGCGGTGTTTGCTGCACTTAACGAGATGCCTACCACACACACACACACACACACACACGCACACACACAGCAACAACACCCTTCATTTGTGTTGGCCAGAGTCTGTGCAATTTGGCCATCAATCATATGCTTTGATTTCGCCTCTCTAAATTTAATTGACTTTGATTTTGTAAAGTTGACCACTGTTTAGGTGTGTGTGTGTGTGTGTGTGTGTGTGTGTGTGTGTGTGTGTGTGTGTGTGATTTGTCTAATTTGGTTCGTTTTGCTGCTGATTGAGTGACAAATCTTTGATGTATTCTGAAATTGGACTGATGCTCGCGCTAAGTGCTAGCCGAATCGAATACAAATCGCTCGACAAAATTGCATTTGTCATGCTTTTTTTGATAGCAATTTGCGCAGCTTGTTTGCCGTTCGTTTGTTGTTGTTAATGTTTGGCTGTCAATGCCAATGTGGAAAGTTTCGCTGTACGTATTTGAGTTTGGCTTACATCGATTATCGAAGACCGAGCAAATACATTTATAGGATATACCAAAAATTGTTTTTCCTTTCTGTTTGCAGTTGAGAATTCTTTGTTTGACTTTTCAGTTGTTTGTTTACTGTTTTATTTTTATTATTTTTTTTTTTTTTGAAAAGAAAAGTCATTGAAGGTCTTTGTAACATTTGAACAAGACAGCACATAAAAAAAATAGTTGATAAATATTATTCAATGAAATATTCAAGAAACTTTGCCAAGACAAATTTAAACATGGAAAAGTTACTCAAATATTAAATAAATATTTGCTTAGGTTGGGTGAGAAAAGAAGAGAAAGACATTTTAATTTATAATATTAATTTTATAAAAATTAAAGTAAAGCGAAAGTGAGACAGAGAACAGAATATAGTCTGTAGCTTAAGCTGCAAGTTTTTAAATGGATTTCAAGTTCGTGACAGTGACACAAAGGTGAGCTCGTGTTTAGCAGCGTAATTATGATAAATAGATTTGCTTTTAGCAATTAACACCTGCAACAGCAACAGCATCAGCAGCAGCAGCAGCAGCAGCAGCATCAACTGGCTCTAAGACTGAGATTCTAAATGAGGCAACGAGCAGAAAGAGAGAAACAGCGACATTCACCTGAGATTCTCGCTAATTGGCAAACCGCGTTCAGACTAGGCAAATGTAAGAGGGGAAGTTGAGCAGAGAAGCAGCGGACGCGTAAGCAAAGGTGTTATATGAAATGTTATTAAATAATTATTGTAAAGCGACGCATCGCAGCTTAGTTCAGGTATGTAGAACGTAAGGGCTTTCGAGTATTGGATTGCCCAAATGCGCGCGATTAATTATTCATAATTAGCCGCTGACTAAATGCCTAACCAAATGCCTTGACAGCGTGTATTTTATTTGAAATAGGGCTCTGACAGCGCCGAGCCAGTCACAGTTGTTGGCCAACAATGCGAATGCTGTTTATTTTGCGGTTCAGCCATATTCAAAAGTTGGCCTTTACAGCGAGAAAGGGAGACAGAGAGAGAGAGAGAGAGAGAGAGAGGGAGAGAGTGAGACTGTCGCATTTATTGTGATTTATATGCGGCATTTAGCTGTTGCGCACCATAAAACTGCCATTTCACAAATTTTTTCAAATTAGCCGAAAAACACAAAAAAGAATTTTGATTGTATTAGGATATATAGCGCAGCTGAGGAATAGAGCGGCGCTGAGCGAGCAGCTCTCAGCAGTAGAAATCAGCTGTCAGCGTGCTACTTTTTAAAGTGTAAGTGCTGAGGAATGATAAAGCTATGAATAAGTAAGATATACATATACCTTAGAGCTGTGTCTTAAACAGAGCTTAAGAATTTAGCTTAAATTAATTTTTTATTTTTTAGTTTCTTTTATTTTTTATTAGCTTTGGATAGTTGATAAAACTAGAAAAATGTTTTGTCATAAGAAAAATCTGCTTAAAATATTTATGCAAAGTCTTTAAGCTTAGTTTAGGAGAATACTGTACTTATAGAGTCTTTGGTCTAGCAACGGAACAGTTTTATTTATTTAAATGTTTTTTTTTTTTTTTATTTATTTTTTTTTTTATTTATTAAGCGTTGCATTTATACAAAGCAAACAAAAAGTATCTTAAGAGCACAAGTAGCATATAGTATAACCAACCAGATCTCTTGCTAAATTCTCATATGAGGAGTGGGACTCTGTAGTTGGCCAATCGCTTTGGCATTTTTGGCCCAAAAGATTAGGCTTCTTGCCACACAAAAAAATATTATATATATCTTTATAGGCAAAAAAGGAGGCCTCAAGTCTGTAAATTAAATAAGCTAGCTTTAAGCTAAACATTATTATATTGGAATAAAGTAAACATTGAAGTGAATTGAATTGAGGGATTTATATTTGTAAAGAGATTGCGGTCATGCGTTTTGTGTTCTGTGTTCTGTCTACTCTTCACATGCATCTATCGCTCTCGCAGTGCATCGACTTGATCATGCCAAGCAGTTCGAGCTCATTACAATTAGTAATCATTTGATTACAGCCACTGAAAGGTTTCTAACTTGGCCATATTATATGCATTTAGTAGCGGACGACAGCACGACAACCAAAGTTGGTTGTTGTGAAAGCCCAGTGCGAGCATTAAAGTGAACATATAGTTGTTAAATTTGGTTGGAAGTGACTCAAAGCTATACGAAAAGTCTCGATAGCTCAACAATTCAAATTTCTATCATATCAGCCAATCAGCACTCAACAACAAGTAACACCAATCAACTCAGTAGCCTTTTACTCAGAGTACATATATTTTTTATACTCAGATTTTCGAACTCTTAAGTTGGAAGAACCCAATTGCTAACACACTTTCAGGCATATCAGACTTCTACTCAAATGTTGTTAATACTCTAATGCTCTAGGTAGCCAATCCAATCAGCTAATTGATAATTATTTAGCTATTTTCTAAATAAGAAAATAGACTTGCTGCTGCTGTTGCTCTTGAAATACTGTGCAGCAGAGATATCTGGATGTAATACACACTATTTAAACCTACACATATGTAGTTTCTATATATTTAAGATATATCTAGGCATCTGTTTATAGCTTCATCTAACGCTATTGCCAACTGCAACTTGTGCCTAGATTTGAGTGCGTAAACTGCTTCGAAATGAGTTGACCGACGGCTTAAAACAGTTCAATTTAGCTATGACAGTGAGTTATGAAAATATGCGCTCAGCAAAATTGTTCATATTTTTGGAATTTTGTCTAGTCGCTGTCTACACACACACACACACACACACACACTTAAATATATATTTTTATACAAGTATACTGTTATGCTTAGCCAGGTGTGTATGGAGCAGAGCCACAGCCACAAAGACAACAACAACGACAACAACAACGACAACAACTTTATATTTATGTAAATATTTAGCAACAACAAACAACACAGCTGCCGGACGAGCACTCAGCTCAGGTGTTGCCCCACCGTCTCGAGTCTGCGGGCAAGGCACGTGTATGAATATTTAAGGTAAGCACTGTGTCAACTGGGAGGAAGCAGCCGCCGCCGCCGCCGCCGCAGCAGCAGCAGCAGCAACTAACTGCTGCCTGGGACGCGCGTCTAGACAAACTTGAGCTCAATTTTTGGTAAACTTGCAAGAGACACAGACACACACACACACACACACACTCACTTACACACACTTACACACACTCACTTACACACACTCACATGCACACATATATTCATATTTAGCACACGCGTGAACTTTTTGGCAGACAGTGAGAAGTAAATTTGTTTTTTTTTTTTTGGTTTTTTTTTTTCGTTAACTTTAACACTTTTTTCGTGTCTAGGTCTAAACACTTGTATTAGGAGCTAATTAATTGTTATTAAATATTATTGGTTGGGCTACTCACTCAGCAATGCTTTTAGATAACGGCCAGCGCTCCATGGAGGCCTGATACTTCATATTCTCGATTTGCTTCTTTAATGCGTCCCGATCCATGTTTTGTAGAGCACTGGGATCCATGGCGGCTAAAATTTATCCACATACCACCCCTGCAAAGCCAACAGAGAACAACAGTGAGCGAAATGTTACCAGATGCTATAAAAGCTGCAAAGCTGCAGTCTCTCACACTCTACCTCTCTCTCGCACTCACACTTACACACATAGGTATATTGTGATGCTCTCGCATCCCTTTACACTGCTTGTCGCGCCCTGCACGTTGGGGGTTTGTTTATGGGGGGAGTTGCTTTAGGGGTTGCGTTAAGGTTTGTTTTGTTTTGCTAAGCACCCTGTATGTGCTTATATGGCCGGTGTCTGGCAGACCTGAGCTGAGCTGAGCTGAGCTGACGCATGCGTCAGCTAGGCACAACAAATCAATAGAGAGAGTGAGAGTGATAGAGAGAGAGAGAGGAGAGAGAGAGAGTTAACAGCGCCGCCTGAAAGGCTGCTATAAAAACGCTTTGGCCGCCGCTGTTAAGCGGGCCCAAAAACACATTTGTTTACCTCCGCATGCGGGCGGTGAGTTTTTCTTCAGCTTTTTTTTTGTTTTGCAGCCAAAAATAAAAGGGCGCGCCCGAAAACTTAAAAAATGCTTAGCCAAATAGCAAAACCGAAATGCACAAAAAACAGCTGAGCCAAGCACGCAGCTGCCGCACGCGCTGCCGACACTCTGCCTCTCCCTCCCCCTCTCTCGCTATTATAGTCTCTCTGTAACTCTCTCTCTCTCTCTCTCTCACTCACACTCTCCTGCTTGACCGGCTTTGGCGCTGTAATTTATGAATCTTTTGCTTTGTTTATTTAGTAAAGACGGATTTTGTTTTTCCATTTTGTATTTTTTTTTTGCGTTTTGTTTTTCGTTTGCTCGCCTCGTCATAAATAAAAGCAGCGTGTCAAATATTCTTCTTCTTCCCTCAATTTTTTTTTTTTTTTGGTTGTATGGATGGTTGGGTGTGAAAAGTGAATAAGGGCGGTGAGAACATGATGCGTGTTGCGGCACAATTAATTTTCTGTTAGCTGCGAATTGTTTAACTAAGCGTACTTATTGCCTGTTTTCGCAAATAAATTGAATAGTAGAAAATGAAAATGAACTTAGCTCAGAAGACTTTGGGCATAAATAAGGAGAGAAAACATCTATGAATTAGTTATTTTGAATAAGATTGAAATTATTTATAAATAAAATACAAAATTTACTACATACTTAAGATGTTGAGAGCACAACAAACCAAGTGCATTTGATTGCTAAGACTTTAATATTTTTTATTTTAACCACAGTAAAAAGACAAAGCAAATAATACAAACAAATTAAATTATAATTAATAGAATTATAATACAAGATAAAATTTGAATTCTCATAAAAAAAAAACTGTATTTTTTTTTTAAAATAAAACGTAAAACTTACATTTCTTGTTGAAATATTTAAACAAAGAAAAAAATATTAAAATGTATAAAATATATTAATTAATGATAATAATATCAATTAATAATAATAATATAATACAAGATTTTTTTGATATAATTTTTAATTTATTTATGCGCTTAACATTATCAAGCTATGCACTGAACAGAACTCTGTTAGACAATACAACAGCGTTCTGTTAGCAATGACAGAGCACTGTTTGCTTTAGCGCAGACACAAACCCGCACTAACAGAACTGTTAACACATGCTGTTAATATGCGCTGTTAGCTTTCAACATTATCGCATGCAACAATGTGTTAACAATGGCTGCGAGTTGGGAGCTCGTAATAAGCTAACGACTGTCACATCATCAAGAACTAATACCGAACTCAAATAAAAAGCCGCAACATAGACGAGCAAACAATATTGAGGGTCTAGGAGCTGTGCTGCTGCGGGTCTGACAGCGGACAGACAGCTGTGAACCACAAGCAGCAGTTGCTGTCCAAAATGTGAAGTGCCCCATAAGGTGGAGTCGGCTGACTTCCTATGTCCAGTGAGCCGAACAGTCAGCCCGTCCCGTCCACACACACACACACACAGTGACTACTAAAACCTGACACCAAACAGAAGCGACGGAGGCAGCCGTGGACACTGATGCACAGCTGTCGCTTTTGTAGGTGTAACTGGGAATACAAAGGGGACGAACCGGCCAGTTGGCCAGCTTTTCCGTGTATTGGCCAACTCGGGCCAGCTCTTGATATACATATACAGACATGTATATGCACATCATTTTTTGTCGCTTCGCTAGACAACTGACAGCGGTTGTAGCTGCTCGCTTGCTCTCGGGCTCGCCTGCTGATATCCCTGCGATGCCAGAGGATTTTAGGCTTTAAGCCAAGCTGTCCAGCAGCTCGAAGTAGTTTCTCTCTCTTTCTCCCTTTCCCTCTCTCTTTTACATCACGTTTGCTTTAAGCACTGGCCAAAGTGTTAATGGCAAAAATTTTATTGTAAGAGCCCAGATTTAATGTTGGCCTGATACCACGACTCCTGCACACAGCTTCCCGCTTCCCAGGTTCAATTCTGTGTAAAACATGGGTGCCGCCTGCTGTGCTCGAGCATGTGCATGTGTATGTGTGTGTGTGTGTGTGTTTGTGTGTGTGTGTGTGTGTGTGTGTGTGTTGACAGCCCTGACCAGCAGCACTAAAAGCTTAAAGTTGGTTTAATTAAAAGTTTTACTGCAGCTCGCCTGTGACCACATGGCTAGCACTGTCCAGTTAGCTGAGCCAATTCAACAAAAATCACTTTGATGTAAGTAAGACAGAAAAACTGAAGATTTTCTTGCAGATTGTTAACAACTATTTTGGCTAAATATTGAGTTATATAATTAGTAAAAAATAAATTCATAAACAACTTTGTTAGCCTGCTCGAGCCCTGTTTTACCCTGCTAAGCTCTGGCTGGGCCGCAGCTGAACGTTGAAGAATTCTAAACTAATTGCTTGCAGCAATTGCAGGCGTCTGGCTGACATGTGACCCGAAGAATAGGATGCGCCATTAAGCACAGAGATACCAGCAGCAGGCAGCAGGCAGCAGGCTGCAGGACCAAGGATGGAGCCAAGGATGTGTGCGCTGCAGCTGAAAAAGTAGCTAAAATTTATCTTACAGTTTCTTGGTCGAAGAACATGCAACGGACATAAATCGTTAGCAAAATGTTTTTGGCGGTTACAAGCAGCGCAACCCACCCCCCCTCCCTTTCCCCCACGCCCCACCGCCCTTCACTTCACTTCACCATTCCCCCTCCCTCTCCACAGAGACCACAAAGTCTGGCGCTGCCATTCCGCCCGGCACAGAGCTCGAGTGTTTCGCGTGTGTGTCAACAGGCGCTCAAGTTTTTGACACCATCTAAGGCCCCGCCGCCCAGCAGCAGAGCTGCTGCCCCAACCTAAACACGTGCCCCTCCCCACTCTCTTCCTCTATCTCTCTTGCTCTTCTTCTGTTGTTCTGCAAGCGACAAGGACAACTAGGAAAAGTCAAGTGATTTTCTTTTTTTGATTATTGTTGGCATCCTGTTGCTGTTGCTGTTGTTGTTGTTGTTCACAACCGCCAGGCTCTGTCAGGCAGTTAGTCAGCCATTGCAAATCAGTATATATAATCGTGTATATATATATATATACATTATTTATGTACTGTGCGGCGTGCAGACAAGTCTGGCTGAAAAGAAAAAGTTTTAAATGTACATAATTCACTTGTACCTAGCCAGGCCTATATCAAACAGCTCTCAAACCTCACTTTGAGGTTTCACTTATTTTCATCATGTTGCTTGGGCTGCGGTACGCCAAAGGCGACGTCTCAAATTCTTCATATAATTGGCATTAGCCTAAATTCGTCCAACTGCGGCAGCCACTGAATTATGCAGAGGCAGCTGAAGCTGAAGCTGAAGATGAAGATGAAGACGAAGACGAAGACGAAGACGAAGAAGAAAATGTCGTTTGCGACACATTTTTGGCTTGTTAGCTTTTGTATGAATGCGTTTAACATTCATTTTTCCCAAAAATATGTCGACTTTGTGGAGGCTTAAGCAGAATGAGGGAGACAGAGGAGCTAGAGAGAGAGAGTGTGCAAAGTGCGGCTAGAAGCATGGCTGCAAATGGTAACAAAAGGCAGCCTGAGCTACACATTGAGCGGCACTCTGGGAATTTATTTAATAAATTGTATCAATTCGCTTTTAAAGGTAATATCGACAGTTAAGAGGTGTGCGCTCATACATTTAAGCAAACATAACATGCATATCTAATATCCTGCTGCGCACCCCACTCACAACTTCTATTCCTTGCCTTTGTCTGCTGTGCAAATATTGCATTCCGCTTTGTATTCTCTTACTTACTTTTACCCATATCAACGCCACAGTCATAGCATTTAAATCAATAATTGATAAGCTAAATCAGCCAAATGCCTTTAATTAATCTTCATAAAGCTGTGTTCATAAAAATAGTAGTGCGACTGAAATGCTGAATAGCAAAACTATTTGAGAAACAATTTTATTTTGAGAATAATTTATTTATATATTAATCTTAATACTTTTTCCAAATTGCTTTCAAAATAATTTGCTCATCAGTCGCACTACTATTTTTATGAACACTGCTGTAAATAATTGGAACCAGAGTTGGCGACAAATGTTGTGTGCCTATGCATAAGAGCAAATATCTACAACTAACTAAAATGTGAATGACGTATTTAGGTCAGACAAAGCCTCCTTTACAATGGCAACATTGATTTGTTTAGTCAACAAAAAACTTCAAAAAGAGGAAACAAAATTTATACATTTTGTGAAATTTGCTTGCTGAAAAGTCAATGCGTTTATGATAAAGAATAGTTGAATAACTCAAGAAGATATGCAGGTGACATATTCCAGCTGGGAATGAAAGGAAAACTGGAATGTAAGACAAATTGTTTCAGCATGAACATGGTGTTGATGGCCACCTCCTGGCACCTTAAAGTGGACTGCGAGAGAGCATTTAGGAATTTACGACCATACCCAACGTCAAGACCAAAGCACAAAGGTAAAACACATGCAACCCATGCTCAAATGACGCACCGTGGGAAACCTTGCCAATAGGCATAGGTTATTTGATAAGGATTTTAAATAAAAGGCGCAGCATAAAGTTTTCTGCCTCAATCATGTGAGTTAAACATAAAGTCATGTCTATATTTTACTATACTAAGGCCATTCTCGAGTAGCCTGACAAACCTACGTCTGGTCGCTAGCAAAGCGTTCACTGACTTCTATTTAAAAAAAAAAAAAGTAATTCTAAATAGCGAATGTAATATTTATTTTATATTTATATATCATAAAGCTAGTACAGATTTTTAACGCTTCTTAACTCGTAATTCATCACAGATACCTATATCTCTCGCTGTTTAAAAACCAAATCAAGTAAGTTAGAGAGAGTGACAGCAATACAAAAAAATATATATTTCAAATTGTAAATCTGTAGCTTACGCACAGTCGGACAGACGAACAGACATTCGCATGGCAGCATAGACTCAGTTTGTCAACCTGATGCAGAATACATATATTGATATATATTTTACGAGGCCTTACCCGCCTCCTGCTGCATATTCCATAAAAAAAAGTTATTCAGCGCTGCCCTCCCATTGGCAATGTTTTCAAGACATCAACAGAAAGAAACTAAACCATGAACTAGTTCGAAAAAGAAACTTAAAAGAAAAAAATAAGGTAACGAAGAAGCTAATCCCAAACATATATGAAGAATACAAATAAAAACGAACTGAGCAGCTTAGCTAGACAAAAAGTGAAAGACGAAGCAAGTCTCAAAGCAAAAAGCTAAGCAACTTAGAATTATAAAAAAAAAGAGCAAACAAAAAAAACACCTTTAAGTAGAAGTGCAAGAAAACAACTTGAGCGAGAAGCGAGCAGTGAAAGCAAAAGCAAAAGTGAACACAAAAGCTTATCGCAGTTTGTTTTTTGTTCTTAGTTAATGCGTGCGAAAGGGGAAGGGACAAGAGCAAAGCTAGCCTAATGCAAACTGACAGGCTAATGCAAGGCTCAAGGCAACTAGAACACATAATCGGAATTAGAACGGAGAGGCAGACAGAGATAGAGCGAAAGGGAGAGAGAGGTAAATAAATGTTTACTATACTCTGTTCACAAGGTGCAGAGGAGTATATTAGCACTTGCAATATTTTATGTATGTATACAGCTCTGTGTTCATAAAAATAGTAGTGCGACTAAAAAGTTGGGCAACATTTAACATTATTTATGTATATTCGAATATTTAGCAAATGCTCGGCTAAATAATATATGATAAATTTAGATCTAGTATGCTCATCTGAAAATATAAAATATCTAATCTAATCAATCTTAAGCAAATATTTCCATCTGCTTTAAGTTTCTCATCTATTTTTACAGAGTATTCAGCAGTCGACTATGCGTGCTTGCTAAATTCTAGCTTGTTATTGTACTTGACTAGCTTAAGTTGCATTAACTTCTGTTGACTCTGACTTATGGCTAGCAATTATAAGGCTTATTGCCTCGATACTTGAGCATTGTCTATCAAAGAATCGAATTTTGATTGGGGAAAATTGTTTAAGGCCAACAGAAGTTGTTAGCCAAAATAAAGAAGGTTTTTGATGTGTAAAAGCCAAAATTGAAATCAGAATAGCTTCAGTACGAGATATTCTAACTAGATATTCTATTCTATAGTTAGTTAGAAATAAATTGAGTTTCTTTTCAGTTGGCAAAACTCTTTTTCACACTCAATCAGCATCTTTTCCATCTAATATTATTTAATATATATATTAATTGATACATTTTTCTATAACTTTTTATTTAGTTAGTTACCTTTACATAAATTGCATTGAATTGACGTTTAAGAATTCTTTTCACACTCAATTTGAAATCTCAATCAAAAACGTTTTCATTTAATAAAATAATTGATATATTTTCCAACTATATTCTTTTGCTTATTTAGTCAGCTTGAAGGAAATTGAATTAAAGTGAATTAAAATTGAATTCAAGTATAAGGATTCACTTCTCACTCACTCACTCACTCACCCAACAATCGCACAGAATTGTTCGGGACTTCGGCAGAAATGTGTTGAGCATAAAGCAAAACAAATTCGTTTCGAGTGTCACGTACTTCTGCTGCTGAAACAATTGCACAGTGTGCAACAAATATTTATAGAGTCATTAACAGAATTTCGTTTCGTTGATTTTGCTACCTTTGAGTTTGGCTGGCCTGGCGAAGTTGGCTGGCTGGCTGGCTGACTGGGCGTGTATCCTTCGTCATCCAGCCACAACTTGAAGACGACAATTTGCTGAAAACTTTCAACTCGAAAACTTTGGCAGGCAAAACCAGCGAACCACAAAACGCAGCTGCAGCTGCAGCTGCAACTTGAACTGCAATGGCAGCTGCAACAATGTACAATCAAGTGTTTTAGGCCACATTCGCTGAATCAATTTGCAAAGCTAAATAATTTAAGCACGAAATGCTTTCGGTTCCGTGGCTCTGCGTCGCGATTGCACCCAAATGAGCTTTTGGTATATTTAGTTCCGGACCGTTGGTCGGCTAACCGGGCTTATTAGCCGTAAAATGCGTTAAATTATGGCAGGCAAACAATGCAAAGTCGCTCGTGCAACTCCTCAGCTGCCAGAAGCTGTAGTAGCTCGACCGCAGTTCCCCTGCCACGCGGCGTACACGTGATTTATGCCTGAGCGTTGCTGCCTAACAGCATATTAATTTTTAATACCCAGCACAACAGCACCGGCACTCGAGTCGACTCGCTGCATTCAATTTATGCAAAATTCACATAATAAACAGCCAAAATACATTTTCGTAAGTGCGCAGCTTCACACAGAACTATTGGCTCAGCGATTGCTGCACAATTCATGTTTCTAATTGCTCAGGGACCAATAGCTCTTCAAGTGAACATGCAGAAGAGCTAGTGAAAGTTGACAAAGCCCTTAACCATCTTTCTATTGAAGATGAGGAAGGGAATGTAGAGTTATCTTTATGTTTTCATGACTGAATTGTTTATAGAATTATATATATTATATATATTTATTTGTCGTGTGGCTATGATATTTTGAAGTTATAATGTGAAATTAAAAACAGAGTATTTTTCGAAGTCTTCCATTTCGTAATTGCCTGCTACTGTTGCAGCAGTATTCATATGCGACTGAGAGCTTATATAGAGTTTTTCTCAAAGATATTATCCGAATAAGTTTGGATGATCTCCACGCGGTTCTTGCTACATTCTATAGCTTGTATCCACTTATTCTCACTGTGTGAAAGAGAGAGAGAGAGAGAGAGAGAGAGACTGACTAAGCTAGCTGTTGCTGAAAGTAGCCCCAGGTATTGCTGCTTAATGCGATTGAACCAATTGGACAGCTTCGTTTCGATTGTGATTCAACGACTAGAAATTGGTATTCTGGCACATGGTGAAAGCCAGCACACGACGAATTTGCGAACGAATTGGGCGTAGCTTAAATATTGTATAAAATTGGAACAAAAGCTGAACAAATTGACATAGACCCGACATATTCTTATTATAACAGTGAAGGTAAAGTTATCAAACTCAAGTTAAAGAAGCTGTAAAGTAAATATGGAGTACAAGTGTACAATGTTTACATAAATTAACAAGCTAAAATGATTTCTCTTGTGTACAGAGCTGAGCACTCGACGTGTAACCTTTTCAATAAGTCACAAATGCAATTTTGAGACTGATTTTTATTTACTTCAAAGTGCGGCATGTGTGATAATAATCAAAAATTCAGAATCAATTCACTTGGCCACCTTGTGTCTTGGCTATGGCCTTCAGACGGTCAAGCAACGACTCGCCTGACGCACTCACGGACAAATCTAATGCAATCACACTATTAGGTTTGGCTTCCATCGCTTATATCTATTTTTTTGCTTTTACTTTTTTTGGCAAAATTCCTTTACACGCTTGTAAATATTACACAGAACCATGATTTAGCAACTCTATGTATAGATAGCTGCTAAATAACAGCTGCGCTGACGGTTACACCAACCTGATTCAACCTTCTATATGATTTTTTAAAGAAAAGTAGTTTTGTTCTCTTGCAAGAAGTGAGCGTAGAGGACAGCTGCTAATACTGCTTAATCCCATAAGCAATCCAACTGTAGCTGCCTAAGGCACAAATTGTATATGAGATTAGCTCTGCATGCAACTGAAGCTGCTGCAGTGCTGATCAAATCATTGAAGCTGTGAGATCGTGTTAAGGAATTTTAGAACTCTAGGTCAGATTGTCAAGGAATTAAAGTAAAAACAATTTGATAGGAGTAAATTTTCAGGTTAAGAACAATTTTATACAATATATATTTGATGAATGATTAATACTATAAAAGATTCCAATCAAGGCAACTTAGTCTTTGCATCATTTGATTGAACTGAAAGTCGCGCCAAGGATCTTTAGATTTCTAAGCTCGACGGACTTCAAATTGAAGTAAAAACTGCTCATTTTTTGTGCATTTTAAAGATTTTAAGTTTGTATTACAATGAAAGACAAATTTAATATAAAATGTATTCAAATTCAAAACTGTCGATGAAGGATGCATACTAGAGTCGAGCCTGTGGAAATGAGCCAGATCAATTGATTAAACTTAAGTAGACTTTAAACATTATGCACTAAAATTAGAAACAATTCACAATGAACTATAAATCTTCTTTTTTTTTAAATTTATATATCATATCAATTCACAATTTCATACAACACTTTCAATATATATAATGAGTGCACTGCTCCAGGGTATGAAACCTTTCGAGTTAGCTTCAATTCACTTATTATTTACTTGAGGCGGGAGCAGCACGGAGTGGGGGCGAGGTGGGAGAGCGCAAAAGTTAGTGTAAGTTATAGCATTTAAAGAACTTTGCCAAGTTTGTCTGGCAATTCATATAAATCAAACGATCCAAACGAAGCCCAATGGCTATTAAATTTACGACCTGACATAACCAGGTTCCATCGCGCGTAGGTGGACTCGGAAGATGGCAAATGGAAGATGGTAGATGGAACCATTTTGCAACCGTTTCATTGCGCCTCAGTTTGTTTATCGGCCGTTTGCCGTCTGCCGTCTGTTTGTTTGTGTTGTCTGTTTGCTGTTGATGGCCAACTGCAGTAAAAAGTGAGGCTACAAAAAAATGCAATTAAACGCGTTTCATGTGACACTTTAGCTGCCTCTCTCTCTCTCTCTCTTTCTCTCTCTCTCTCTCTCTATCTCACTTTGTCCGTCTGTTGCAAGGAGCTGGGCTCTATTTGTTTGACCAGCCCGGGAGGCTATTGGACTATTGCATAATAATGGTAGCATGAGTGTCGCGAGTGCTGCAGGTGATGGGATATTGAGCGAAAAGAGAGAAGGACAAAGCACCGAATTGATAGATAGATTGCTTGAAAGAAAAAATACGATAATAGCAGTTATCTGTGGCACTGTGGGTAATGGCAGCCAGCGGAGCGAGCTTTGATGCAAGCATATTGCGCAAAAAGGGCGTAACAGAAAAACATATAAAGGCCACATCAATTTATGTGTTGCCAGTGGAAAAGCGAACAAAAAGCTACGTTTGACAGTTGCATTACACACAGCGGGAGCCAGACAGATATATAGTAGGTGTACTGGCAGTAGGTGTTGTGCGACTAAGAAACAATCTAAAACGAACAGCTCAAGGAATCTTGATTGCAAACATGTTTTTCATATAGTAAAGCTTACAAGGTAAACAGTAGATGGAGAGAAGGAGAGGTAAAGATAGAGCAATAGAAAAAGGATGAGAGAGAATGAGAGAGATAGTACGAAAGAAAGAAAGAGAGAGAGAGGGTGACAGATAGTGAAGAGACCCATCTCATAGGAGGTGGCGGAGCTTTAGCAGTAAGAATCGGCCAGCCGAACAGCCAATTGAGATTCCAAGGATAGATCGACCATAACTAGAGACATATATGTACATGATAGAGAAATGCAAAAACAGTAAAAAGATATAGAAGTCAGAGACTGACGTAAGCTAAAGAAACGACTAAACACACAGAGTAGAGGTAGAAGAGGGAGAGTGAACTCAAAGCATCTATTGAGAAACACTAAGAGATGAAGGGAATAAATATAGGTCGAAAGAGAGAGAGAGAGATAATTGATTTTCGATGTAAGAATAGGTAAGTCAATCAGCTAAGAGAGATTCCACTGATAGATAGACTAAAATGAGTATAACAAATAGAGCAATCCAGAAACAATAAATGATAAAAAAAAAACAGAAATTGTCTTTAGAATCAAAACAAAAAGAGACAAAGTTAAGAATGGATAGAGAAGTTAAGCCAAACCAAAAGAACTATCAAGAATATGAAAAGAGGAAATTAAACAAGAAACTTTGAAGTGAGTGAGAAAATAGCTAAAGTAAACAGCTAAAGAATGAGAAGAGTGAGAATACAATTGAAATGCCTAAAACAAGATGAATTTATGATTAAATATCAACGCCATAAAGTACAGAAAGAGAGTGAGAACATGGATGAAAGACCAAGTCACACCGTTTATGTGTTTTAATTATCATAAACATTTACTAAACAATAATAATAAAAAAAACCGAAATGAGAACAAAGTGAGCCCGAGTGCCTGGCTATCGAGTGTCAAACACCGACAGAAATAAAGGGAAAAACTGAAGAGTGCCAGAGCGTGCGACGCTTCATAAAGTTGCGCTAGCTATTATGCTGCAAATGACATGTACTTAAATGTTAAGCGACTCAGCTAAGAACAAAGATATATATACATATATACATATGTATATAACGGTGAGGGGGGGGGGAGGCGGTAGGGCGGTCGAACAATGGGACACACCTACGAAAAAGTTGAACACAAAATTAAATGTAAGCACTGTAAGCGCAAACCCAGCCATTAAATTTGCATTAAAATATTCAATTTGGAGAGACATGGCCAGCATGGCATGGGACACATTGTAAAAGATGTGGTAGATGCTACTATAGATGGGCTGTGGTTGTGGCTCTAGCTCTAGCTGTGGCTGTGGCTGTGGCTGTGGCCATATCTGCTCCTTGTGGAGTGCATCAAAGGCAGTGGGCGACTTTTATGAGTAGATGACGATGACACAACCTCCAGCCGCCGTCGCTGCTGCTGCTGCTGCTGCTGCTCAGCTAGCTGTTGCCCTCCACAGCCCCATAACACGATCTGCAGCTCTAGCTGCCTTCTGATTCTTCTTCTTCTTCTTCTTCTTCTTCTTTTATGCTTTAATTATTTGTAGCATGCAAAGTTAAGCCCCAACACACACAGACAGAGACACGCAGACATTGGGCAAGGTATTAAGTTGTAAATATGTAGAAAGCGCTGCAGTTCACAGCTGCCAGCTGCCAGCTGCCGCCTTCATCTCTATTACTACATCTGTGTGTGTGTGCGTATGTCAAAAATGAATTACATTGCAGTCAGCAGCTGTGTGTGTGTGTGTGTGTATGTGCTGAGTGTGCGTGTCTGCATATTTAAGAGCGCCGCAAAGTATGCAGCAAAGTTTAACAGCTGCATGGCTGCTGCTGCTGCTGCTTCTGCTTGCTTGCTTGCTTTACGGATTTACTTATGTTGTTCTTGCCAGCATGCACACACACACACACCCTCATACCCACACATACACACACACACACACACAGCTCGCAGACAGCCATTTAGTTAGTGGCTGCTGTCGAGTGCTTAGTTTTAAATCCGATACAATTTACTTTAAGTAAGGACCATAAATTCACCCTATCAGAGCACAACACACGCACACCCACACACTCACACACACACACACACACTTTGATTACAGTTCAGATGCAGTTTTTCGTACATTTTTAATTGAGTGTCACGAGAGCTACGAGTATTGCTATCTCTCTATATATATATGAGAATGTTCTTATGTCTGGCTAAATCCTTTAAGGCTTAGCCACCTTGCCAAAGGATGAACTTTGTTAGCCTTTTAAGCCAAATAGTATTATATTTTGCTAAAATACTGCCTACATTCAGTGCACAAGCATAAAAGGCAAACGAAACTGACAGAATTCTCGGCACAGACAAAGTCGATTGTATTTCAGGCAAATCCAAAGTGAATTTGTTCCTTTTTGAACGTTTTATTACCTGAAACAGGTGACATTTACCGGCGCCAAAATTGAATTTATTTTTGCTCTGTTTATTTAACAAAGAATACTTTTTGTTTTGCCATTTGATATCTGTTGTCTTTTCATTTATTATTAATTGATTTTCTGTGCTGATTTTTATAATAAATTCTTTTGTTGAGTTTTGTATGAAAATCGTTTTAGTTCGAACATAAAGTAGCGTATGGTATATAAATATATAAAAATTGTATATTATATAGAAAATATATAATAACAAAATAAAAATAGTATAAACACATACATATATAAAAATTATTGTGAAGATGAATATACAGAAATTTTGAGTACTACTAAATTATTATATTAAATTATTTCTTGAGAATATATTTAACTTGTTTAATTTGTGTGACAAGCTTAACCATGTTTTTCTTCTTTTTTTTAAATTTAATCAGCTTTACAAACTTTTTAAAATTTTTAAATATTTCTTTATGCTATATATATACTATTTATTAAAAAAGAAATAGTATAGTTCGTTAAGAATTGATCGAGAAATTATATATTTTCAAAATACTATCACAAAGTTTTGCTGTCCAATATTTCAGTCGCACTACTATTTTTATGAACACACAGCGGCATATAGTCGAGCATACCAAAGATACCAGCATATATAGCTACTCAGATTGAAGAGATGGTAAATCAAGATCATATCAAATCAAATCAGATATTATAAAGTGTTACAACTTGAATCCCAAAATGAAGTGAATCTATAAGAATAGATACACAACGCCTACAAGTTTAATTGCAAAAGAAACTAAAGCTTCTACAATTCCAAATTGATGTTTATAAACATTTTATATTCATTATATTTCTAGAATAGTATCCATATTTAGCTTTGTATTCTCTGCACATCTTATCAAAATACAAATATGCACTCTAACAACATAACATCTGAGAGACTGGCATATCTTGCTCTGACAATCAAAGTTATCTCTATTCAATTGACTGTATCGAGCGAAGCAAGCGCTAAGCAGCATCAGAATACCAACAGCACATATGTCATATGTCGCATAAGTAGACAGGGACATCGCCTGCATGCCATGCGCTAAGTAACTCGCCCTGTTCCACATTTGCCGCTGAATCAACAAATTCCTGTCATAGCATTTGGATTGACCATTGCGATTGCTCGCAGCACTTATCGCAATTCGCAATAGCACTCTCCACGCACAATCAATCTGAATCGGAATCAGGATGTGAATTGCTATCCATGTGGGATAAACAGCAGAGCCCGCCCCCGCCCCCCCGCTCCACACCTCACGCCTCACGCCCCCCAATCACTTACCACTTCGCCCGCATCCATTTGGCGCACTTGTTGCCAACGCAGCGACGTTTAATCAAATCCATTTTTTTCCCCCCAGTTTTTTGCTCTGCTTGCTGTCCCGTTGCTTTTACACATGTTACAAATGTTCGAACTATTTGCAAATCCCCAACCATTCTTCATTCTGCTCGGTCCGTCAGCTTTTTCCCCTGGCCCAGTTTAACATTGCCCTATGCAAATCCATTGTGACAGCCACGGACGAGCCAGCGTGCTGAGCCAGATAGAAAAAAGCGACTCTAATTGAATTTAGTTTACGGCAGCAATTTTTTGTTTTTTTTTTTTTCCTTCTTTCGATCCTTGACCAGGCGCAACGAAATTCTGCTTCACTTCGGTTCGGCTTTGCTGGCCATAATTGAGGCACGAAAAGCGCAACGCACTGTGTGGGGGCGGCACGACATTGATATACATTGTGCGAAGCAGTGCAATGCGAGCGGAAACGTTAACATTTCGCAAAGGAGCATCCATAGAAATGCCGAGTTGCATCATTCCGCAGCGCGAGGCGAGGCGAGGCGAGCTGAGCTGAGCTGGGGCAAGCAGCCGTTCGCCTTTTGTCTGGCATTTTGCTAAAGGCCAGCGGCAAATTGGTGTCGCTCTCTCTCTCTCTCTCTCGCTTTCTCTGTGAATGATGGCGCAAATAATTGAATAAGCGATCAATAGGTGAACAAGTTGCAAGGCACCCGAAATTCATTTCGTGAATGTGATTTGATGGCAGCACAAAACTCGCTCGCAAAAATAGCGCAGAAAACTGAAAAACTGTTTAATTGAATTAGCTGCAGCCTAGACGCGGGTCAATAGTGGCACCAAAATGACCCCCCCCCCCCTCCCCTCTACCCCACCTCTCCTTCTCCGTCCTCTACCATCTATTCACTTGATTCATGCTGCCCTTTTGGGCCGTGGCCTAAAACTCTCAACAGTTTGTGCATTTGTTTGTTGTTGTGCGTGGGAGCTGCTGTTGCTGTTGCTGCTGCTGCCGTTGCCGCTGCAAAAGGTTAGCGGGATAATTGCTTTTTGGCCAAGTGGCGAAAGTCCGGCTAGCCATTCGTTATGACAATGGACTTTTTATGCAGCGCTTGTTAAGCACAATTTTGAGCTGAACTTTACTTTTTACGCTGGTTCTCTCTTTATGTGTTGGGCTTTTAACTTTTTTTGAATTCAGTTGAATTTTTTTTTATTTTATAAATTTTTTTTTTTTTCTATGAATATATTATAAAATATATAAAACATTTTTCAACGTTGTACTAGTATAGTTTAGCTTTAGTTATATTTAAAGTTGATCAATTTATTTTTTTGCCGATTAGAGTAAGTTCTCCTAGATGATTTTCTATACCATTTACCAGTTTGTATCAAGTTGCTACTATCAACAGAAATGCTTAGCTTTGTTCTTTGGTTTTATTAATATTTTCAATTATTTTTTTTTTTTTATTTTTTATTTTCTTTTATTTATTTAATTTAATTTTATTTTTATTTAATTTTATTTATATTTAATTTTATTTTAATTTAATTTTATTTTTATTTATTTTTATTTTATTTTTATTTAATTTAATTTTATTTTATTTTATCTTATATTAAATTACATTAATTATTATATATTATTATTTCTTGTTTAGGTTAAATTATTTTATATATTATTGTATTAAAGAATTTTCTTTTTATTCATTTATTTTTTTAAATATATAAATATATTTAAAAATTGTTTAAAATTTGTAATACTTGTTAAATTTTAATTGAATATTTTCATTTTTGTCAGCTGTTGATTAAGACATTTTTTTAATATTTTCATTTGCAAATATTATCATTATAATTAATTTTCATTCTATTCAATACGTGCATTTAATTTTAGAAATTTAATTTCATTGACTTATTGTTTTATATATTTAATATTTTTAATATATTTATATATTTATATTTAAAAATTATATATTATATTAATATTATATATTTAATATGCTTGAAATGACTTAAATATTTTTGTTCAGTGTGAGTTCTTCTTCTTTTCCGTATCCAAAACTTTCTTTAAAATATTTTTCATGAGCAGCTTTTATAAATCAAGCTGAACACACTCCATTACACCTCAATATTCACATTGTTTTCAAGCATGCTCCAGCTGCAGGCATCAAAACAAAGTTTACGCCCTTCAGAGCACATCATCCATTACCCAACCAAATTATTGCACCCATTCGCTGCTCAATTTATTATCCAATTCATGGGGAATAACAAAGGCGCACCTACCCGCCCCCTCCCCCAGCATCAATTGGCAAGTGAAGCCGCAAGATTAATTACCTCAACGCAGCAACTTTAAACCGCAAGTAACAAGTGAATTTAAGAGCAATTACGAAACTTTCCACACAGCTGCAAAGGCTACAAAACGCCTTCTTATCCCTTTCTGGTTCTCTATTAACTTGTTTTCACATCTATTTATAGATATATTTTTTTATATAGCTATCTCTCTCTGTGTCTCTCTCTTTCTCTCTGTCAACTCGTGCGTTCTTGCTTCTATCTTGTGCAATGCAATTTAATTTACTTCGATAGCATTTCAAATCCAATCAAATCGTAACCGGCATCAATTTTTCATGAAGCAAACAAAAATAAAAAAAAAAAATCAGTAAGAAAAAAAATACAACACAAAATAAGAGAAAAGC
Source organism: Drosophila anceps (assembly GCA_035045945.1). Lineage (NCBI taxonomy): Eukaryota > Metazoa > Arthropoda > Insecta > Diptera > Drosophilidae > Drosophila > Drosophila anceps. Next base: position 6,129,960 of record JAWNON010000062.1, read on the forward strand.
TGTAAAAGCAAACTGAAATATCAATGAAAAATTATGAGGCATGTGGCAAATGCAACAACAGCAAAACTGTCGACTATAACAATAACAAACAAAGTTGTGGCAAACTCTTTCGCCTCGGCAATCGACCAGGACGATCCAATAGCCAAGTGGCCATTGATGCGTTAAATAAAAACTTCAGCTAAATATTTCCCAAAGCAAAAACACAAGCGAAATTCTGCCAGCTAGCAGCCGATGACCCAAACTGATGCAAACTTGCCGCACGTAAAGCGGCAAATAAAAGTGCAGAGTAGAGGCGGCAAATGGGTGGCAATGGGGAGGGATATGAATGGGAGCCAGCTTAAAGCAAATGCTGAGGCTAAGCAAGCGACAAGTGAGAGAAAAATCACAAGTCACAATGGAAACGACTTGGGTGATGCCCTAGCTGAAGTAGCGCGAGAGTAGCAGAAGTAGAAGAGACAAGTGATTGATATTATAAATCTTATAGAATGAATTATTATACTATATTATATTGTATTTTTATAGACTATAAACTATACAAAAGTATAACATATTCATAAACATATCTTAATCAGTTTACGTATTAGCAATAGAACAGCTGAGGTATTCATAAAAGAATAAAAAAATAATTCGAAATTTAATATAGTTAAAAGTAAGTGTCATCAACTAGAAATTATTAGTTCTAAAATTTCAGTTTTAAACCTAAAAGCAAAGGTTATCATATAACTAAAGTTTTATAGTATTAGAATAATGGAAACATTAAATTAGATATTCGATTAATAAATAAATATAAATAATATAATCATAATAAAATACATAACAAATAAGCAGCAATCTGCTGTACGCTCCTAAGAGCTGGTTATACGAACGAGAAATGAAACGCAGATAAAATATTAGATATGGTTTTTGTCTGTATTTCCAAAGGGACTACTTCACTGTATATATTTTCAGGATTTAGAGGCGAACAACTGCTGCAAGATCTTTGAATAAAAACTGCTCAACTAATTTATTAATAATTTTCTATCAATTTCACACGAGTTCACAATCATTACTAAACTATCGCAAACATTAAAAAAAATTTCAAAAGTTATTTAAGTTCAAGATAGTTTAGAACAGCTTCAAATACAATTAACACAACATCATTCTCAGCTTTGGCTTATAACAAGCCAAACTGCCCAGGCTAGCCCCAGATATCTACTGCATATAGATATATCTGCGAGAGCTCAAACTCCATCAAGCACTCGAGCTAATCAACTAAGCCCACATATATGCGACGTATTATCCAATTACCGAATGCCAAATGCTTCATTACAATTTCCAATTGGTACTTAAGTATAGATGCGCATCATGTAAGCACTTCTGATAACTAACTAACTAACTAACTAGTTGCTAATTTAATTAATTAGTGTGGTAACACAATTGCAATTATACCTCATAGGTATTTATACACAGGCTACAGGGTATCAATTGAAGCAACAACTAACAAGCATTTGTCGTGCCGCCTCCTTTCTTTGCCACTACAGCAGCCGCCTTCTGCCTGCCTGCTCCTGCCCCTCCCCATGCAGCTGCTGCTGCCAATATCTGTTCGCTTCTTCTGGCGTCTCGCTGTAGCATCCGTTTTTAACGGGCCCGGCCCAGACACGTATACAAACATTTCATGGTTCAATAAATTTGCTGCCGAGCGTACCGGAAACTTTGCGAAAAATACATTGGGAAAATGCTCGTTGCAATGGAAAAGGCAAAAAGAAATTATCTGTAGCCGGTAGCTGGTAGCTGGTTGCTGTTGGCTGCCACGTAAATGCCACGCCTACGCGCCTTCGTGGCCAAAATGCGGCGCGCTGCCACTGCCAGCCACACACACACACACACACACACAGTGAGAGAGACATACACGCGCTCGTATAATTTCAGCTTTTTCTTTTATTATACATTTTCTTTTTTTTGCTGCTGCAATTTCTAAACTCTCTTTTTAATGGCTGCCTGCTGGCTGCCTTGCAGCCACGCCCACTGATTATATATTTTGGCCTAGTTTTGAAAGCGTGTAGGTGTTAAATTATGCATTGCCCACTTTTCACACCTTAGTTGTTGCTGCTGCTGCCGCCGCTGCTGCTGCCGCTGCAATTGTTGCTGCCCTTTTAATATGTTGCACAAAAAGCAATTAAATGTACAGCAGAAACTGGCAAATGGATTTAAACGAGCATAATTTATAGTTTTAATTAGAATCTAACAGCTCAGCTGCATTTGCATACCCGATTCGTAACTTGAGTGCGATTTTTCCAATGTTATCCGTTGGGTATTTACTTGGCCTAATAAATTGCATTTTTAATCAGTCTTAGATAATGGCTATAAATCATTGTCAATAAATTTCGTAATTCACACTATATAATTCAAGCGGCCGCTACAGCTGTGATCTAATCGAACGTTCACGAGCAACTGACTGCAGTTGTCAAATCCTGCATTCTCTTCTCTACAGTAAGCACTCAACTTAGATTGTCTTATTTCCACTCATAACTTGCATATGCGCTCGCAGCTGTATAGACAACCAAACATACATCTGTTTCCCACTCTCCACTGTTAAAAAACTCTGTACGCAGTATTGCAGACGCAGTATTGCTCAATCGTGGTCGCTCGCGCTCAGCTGCACGCGCTCTCTTAAAAATCTACACCAATTCACACATGTCACGCCATTGATCCGTTAGATGACATCAGAAGAATGAGCGAATGTGTGTAAGCTCTCACATTAGCTCACTCAGCTTTAAAAGCGCTCAGCGCAGTTTAACCGAAGACATTCGGTTCATCACTGACTTATGTCTTCTTCGCGCTTACCTGTGGATTGTGAATTTAGATTTTTTCATTTACACAGCCCAAAGTAAGAATTGCACATTTGATTGCGTGTGTGGGTATTTAGCTAACATATTTCACTCTGTTAAGTTATTTGGTTTACTTGTTGTACATTTGCCTCAATTCCACTTATACAAGCGAAAATGTATGCTCTTTGATTATCCAACATAAACAAACAAAACTTTTGCTCACTCACACTGTGACATATGTCTGTTATTATTATCTTATATATCTAACCAAATGTAAGCCAACGTAAGTAAATATGTTTGTACATCAGAGAGTGAGTGAGAGTGAGTCGACTGGCAATGCAGACTGTGCCAAAAGCGAGAGTGCACAATATTGTGAGTGTGCAATAAAACTGAGCTGTGATCCCGTTTCATATGTACGGTTATACACCAGAGTAAGTAGTGTAGACGACTGCGTTCGTATGCGTGTATGCGTGTGTGCGACTGAGTCAACAAGCCGCGCAGCAAGAGAGAATGGACATTGCAGTTGTTGAGAATGGCAGAAAACTAAGCGCTCTTGCTTTTGATCCCGTTTCATATGTATTAAGTGGTGTGGGGTAATACGAGTATGCGAGTGAGTCAGCTGAGAGGCAGGGATTACAGCGCGAGCAGAAAGTGGCCATCGCTGTTGAGAGTGTCACAGATAACGCTCGTCTTGCTGTGACGTGTAAGCCTACAAAGCAAATGGTGTGAGAGTAAGGGAGACGACTGCAACTAATGCAGATAACATATGTGTGCGAATAAGTCGGTTGCTAGGTAATAACTCCAGCGCTGGCAATGAGCTTGTATTGTGGATGGTGTGAGCGAGTTAAATTAGTTGTATAATCTCCGCTGTTAATGAGATTGAGTGCATATGCAAACTTAACGAAGGCATTAGCTGACAGAGCTGATTTAGTATATGCGCGTCTGTGGCTGTTGTTGGATTGCAGATTAAAACTGAAATGCCCTGTTTACCAACTTGCAAGGGCTTCAGCGTGCAGATAGACAATTTTCAGCAAATGTATAATGTGCCAAGAGACTTGCTTGTAAAATTTAATTTATCAAACTTCTACGCCGTTGCACAGCCAACAAACATAAGCACACACACACACACACACACACACACACAGGCTGCCACCGCAGTAAGAGACACCACACGGAAACAGGAAGTAGAGCGCAAATTTTGTGAATGCACTTCCGCTTAGTGGGCTGTGCATGCAACTCTCTCTCCACTCTCCCTCTCTCTCTCTCTCTCTCTCTCTGTGTGTGTGCGTGTCCAGATACGACGCGGACTTTTGTTATTTACAATGCAATGAAATGCGAAATGAACTATATCGAATATTGTATTGCATAGCAGAATTTATATGCACTGCTCAACACAATTACATGCTGCGCATTTTATAGCATACTTTTAAGCGCACGCATTACACACAAACAAAAGCATCAATTAATCAACGAAATTGAATGAATGACGCATCGCTTAGCATTCAAAGCCAGATATAGTCAATTACATGTATAGAAATTATATTTTTTATCTTTTTAATGCCCAGTTCAGTGTGTATGGAAGGTGAATATTATTTAAATATTATATAAAATTTAAGTAAAATTTGTAGAGTGAAAACTAAATGGTTTTACTCTTAAGAGCGTCAAATCCGCTTATTAATACCTGGAACAGTACCCCCGAGACAGAAGCCTTACCTTTAGCAGATATGTCATACTCATATATGTAGGTCTAAGTTGTTAGAAATCTCTTGGTTTGGCTAACAAACCAGCATGTACAAGTGTAACTTAGCTCCTTCTATACCATTCAGGTACATGGTGTATGTCATCCAGGTATTGCAGCCATGCAGGATCTCCAGGCGAAAATACTGAGCAACTTTAATGAGATCCTTAGATACATGAGAATGCAGAGTCATCCAGCGAGACCTCAAGGTAGCAAGGATGGAAGACAGAATTCAAGAGATAAACAAAAATTATCTCCAGAAAGGAGACTCTCGCCTAAACAGTCTGACTAGACATCTAGGTATTGCAGCTCAAAGTTCTACTAGCCGCACTAGAACTTTGAGAAGACTGAGACGCTACCACTGTGACATACTGAACCGGGGCTGGGCTTAAAATCTGTCAAATATATCCCCTTTGAACTTTAACTTTGATAGTTTCACCCCATAACTCTTGCTGCCCCCAAACTAGGTATGCTATGTCTCTTATCATGCAAAGCATTGGAGACATATACATAACTAAAAATATAATAAATAAAATAAATATATAAATTGTCTAAAAGGGAATATTTTTATCAAATGAAAAAAATTCAACAAATAAATCAGATCAAATTTATAAAAAAGTAAAGCTGTTGAGCACAGCTCAATAAAAACTTTATGCAAATATTTTATATTTATTTTGCATTATTTTTGCAGTTTTAATGAGCTCTCTACAGCTCGTGTAGACTCATTAACTTAAAGGTAAACTTGGGGTCTTGACCCTAATTATTGAAACGTCTAAAGCTGTATGCATTGCATAAAGCAACCAGAACTAGCTCACTCACTCACACTCACTCACACTCACTCGCCTCTCTCTTCTCTATCTCCCCTCCAGCTTTGTTGCCTCCACTCATAAATATATATACAGTTTTGTTAGAGGCAGCTGAAACTAATGCACGCCAATTTTCAATACAGAAAATCGAACTTTGAAGTGGGCGCCGACGCGACGCGTCGCGTCCTATTTTAAAGGCTGCCGGCACAAGGCGACAGGAGGACAGCAGGACAGCAGGACAGCAGGCAGCACACGGTTCTTATGGGGCATGATTGGACTTAACTTGCAACGCGACGCGTCGGCTGCTGCTGCTGTTGGTGTTGCTGTTGCACATCGCGTGCTTGGCCAAAAACCACTTGAAACTATTATTGATGAACACGCGCGATGAACCGAGGGGCAGATTATGGGACAATGGCAGCGTGTGGGGGGGGGGGAGTGGGGGGCTGCCAGTGAGGCAGGCACAAAGGCCAGCTGACTGACAGCAGCAGCAGCAGCAGCAGCTGTTGGCAGCATAGCTGCGCCGTGGGAGCCACTGAGGCCATTGAGTTGTCGCGGCAACCAATGCGTTTTGTGCGTGTTAAAGCGCACAGAAAATATGGGGAAAAAAATATGAAAAAAATATGAGAAAAATATATAAAAAAGCGAACAAAAATATGAAAACGAAAACGAAAAAACGCTGCATGCTTTAAGACGCAGGAGGCGGAGCCAGCACTTTACCACTTTTTATGCTTGGCGATAAATTAAAATTTTTATTAACATACTTTTCTGTTAGCAGCAGCCACGGCACCTCCCACACAGCCCACTCAGCAAACGTCAGCTTGTCCAGCACTCGACGCACTCTTCTCTCTCTCTGCCTCCCTGACTTGTGGAATGGGAAATTCCTGTCCAAGCACTTTTTATGAGTTGAGCAGCGCACGCAAAAACTGACCCCTAAGTACCAGCACCAACCATCCCCACCCCCATCTACCCTCTCTCTCTCTCTCTCTCTCTCTCTCTCTCTCTCTCTCACATTCTCTGGGCTGGCTATACAATTATAATTTGTTGACGCGCTCGCTAAGGCTTTCTAGTAGAAAGAAAATAAATAAAAGTGCTTGCTCAGTGACAGAGTTTCAGCTCTGGTGAGCTTTCCATCTTAAGCGCATTTTCCCAGCAAGCTGCAAATGCAAGCTGCTCTGCAGCAAGGCGCAACTATTATGGCCATGGCCCAAACGATTAACATTTTTTCCATTTTACATCAAATTATGCATACGAACTATCCGATAAGGCGATAAAAAATGCTTAGATTGGAATTGGAATTGAAATTGAATGCGAATGCGAATGCGAAAGCGAAAGGGAAATGGAAAGGAAAAGCGACAGCGAAAGCGAAAAAGATAAGTTGCAATAAGCAGAAGTCATAGCAAGAGCATCAAATGTAATTGGACTTGGGGCTGCTTAAAGGTTAAATCAATTCAATTTGTGACAAGCTGCTGACAAACTGAAAGTAGCTTGGATTAATTCTAAATGCCAGAGCGAAGCTAGAATTTTATGAGCGTGAAGCGTGAAGGAGAAGGAGAAGAAGCGCAGATGGCCATAAAAGCGAAAGCAGCTGAGGTTACAATGTAAAGGAAAAGCGATTTTGAAGTAATGAAACATGAGCAACAAGAAAAACAATAAGAAAGGCATTGAGAAGCGCAGAGAGAAGCGCTGAAGGCGAGCAGAATATGAAAACTTAAAGATTCATTAAAACAGTAGTCGACTTAAGCGGCACAATAGTAAGGGAAGTGAAAAAAGAAGCTGGAAACAGTAGGACAACATCGATAAGCAGATAAACAACAGCACAAAGTAAGCATTTCAAGTAAGAAACAAAGCTAAACCATTGACAGACGTAATGAGCAGCGCTAAATCAAAAATAAAAAAAAAAAAACAAAGAGCTAATCGCGGCTAAATGAGCAAAAAATTAAGATCGTCAATCAACTCATGAGTGAAGTAATAAATGAGAGAATGGGAAGTGAATAGAAGAGCAGAAAAGCCCAAATACAGTCGAGAAGTTAATTCAAAACCGAAGAATCAGGCATCAAATTAAATTATAGCAAAAGCCGATGTCAACACAAACTTCTATCTTAATATTTGCATTTAAACAGATTATTCTCAAATTATTTATAGATACATGAAATATTTTTTTTTATTTTTAGTTTTATTATTATTATTTTTAAAACTATTAATTCTTTTTAATATTTTTTTTATCATTATTATATTTGTTATATACACAATGTAGATATGTATATAACAAATATAATAATGCTAAAAAAAATGATTAATAATTATAATAATAATTAATAATAATTAATTATAATAATAATACTTATATTTATGTTTAAATTTATTTATTTTTATTATTATTGATTTTTAGTATTCTTATTTTCTTCTTTCTTTATCATAATATGTATTATTATTTACATTTTTTATACTATTGATTTTACCATTATTATTTTTTAAGTATTATTTTATTTTTTTATTATTATATATACATGTAAAATTATTTACATATTTTTTTATATTTATTCTTTGCTTTCATTATCGTTTATTTTCATTATTAATATTATTTATTCATTACTATTTTTTATTATTATTATACATATATTTTTTATTTATTACTATTTTTTATTATTATTTTTATGTTTTGCTTATTACTGTATGTATTATTAATTATTATTTAAAATTATTTTTCTTTTTATATTGTTTATTAGCTTTATTATTTTTGTATTCTTTTACATACATATTTCTATATATTTACAGTTAAGCCGATTTCTCTCTCTCTCTCTCTTTTTCTATGCGCGTAATTGAGCTGTTAAATATGATTCAACAGATTAAATAAACAAATTTGTTTGTTACGCAGATTACAAATTTCATTTCATTTTCTTTTTTCTGCACTTGCAATAAAAAAAGTGGAATTAGTTGGCGAACAAAACACAGCGTTTGCTATTCAAATCGCCAGCTAACAATTATTTATTGTCGATTATTATTATTATAAAAAAAAAAAAAGAATTGCGCATTTAATTAAAAATTAATTGAAACATGTTTAATTCCGTGCGGCATTCAAACAATCTGAACAAACTGAACAAACGACACCTAAAGCCAGCGAAATGCTGTCGCCAAATTCAGCAAATAGCACGTAGTAAACCCCAGCCCCAAGCCCGACCGCCCGCCCGCCCGAGCTGCCCTCACCTGTAATGCTCGTATGTTATGCAAATACTTTGCACTGCTGTGAATGCCATGAATGTGATTGTGAATGGGAACGTAATGCAATCATCTCTCGGCCAGCCAACACACAAATAAACAACAATCGAGCGCATCAATTCCAAATGTAATTCAATTAATTTTTTATATTTATTACAAATCGAAAGAAAACAGAATAACTTTATAAATGCAATCAAACTGAAAAGCTAATTGACTCAGTAGAACATAAAAAAATATAGTTTTTAAATTGATTTAAAACACCCCACTCCCCATTTGACATATATGCAGGGTATGTGAGGAAAATATGAATGTCTGCTTTGCTTACAAAATGTTTTTTAATTGAATTTCAGATAAAAGATATAAAAAATAATTCATATATATATATATGTATATATATGGCGTAATAATTGCCCGTGGGCGTGTCGCTGACAGCAACAAAAATACACACACACACACAGCACACACACACACACATGCACAGACATGCACAGACATGTGCATAAATGCATTTATATACTATATGCATGTAGATCGGACAGTAAATGACATTGGAACTGACAACTCGCGCGCATTAACCGCAGATGCAGAGGGACAATGGAGTCCTGGTCTGATGCGGTCTGCTCTGTCCTGGCCTGGCCTAGCCTGGACTGGCCTGGTCTATGAGTCGCTTCAATATTTATTGAAAGGCTGCGTGCGTGAGTAAATGACAATTTTATTGCGCAGCTCGCTCATTAAAAAATTTATAGACCAGACAATGGGGTAGCCTGGCGCTGAGGTTAATAATGGCTTCGCCCCGGACCTTTTAATCATCAACACAATTTCTGAACTGTTTATAGTTTTTTTTCTTCTGTGTTTTGCATTGTTTTGTTTTTATTGCTGCTGCTGCTGCTGCTGCTCCGGCTGCTGCTGCCTGGTCTTTAAATTACTCGACGATTTATGGAGGACAACAGGAAATTGAAAACGCCATTAAATGCGGTTACACACGGACACTTTATAGCGGGTGGGGCCCAAAGCATATGAGACATTCCCTTCGATTAAGCTTGACTTAATAGTCACTCTAATTGCAATATAAAACGCTCAGCAGGAAATAGATTAACGAATACAAACTATTCATGTTTATATTGTAGATATAGAGACTCTCTAAATATATATCTACTATTTTATCATACGTAGAGTATATAATGCTCAACAATATAAATAACAGGTATAAATTGTTTATATATTGTTAAACTTATATAGAGCTGTGTCTGCTTATTGGTAAAAACTATTGAAATTGAAGGGAGCCAAAATAACTATAGAAATATATACATATGTATGTATATTGTAGATAGTAGTAGTTTACTCACAATTTGACCTTCAACTTCTTACATCCAGCACTACTATTTCTATGAACAGCCAATTTTCATTGCATTTCTCTAAAGTCATCAAAAGCAAATTAATTCCCACCGAAAGTGTCGGATTTTTTTTTGCAATATACTCTTTTGCATTATATTCTAAACAAAAAGTGCACATATTTTCTTCTACAGTAAAAGAAACATTTCATTTGGTTTAAGTTTTGTGTAGTACTGGTGTATTACTATTTTTACTATTTTTATGAACACAATTGTCGAGATATCGATATAAATTTAAAAAAAAATTATATATAATTGAATTAGTAGTAGTAGAAGTAGAAGAAGTAGTAGTAGTAGTAGTAGTAGTAGTAGAAGTAGTAGTAGTAGTAGTAGTAGTAGTTGTAGTAATAATAGTAGTAGTAGTAGTAGTAGTAGTAGTAGTAGTAGTAGTAGTAGTAGTAGTAGTAGAAGTAGTAGTAGTAGTAGAAGTAGTAGTAGTGGTAGTAGTAGTAGTAATAGTAGTAGTAGTAATAGTAGTAGTAGTAATAGTAGTAGTAGTAATAGTAGTAGTAGTAGTAGTAGTAGTAGTAGTAGTAGTAGTAGTGGTAGTAGTAGTAGTAGTAGTAGTAGTAGTAGTAGTAGTAGTAGTAGTAGTAGTAGTAGTAGTAGTAGTAGTAGTAGTAGTAGAAGTAGTAGTAGTAGTAGTAGTAGTAGTAGTAGTAGTAGTAGTAGTAGTAGTAGTAGTAGTAGTAGTAGTAGTAGTAGTAGTAGCAGTAGTAGTAGTAGTAGTAGTAGTAGTAGTAGTAGTAGTAGTAGTAGTAGTAGTAGTAGTAGTAGTAGTAGTAGTAGTAGTAGTAGTAGTAGTAGCAGTAGTAGTAGTAGTAGTAGTAGTAGTAGTAGTAGTAGTAGTAGTAGTAGTAGTATTAGTAGTATTAGTAGTAGTAGTAGTAGTAGTAGTAGTAGTATACCTTTAATAATTTAAAAAATATGTACTACATATTTTCGAAAAAGCTATTATTATTTTTACATTGCTAAAATAAAATAAATAATATTAATAAAATAATATTAATAATCTAATAATAATAAATATATATAATAACAATGAAATGATATATAGATTTCCATATATAGATAGATAAGTATATAATATATATAACCATAAATATGTATAAAAGCAATAAAATATATATTGATATTTAATTAAAAAAAAAACCAAATAATTTTCTAAAATTCTATTCAACAGAAATTTGCAAATTTTCAAAATTAAATTGGATAAAAAATGTAAAAGATGTGCTCAAAATTTTCCAAATCAAATCAGACTCACATTTGATTTAACTAAAAACCTAATTTTGCGGCATTCAAGTAAAAACTACGAAAAGCTATTTTGGAAACTTTTTTGTCACAAACAAATCCTTTTTAGGTTTTTCTCTGATCAATTTCGAAGATAGACAATATAACAATATATATTTTTATATATTTTTTTAAATATTTTTTCATTATAAATATTTTTATAATATTTATTCATTTTAAATATAAAGCTCCCTCCCATTTCCAATGTGTTTATTTCTGGTTTCATTAACAACTTCACATCGTAATATAATTAAAATGAAATGATTTTTAATTTGAGCATTCGCTTACCAGACAAAAGAGTTGAACAGTTTTTTGCTTCGCCCGTGAAGTAGACCTCAAGTGGAACACAAGGACGTGGAACGAATTTCTTTCTTCTTTTTCTTTTTTTTTTTCTTTTGCTTTCTCAATTTGCGTTAAGAGGTTGTGTGCATGTCGCGCGCCAAAAACTATGCAACACAAACTATGAATGTCTTCTGGTTGCGTTGTTGGCCGACTGCCGCCGCCGATGTCAATGCCTGATGGCTTGTAATGTGATTAGTTGGCTCTGCCGTTGTCGTCGTCGCCGTGTATGTGTGTGTGTGTGTGTGAGTAAATTTTAATTTAATTATGTCGTCGTCGTCGTCGTCGCCGTCGTTGTAGTCGTAGTCGTCGTGCACTCCTGTCAGCCGCCTCGCTCTTCAGTTACGAAAAAACAGCTCAAAGCAAACGAGCGCAAACTAAAGACACGCACTAATAAACAAAGGCAACAATAACAGAAAAACAAAGGCCAACAGCGCCCGGTGGTAGCGGACAGCGGGCAATACCGTTAGCACAAGTCCAGTTAGCTTCAATCGACAGTCCAAATAACCAAAAGCGGGCGAGCGAGCGACCGAATGTCGAATGAATGTGGAATGTGTGGAGTGCAAAACGAGATGCGAAATACGAAATGCGAATGCGAATGTGAATTGCGAATGCGAACGATGCACAACGGAACCTCAGACCGTTTAGTTGGACGCTGGCGCTGACGCTGGCTGCTCTGTCGCTGTCGCTGTCGCTGTCACTGTCTGTGTATTTCCTTCTGGCTGCTAACTGCTGGCGATGGCTGGCAATCGAATGCAACTGCTGCCGCTGCCTGCTACAAGCGACTGCTCGCCGTCTCTGTTGCATACGCTGGGGCGAGCTGTGCGAGGAACGTGTTGGCAATGGAACGGTCGCGAGTCACTTTGCCGTTTGAGTGCAACTTGCACTGCTGCTGAGTGTTCCGGAACGGGTTGGCAATTACTGAAACACACCAAGTGCACACACACACACCTGTGCTTGAGTCGATGGGGGTGCAGCTGAGTGTTCGTGTGCGTGCGTGTGCATGTGTGGGTAATTTTATATTGACAAGAACGCTAGACGAAAATTTAATTGAGTTTACGATACTTACTCCCTACTTAGAGCGCACACAATTCAATATTTGGCTCATTACTGTAAGGGTAGTTTGGCAGCGGGGCTGTTACCCCCACCCCCACCCCCAGCCCAACACACGCTTGTATCAAAAAGCCATAACATTCAAATTATTGCTTTTTCCAAACACCTATATACTATGTGTACTTAGCCAGGGTAGTTGAACAAGCAATTTAAACATGAAAGAAGAAGAAATCAAATAGTTGAACAACATGAAATTAGCTCCAACAGCCCAAGCGATGTTTTTATGTATGTAGATGCCCACGTAACTGTTTTCTAATTAAAAATATTAGCAACCAGCTGATCCCAAAACATTTTGTAGATGCTTAAGCCGCAGATTAAGTTTGACAGAGAAGAGGAGAGATGCGATTTGATAGGGATATTAGACTCAACTTAAACTAAACAGGATTTTCTTTGAAATTAGTTTTAGAATTAAATATTTTTTATAATTAATTTGTATATCAACAATTTCATATAAATGCCATAATCCAGTAGATAAGTTTAATTGTATAAATATAGAATCATATACTAAGACTTATAATAAAAGTACAGTAAATAAACGAAAGAATTTATGAAATTTTCTCAAAACTGACTTCTGTTTCAAATATTTTTAAGAATAATCTTCAAATATTGGAAATATGTAAAGACAGTCTAGGAATGTCTAGAATGCCTACGAATGTTTCTGATTATCTACTCATTTTATCATTTAATATAATTTATTTTATATATTTCTACATCACAAATACAATATATATAGTCTACAGTCTATATATATATAATCTAGAGTCTAATCCATATTTCTGAAACACATGTATCTACATCTACATATATAATTAATGTATCATATATTTAACATATGTATTCATATACACTTTCTTTATTCCATCATTTCTAGGGTATATCTAAATCGCATTATATTTATTTTGCAAGTAGTAGTAGCATCGACAGCACCAGCAGCAGCAGCAGCAGCAGCAACAGCAGACCCGCAGTCATTATGCTCACATCTTTCGATATGGCTGCCTGGTTGGCTGTCTGGATTGTATATCCTGGTCTTTGTGTGGCTTTCGCTGTGCCTGTCCAACCTGGCTGTTGCACCTGTTCTACAATATATACAAAATGTAATGATGCACCTGGTCGGATGCTACCGTTGCCGCATGTGGAAGGTAGCTTCATCTGCCAGCAACGACAGGCGCCACAATAAAAGCGTTGCACGCACTGCAATATGCAACAGTTGCAAATACGCAAACAGAGCCAAAGAGCCAAAGAGCTGCGGTTGCAGGGCCCCCTGTCTGTATGTCTGCATGTCTACATGTCTGCATGTCTGTGTGCGTGTGTGTGTTTGGCAGTCTCTGTGTATGGAAAGTAAGTCGTTGTGTAATCTATCCATGAAAGTCGCTTCCGTTTTGCATTTTGTATGCTTAACGCATCGTTTGGTAGCGCAAATTGGGTTTTCACTGTTGTTGCTGCCGCTGTTTTTGTTGCATTTCACTCACAAAATAAAGTGCAGCGAAAATGTTGACGTTTACGCCGATTGGATATGCCTTTGACACAACCACATATCAATTGTGCCAAAGGCATACGCTTTGGCCTCTTCGCTCATGGCTTTAAGGCGAACAAACTGTTGCTTTGGCTTTGCCAATTAAAAACTTTTGGCATTCTGACTGTCTCGTCTAATCAATGAGCACAACTGAAATGTTGCAATTGTTATATATAAAGTCAGACAGATGCTAAGATCCGAGAGTAATCCGATACAGATACGGATTATAGCTATAGATACAGATTATAGAGACAGATACAGATTACAGATACAATTTATAGGTACAGATACAGATCATAGATACACATACAGATATAGATACAGATACAAATTAAAGATACCGATACGGATATAGATACAGATACATTTTATAAATACAGAATCAGATTATAGATACAGATACAGATTATAGATACATTTTATAGATACAGATACAAATTAAAGATACAGATACGAATATAGATACAGATACATTTTATAGATACAGATTATAGATGTAAAGTCAGATTATAGATAAAGAAACATTTTATAGATACAGATACAAATTATAGATACAGATACAAATTATAGATACAGATGCGGATACAGATACATTTTATAGATACAGATACAGATCATAGATACAGATACAGATCATGGATACAGATACATTTTATAGATACAGATTCAGATTTTAGATACAAATACATATACATATTATAGATACAGATTATAGATACAGACACAGATACTTATCGGTATACAGATAAAGATACTAATAATGATACTGATGCAGATACAATTACATACATAAATACCAATATGGATACAGACACAGATTATTAGTACAGATACAGACCATAGATACAGATACAGATACTTATCCTAATACAGATAAAGATACTGATAATGATACTGATGCAGATAGAATTACATATATAGATACCAATAGGGATACAGATACTGATCACTACAGATGCACTATGTACATATGTACATGCTAAAGCGGACACTGAGATACATTCATATCTTCTACTTTATAGATACTCAGCGCATCGCAACCAACCAACTGCCACAGTACGCAATTTATGCTTGCTGTTGCCGCATACGATTGCGGCATGAGAGGGACTTTAGGGGGCCTGCCTAATAGGATTGCGGCTGTAATTTTCGGGGAATTTGTGTTTTGGCAGTCTTGAAATGTGCTCCAAACTCAGTCGCTGATGCAACTAATGTTGGCTCTGCCGCCCCCAAAACGCAGTTTTCAAGCTTTCATCTGTGGCAATTCGTACAGCGAAATGCTCTCTTAATGTCTCTACATTTAATGGAAATATGACGCAAGCTGCTATAACTCATGTTTGAAGTAATGGAAAACATTTTCTTGACTAATATAACTATCAATTAAATAATTTGAAATTATTTGATTTTTTTCGTATTTTTAATGGCTAACTAACAATATAAAGTAATTGATTTCATTTTACTATGCATTAATTATTTTAACTGCACCTCAATGCATTTAGTTTGACTATAAATTAATAACTTTTATTAAAATTTATTTGAATGTCTTTTATTAATTTTGCAGTTATTTATTTTACAAATAAATTTATTATTTATTTAAAAGAATAAACAGACTCAACGAATAAAAAAAGTTTTAAAAAATGGAATGGAATATTTAAAGAAAGTAACAACAATAACCCTATTTTATTTATTTTGACTATTATTATTAAATTTAAGAATTTGCTTATATTTATTATATTAATTTTCCCAATATTTATTTCACAAAAAATGTACAAAAGGATATAATATTTACTTAAAAGAATAAACAGTTTCTACATATGAAAAATAAAATAAATAAAAAATAGTGCATGGAATATTTAAATAAAATACCAAAAAGTAACTTTCAATTAAGAGACATTTTCAAGCCATCTTAACGATCGTTTTATGCCTCATTACATTTCAGTATTTTTGGTATTTGTAGTATTTTTTTAAATACATAAAAAGAAATAAGATGCATAAGTAAAAGTGAATTAACTCAAATTAATATACAAATCTGGTTAAAAACTCGACATCTGCCATAAAATTATATAGTATTCGTATTTTATATAATTCAACAAAAATAATGCATAATAACAGTGATAAGAAATATATTTACATACATACCAAATTCCTTTTTACACATGCTAACATTTTAACATGAGTATAAATGTTAACAGTCATTGTGGAGCAGACAGTGAGCAGCCTTAACAGCGGCAGTGATCAGCAGCCAAGTAACGGTGTCCGACAAAATTAAACCCGTGCACTATTAAGCAGCAGCGCTTGTGCTGTAGTAAAACGATATACATGCGCCAACACACATATTTAATTAGTTGCAAAGAAATATATAAGGATTAAAGCACTGTTGCACTACTCAGGCCACTTATTTAATCACACTTGCGCGGCAAAAAAATACACTGTAAAACTACTCAAAATGCACTCTTAAATTCAGCAAGTATCGAATATACTATCGATATTTTGCATACGATATGACAATGCTGCTATCGAAGCCAGCTGTACAGACGAGGCGGAAAAACTCAAAAGAAACAGATAAAACAGAGAGCGACGCTTGCTTTTTGCGCCACAAAGAAAGAACGCAAAATCAAAATAATTTTATATATATATATTTTAATTAGTATAGAATTTGAAATTTCGAAACAGTAAAACGCTGCTGCAAACATGCCGCGCACCAAGATCACAAAGAACTCGAAACGCAATCGCGAAGCCGCCAATCGCGAGGAGAAAATACGCATATTCGAACTGAAAGTGGATTCCGTGCTGATGAGCATCGATGATCTGGAGCAGCGTTACAACGCAATGGTGGAAACTCAGCTGCAGGGCGTCACGTTGCGTTTGCAAACGGAGTTGCGCGAAATGAAAATGTGCGACTTCTTGGAAATTCTGCCCAATTTGGAGCATTTCGGCGACTTCAAGGCCAGCGACCAGACGCAGCATCTCGGCTCGCAGTCCATGTACAGCAATACGACAAATGGCGGCGGCGCCAGCAGCAGCACTGCAATTGTAACCGCAGCGACCAGCAGTCGCAATGACGAAGGTATTTTTATTTTTTTTTTTTTTGTTTGTTTGTTTGCTTATCAATATTTTCACTTGGCTTTTTGGTGGCGCGTTCTCTAACCCTGCTCTAATCCTCTTCTAATTCTAACAATTTTATCATCATCACGCACACTCGCACACACACACACACACACACATATACAACCGCAACCACATCATATTTGCTGGCGCACACTCTATTTAGGCTACCTTACAGAGGACAGCAGCCTGGGCGGCGCCATTAGCTGCAGCAGCGCCAGCACCTTGTCCGCATACACTGGCTCCATGCTGCGCTCGGCGAAGGCAATGCGCACACCTGGACCATTGCATTCGGCGCGTGCGCGTCGCGAACGTCGCAGTCGCTCAGCCTGCGGCAGCGTCGTGCCCAAGGTGCTGGGCAACACAAGCACCGCCGTAGCCAGCAGCAGCAGCAGCAGCAACACCATCTCGAATGCCCATCGCAATTCGCGCAGCAAAATGCGCACTCCGATGGCCACGCGGCCGAAGGCCATCAGCGCGGATCGCACGCCGCGCATGCTGAAGAAGCGCAACACATCGCCCGGCACGCCGCCAATGGCCTTTCTGCGCTGGCCCAAGCCCGGCGAGGTGGCGCTCTCCAAATACGGCAGTCCCATTGTGGCCCAGGTGTAAGTACTGTTTGCCAGCCCAATCACTTTATTGTTTTTCGTCAACCAAATGCCTCTGTCCTTTTGCAGCATGCCCGACAAGTTCGCCAACGTGAATATACCCATACGCAATGGCGTATTATCGCTGCGGCCCAAGAAACTGGCCGAGGTCAAGTCGGAGCTACTGGAGAATCTCGATGAGGACACCTTGAATCAAATCCGAACGTTGCACGAAAGCCTGCAACTGATTGTGAATACGGCCAACAAGGCGGGCCTGAAATAGCCAACAGCAGCTCCAACTCACTAACTTTATCTAATTACATATACATATATGTTTCGCTTAGTATATGCACAATACGTGTTTTATGTTCGTTTAGTTTGTTTAAGTTCAGTTTGCATCTTTTTTTAAAGTGTATTTAAAAATTAAGTTTGTCTCAAGTTAATAAACAGAAATTTCAACGCTCAATCGCAGCAGGCGCAGCAGCTCAAGCTAAATTCGAATCGATTTCGGGACATTTTTCCAGCAAAATGCCACGCACAAAGGTAGCCAAACGCAATCGTCAGCAGCTGCGCGAGGAGGCGGAACGCGAGGATCAGCTGCGCATGGCCCAGATGAAGTTCGAGGCGGCGCTGGAGAAGATCGATGAGCTGGGCAGACGCAGCATGCAGCAGGTGCACAATCAGCTACAGCTGATGCTGGCGCGCACGCACCAGCAGCTGCTGCACATGAAGTGGCGCGACTTTCTGCAGCTCAAGCTCGACCACTTCGAGGACTATCGCTGCCTGGGTGAGCAGCTGCCGCCAGCTCAACTCACGCAACATTAGCTGGTCTCAAACTTCTCTTCTCTTTGCAGCTGCTCCGCCGCCCCAGGCGCGCAGCCAGTCCAGCACGCGCAGCAGCCGCCTGCGCACACCTCGGCCCCAGCAGACGCCGGCGACACGCCACCAGATACAATCCGTGGATCGTGCGGCGCTACGACACACCGAACTACCGGCTATGGCGCTCTTGCGCTGGCCCAAGCCCGGCGAGCTGGCGCTCTCCACCGGCGGCAGTCCGCTCGCCGTGCAAACGCAAGTCTTGCGCTTTACATTTACCTGCACACCTATCTCATCTATTGCAACTGCAGTTTTCCAGATCGCTGCGCCAATGTTCAGATACCCACCAAGGCGGGCGTGCTCAAGCTGAAGCCCCAAAAGCTGTCCGAGGTGAAGCGCGAGGTGCTCAAGCAGCTGGACTCGGCCACACTCAACCAGATCAAAACTCTCAACTCCAATCTGCACCTGATTGTGGACATGGCCAACAAGCTGGGCAAATTCTAAGCGCAACTTTGCTTCCTCTTCTTCATCATCTTATTTCATTAATATTTTATTTAGTCTTTTTCATTTTCTCATTTTCAATGTTTTTGTTTTGTTTTTGTTTTTGTTTTCAAACATTAAGTGTACGTGTGTTGGTTGATGTTGCCTGTGTTGCTGTTGTTGTTGCTGTTGTTGTTGTTGCTGTTGTTGCAATTTCATTCATTGTATATTTAATTTATAATTAATAAATTTAAGTATTAATAGATTTGTAAGTACAAACATAAACGTAGCGCACATAATATTAATTCTTAGTATTTTCTTTTGTTTTTCATGTAAATTCATTTTGTTTGAATTTTGTAAATTCCAAAATCTCCATTTACACATGTACAATTATTTATTAATTAATTACTTAAAAAATTAATGCCATTAAGTTTAGATTTTTCTTTTTCTTTCTGCATAACAAATGTTTTTTTTTTTAAATTGTTTCTTTTTTTTTAATTATTTTTCGCATGTGAAACTTTCTATATAATATGCAACTGTGTGTGTGTGTGGCTGTGTATGTGAGAGGTTGTATATATATGTGTGTGTGTGTATGTGAGAGGTTGTATATATATATATCACATATATATATATATGTGTGTGTATGTGTGTGTGTGTTTAGTACATAGAAATACAATACATAGCAAAAAGGTACATAGACTTATATAAAATATGTCTGAATTATTATTATATAATAGTTTTTTTTAAAGAGACAGAGAGAGAGTGTGTGAGAGTGAGACAAAGACAACATATAAACAGTGACCGGTGACAGTGAACGAACAGTGACAAGTGACAATAACACAAATATAACATTCAACAGCTATGTGGCTTGCCTTTGGTTTTTAACTCCTTTTCTTTGTTTTTGGTTGTATTATTACATAAAAAAAAAAAATTAAAAATAAAAAATACCTAATTCAACCATATGTATATATATGTTTGTGTGCCTAACACTTTAATACTTACTATATAGATGCATATGTAGACGATTTGAACTGAAGTTTGCTCGAAATTAAAACTGATTTCATTCCCATGTACGTATATATATATGTATGTATATGTATATACAGCTGTATATATTATGTATACCTTATGCAATGTCTGGCGAAAACTAACCTAACGTAAATCAGTTAACTTGATCTCTAACTACTCATACTACCCATACTCTCGACGCTTACCTTCAAATCAACTTGCCTGTTCGGACTATATATACTTCCTCTTCTTCTTTTCCGTTTTGCATGCAGTTTTCCCTTTTGTTTTTCTTTCTTTTAACACAGCCAATCAACAATAGATCCTCCCAGCTTTTCCGATACAAAATCTATAATATATATATACACACACATACATCTGTATGTATATGTGTAGCAGCAGAAATAATAAATGTTAAATGTGTAATTCGAATGCAGGTGTGTTGCTCTAATGTTTACCTTGTCTAAGTATTCCAGTGTGAGTGTGTGTGTGTGTGTGTGTGAGAGAGTTTATAATGTCCTTAGCTTTGTATATAAATTTCTAATCTTGTATTTGAAAGTATTTGCGGTTATTCATGAATTTCTTGTTCTTTCTTCTTCTGGCTTTTATACAAAATTGTGCTATAATTTGTTTGTTTTGTTTTCTTTTCTGTTTTCACTATTTTCCATTTGTTAATAACTATTTAGGCTGTTGTTTTAGAATTCGTTATAACGTTTCTTAAATGCTAATATTTTTGTGGTTTTTTTTTGTATTTTTATACATATATATATATATTTATTTATTTTCGTTTGCTTTGTATTAGTTGTTGTTTTTGGGCACTACTTATTACGGTTCAGGGCTTCATTTTGTAATTATAATAAATAGTTTTTATTTGTTATATATATATTTTATTTCTTTTAACAATTTGTGGTTGTTTGTTGTAGGCTGATGCACGGGTACAGGGCGTTGCATTTTGTATTTGTTGTTATTTAATAATTTTTTTTTTTTTACTTTTTACTTTTTTATTTTGGTACAAATTTATGGTACTAGGTTGCAAAAAGAGAATAAAACTATATATACAGATCTAAAAGAAAATATATTTATATAGTTAACTAACCAAATGGAATCGTTAAAAAGTCGAATGCATATGTACAATTAATTTAATTAACTTAACTTATTCATAGATGTGCATATAAATTATTTAAATATATGTATATATATATTATGTATCAAAATGGAAATTGTGAAACTTTTATTTTTTATTTTTTTGCTGTATAATTCGTAGCTAGCTTTAGGTGTTGTAATATATTTATGAAATTAATTTTTGTTATGCATATGAAAGTTTTTTTTTCCTTTTTTTGTAAATATTTTTTTGCTCAATATATATATATATATATTTTTATATATATATATATAGTTGTATGTATAACTATTTCAGTAATTTAATATATATATATATATAATTTTGTATGCTTATAAATTAATTAATTTCATTAAATGCTTAAATTCATTAATGCACTTTATATGTACTTTTTGTGTGTGTGTATGTGTGTGAAATTTGCTATAATCGTTTGCCAAGTCACTTAACTATATAAATATATATATATATATATATATATATATATATATATATATATATATATATATATATATATATATATATATATATATATATATATATATATATATATATATATATATATATATATATATATTTGTATTTACGTTTGCAAATAAACCTAACTTGCATTATTCAAACCTATACTAAATGCAGTATACTTGTGTATATATGCCTTATATATGTATGTATGTATATATATATATATATATATATATGTATATATATATATATATATATATATATATATATATATATATATATATATATATATATATATATATATATATATATATATATATATATATATATATATATATATATATATATATATATATATATATATATATATATATATATATATATATAATAATAATAATAATAATAATAAGAAGATATATACATCTTCTTAATTTCTTGTTCATCTGTTTGAGGTCTTATTCGAGTACAAATAAAATATTAGATGAAAAAAAGAGGGCATGGAATTATCAATCATCTGTTTATGATACCCTTGCGGAAAGTATTGGATAATCTGCCCATAAACTAGACACCAAAACATCCATCAATAGAGAAGTTCGATAGAGTTCTGTGGGTTACTTAAACAATAAGTAAGTCATAGACATAGAATGAAATACTTAATTTAATTGAACTCAATAACAGCAAGGGCGTATATCCACATGTATTATGTGCACATATGTATATCTAGCCTTCCCATACTTTCACTTCAAATTTAATTACATTAAATGTAGCCTCTTAAAATAGCTGAAATTTAACTAATTATTCACTTAACTTAAATTATTCAATTGTAATTGTATGTGAAGTTTTTAATATAAATATATATGTATGTATATATATATTATACATATAATATATGTACAAATAATTATTTGGTTTAATATTATTCTAATATTTTGACGCTCTTTTCAATTAATAATTTATGTATAAATTTGTATGTTTATTATAGGTTTTCCTTTTTTGAACTTAACGAGAGGTATTTCTATTTTCCCAAGTGTTTAATATCGCCTTTTGTGTATACACATTTCTTCTTCTGCTTTTTTTAATTTTAATTTATATAATTTTGTATTACTTATCGTTGTTGTTGTTGTTGTTGTGGTAGTTGTTGTTGTTTTCTCAGCATCATAACTTGTTAAGTGAAAGTAATAAAAAATAAAAACAAATTAAATAAATGAATAAATGCACACTTACCATTTTTTGTTTGTTTTTTATTTTTTATATATTGTATATAAATTTTTATTTAGGATTTGTTGCATTTTAAACATAATTAATAAAATTAAAAAAACTATATTTAATATGTATATATATATATATATGTTTATCATAATTTTGTATAGCTTTTTATCTTTTGTTGTTTTAAAATAATGTATATAACGATTGAACCCAACTACAGTTTACAGATTACAAATTACAGAAAATCAAAAAATCAATAATAAAAATAATTATACAATCAAAAATTGAGAGCCTAACAATGTTCTCTCGCAATAAAGTTGAAGAAATTGTGATATGCTACATAATATGTAAAGAATATGATAATAATAGTAATAATAATAATAATAATAATAATATAATATGTAAAGAAATATTTTATGTTATCGTTAAAACGTTCGTTACAAATTAGTTTAAACAAAAACCTGTAAAATAGCCTTCACATTGAATCGCCACGTCGACTTTTGTGCAGTGCGCGCGCGCTCTTCTAACTGCTTGTTAAAAAATACAAATTAATTAATTAATTCACTAAACTATCAATTACAATTTCGTAAATAATATATAATATATGTATAATTAAAAAGCATATGTATAAAATAGTGAAAAATATATGTACAATTACAGTTACACAATTAGAGTGCAGCTCGAAATCAAATAGCATAACAAATATACATACATACATACATACATACATACATACATACATACATGCATACATACATACATACATACATACATACATACATACATACATATAACTAAATGTTGTTGTTTGAAAATTTGATTTAATATGCCAAATAGTTGACAGGAAAGCAATGATATCGGCTGTATGCATATATAAAGTATAGAAAAACATTTGGAAATAGAATAGAACAAAAATCGTATAGAATGTTGTCTGGCTTCGACCAGGTTCTATAGCAACAAATATAAGCAACATTAGTATATTAAAAGATTTAACAAATTATCACACTGAAAAAAATTCAACACTAATTTTAAATATAAGTATACATGTATATATATATATGTATACATATAAATATATATATATATATATACACATACATACATACATACATATATATATATATAAATATATATACATACATATATATAGGTATACATATGTATAAATGTGTGTGTTATATGCTTCTTAAATAGTTCGTTCAAATTGTATACGTTTTATCAATTTTTTGTTTGTTAATTATTTTAGTTAATCGTAACACTAATGCCGTTATAATTTAAAGCCGATCTCGCTTGTATTGTATACATATATGTATACATATACATACATATCTTTAGTGTTATACTTATATTCATAATAAACAACAGCTTGAAACGTTGCGCCATGCAGTTATCTATATATAAATATATATGCATGTACATATATATATATACATATTTGTTTTGTTTTTTTTTTTATTTTTTGTATATAGCATCTTAGCCTACGCTTTATGTTTAAACGTAATAAATATGGTTTTTTTTTTGTGTTTTGTTTTTCTCTTGTATAATTTTTAGCAGCTTTTCAAAATATTTAACTATAGCTTGTTATTTTTTTTATACATAATTTTTTGTTGTTAATTTTCCGTTTTAGACGAGGTTCCATTTTTGTTGTTGTTGTTGTTGTTTTTGTTATGCATTACAATTAATATTTGCTAGTGTTAATAATAAATATATTTTTAATATATTTAAATATATTTTAACGTTTTGGCTTATCGTATAGTGCAGCTAATATAATTTAAATTTAACATTCACACATTCCTAGACGTTCGTTCGCTTTTGTTTAAACTTTTTTGCAAGCCTTTTGAAATGCTGCGACTTTCATTTAATTTAATTGAATTTAATTTAATTTATTTATAATTTTCTTTTTCCTTTTTTCTGTTTAAAGGAAAAACGTTCTGAGAGCCTTAAATGCGTTTGAAGAACATAAATTGTTGCAGTTGTTGTGGCTGTTATTTAGAAGTTGCTGTTGTTGTTGTTGTTGTTGTGGTTGTTGTTCTTGAGTCCTTGAATTGAAGCTTAGGCGCCTTAGGGTCACCTCGATGCGGTGCTTGTGAAGAAGTCCGCTGTGAGGAGTTAAAGAAACAAATTCAATTGAAAATTGGAACAGGACTAAAAATATTTTGTGATTGTCTACTCACGCGTCTCGAAGCTAAAGCCCAGCGTGGGATCGGGCGGTGTGTTGAGCATTGGATTGCCGCTGCTGCCACTGCCTGTGGGCGTGGCATTGCCCATGGAATTTGTACTATTGCCGCTACCGCCACCGCCTCCAATCATTGGTCCCTGCTGCAACGGACTCTGCGGCGTCTGACCCCGCTGTGCCACGCCCGCACCACCCACGCCCACGCCCACACCGCCACCCGTCGCAGCCGCAGCTGCCTGATGAGCGCGCACGCTGACAACGGCGCGCAGCTCCTGCTTGACAAAGTCCGAATTTACGTTGCCACCAGCCACGCCTCCACCGCCGCCGCCGCCACCGCCGCCGCCTCCATTGCCAGCTGCAAAAACGTAAGAAATTCATAGAATTAGACTAGATTTTCGTAGGCACAACCAATGCTCATATATTGGGACCCACAACAAAAAAAGATTTTTAGTCACAATTATTGTTGAACTTAACTAGACATAGAACATAAATAAATACACAACAGACAACAGAATACAACATATATATATATATATATATATATATATATATATATATATATATATATATATATATATATATATATATATATATATATATATATATATATATATATATATATATATATATATATATATATATATATATATATATATATATATATATATATATATATATATATATGTATATGTATATATATATATATATATATATATATATATATATATATATATATATATATATATATATATATATATATAGATCAAATATAAATGTTATACAGAAAATATAAATATAATAAATATAAAATCATATCAAATAATATGCGACACACTTAAATGTGGAGATTGGTTCTGGGTTGGGGCTGGGGTTAGGGTTGCAAATAGGGATTGTACAGATATACATATATAGTATATAGTATATATATACACAAACATAATATGGTATATATGCACTTTGTGGCAGCTTTTATTTGTTTTTTTTTTTTTAAACTAAACATCAAATTTTAAATATTTATGAGTTATTCAGTTGAGCTTTGATAAATTCGAATTTGTTGTTTGTTTCATTGCATTTGAATTTTAAATTTAAAAAAATAAGGTTTTTTCTTTTTCAATTTATTATTCTTTCAATTTAAATTGAAATAATTTTTATAAATGGGTGCACAAGCTTACAATTTCTCTTTTTTTATTGAAAATTTATTAAATAATAAAATTATAAAAATATTAAACTTTTTTTCTTTTTAAATTGCGATTGGTTTGATAACTTTAAGTTTTTTTTTTGTTTATTAAACTTCAAGTTTTAATTTAAGTTTTAATTTTGGATATTAGTCTGAACACGTTTATTATTTAAAAATATAAATATAATATTGAAAATGCATATATCTATATATTTTTTAAAATAATAAATGTCACTAGACTAATATCCAAACAAAAATATTTGTATTTATATATTTAATATATATATTATATATATAAAATATATTAAATATATACTATATATTTTTTATAAAATATAAAATATAAAATTTAAGTATTTATTAAAGTCATTTAAATAAGATATAAATTATTTAAGTTTTTAATAAATACCAGAATTTTTAAAATATTCCTAACTGCTTAATCAATCATTAATTTTTTCTTTTAATTTAAGAAACATTTTCTTATAATTTAAAAGCATTTATAAATTTGTTTGCTCAACTGAAACGCTCATATATATAATATTAATATAAAAAAAAAAAACAATATTAAAACTAAACATAAACAATATATATAAATATATATATATATATATATATATATATATATATATATATATATATATATATATATATATATATATATATATATATATATATATATATATATATATATATATATATATATATATATATATATATATATATATATATATATATATATATATATATATATATATATATATATGTGGGTGTATAACACAAATACATACTTTCCCCATTTATCATATTTTTTTTATATACGTTCGACTTGGTTTTTGGGTTTTTCTGGCTATATCTAAAGTCTTTACACGGAGGGTTAATACAGTGGGGTGCAGCGCCTAAGAGCTAACCGTTAAATATATATATACATACAAATATATGCCTAGGTTATATACACAGATCGTTTAAATATACTTTTGAGTGTGTGTTTGTGTGTAGCACAGTTATACAAATACACGTAAATGTGGTTAGGCAAGGGAGTTGAGTAGATGTTGTGTTCGAGGGGGCCCCAGGATATTTTTTTCATGTTTTTCTTTTTTAGTTTTGTATGTACAAAAATGTGTGTATGTGTGTCAGTGTGTGTGAGTGTGTGTGAGTGTGTGTGCGTGTGTGTGTGTGGATCGTTGATCGAGTGCTGTGGGGTTCGCTTGTTTATATACACAATGATTAGCTCGAGTTTCGTATTATATATATATACATATAGATATGTTCATATGTATGCATGACATGTGATTACAGCGAGCGAGCGAGCGAGCAGAGCGAGATATATATATAAATATTGATAGTGTGTGTGTGTGAGAGAGAGAGAGAGAGAGAGTTCAAGTGTGAGCACACGGCTTACCGGTCTGCGCTCGACCATAGAAATCATTCGCCTGCTGCGCCTGACCGTAGGCAGCGAGCGCTGCATAACCACCGCCGCCAACGCCAACGCCTACGCCGCCGCCACCACCCAGCCCTATGATGCCGTTGCCACCGCCACTGCCCATTCCGCCCACGCCCATCATGGCCGGATGGGGGGACATGCTCAATCCATTCATCAGCTGTTGCTGCTGTTGTTGCTGTTGCTGCTGGTGTTGGTGTTGCTGTTGCTGTTGACTAGCGGCGGCAGCCCCATTATCATTGTGGTTGCTGTTGTTGTTGTTGCCACTGTTGTTGCTGTTGTTGTTGTTGTTGTTGTGGTTGTTGCCTGGCGACAAACCGAAACGCGTTGAGCCTGTTTCGGTTAAGCGTTTGATTTGTTTGGCTTTGGTTAAAAACTAGTCAAATATTAACAATGTGTGTGTGTGTGTGTGTGTGTGTGTGTGTGAAACGGTGTTGGTATGTGCGTGTCTGTGTGTGTGTGTGTGTCTGTGGTGTGAAGCTCTTTATGTATTGATATTTAGTACAGTAATTAGGGCAAGCGGCATTTTGTGAACTGGTTCACGCTGCACTGTGAGCTAAATAGTTGTGATTTGGACGCGTCATAAGATTATAATTTTGTCGAGCTGGAACTGGTTCGTTTGTTTTGAGTCGAACTGGTTCGTTTTTTTATGTGGAACCAGTTCATTTTTTGAGTGTAGCTAGCTCATTTTAATTATTTCTGTTTTTTTTTTAACTCTTACAGGTGTATTTAGTTGTGTGTATTTTTGGATTTAGTTTTAGACTTAGATTATGTGAACTAGTTCATTTGATATGATTACATTTTGTAACTCATTTATGAAAGTAAATATATATTTTTTTTACTACTTCTGCTTCAGTTGAAACTAGTTCCCGCAATCTGTGAAACTAGTTCCAAAGCTGAATACATTAGTAAATTTAAATAAATTAAGAAAAATAAAAAAAGTTTTGAACTAGCTCCGGGAGAGAACTAGAGCTATGTGTTTGGAACCTTTGATTTGACTTAAAATTGTGCCTAGCAGAAATGAACTAGTTGACATTGACTAGTTCCGCCTATAATTGGAATCGTTTGCAGTGGAAAGACCTTTCAGTTGGGACCACTTGAGGGGCACAAGATGGAGATCAGCTAAGACTAAGCCTACGTCTTGCGGCCACTCCTCGTCTGCCGTGCAGACGCCGCCACAGGACACGCTCCGCATAGGACGTGCTTCACTCACCTGGCAAATGCTGTGTAGCTTGCGGCACGCTGCCTTGCCGCTGGAGGCGTTGCAGCTGCTGTTGCTGGAACGCACTGGCCGCCGCGCTGTT
Source organism: Drosophila anceps (assembly GCA_035045945.1). Taxonomy (NCBI): domain Eukaryota; kingdom Metazoa; phylum Arthropoda; class Insecta; order Diptera; family Drosophilidae; genus Drosophila; species Drosophila anceps. The sequence goes on from JAWNON010000062.1 coordinate 6,159,043, forward strand.
GCCGTACGGCGATTGTGGGCCGCCGCCAAAACTTAGACCTCCGACACCCGAACCGCTGCTGCCATCGGCTGTGTTTGAACCACCGCCGCCGCCGCCTTGAGCTTGGAACGAGTTCTGGCGCTGCAAGGCAGCCGCCGCCGCTGCCGCAGGTCCAACGGCGCCGGGCGAGTTGAGGCCGCGTCGCTGCTGCTGCTGCTGTTGCTGCTGCTGCTGCTGATACTGACGCGCAGGATAGTTGCTCTGCATATCACGAAAGGACATTAGTGGCGCTTCATTGGGCAGTGCGAATTCTTTGCTACTCACCTGCAGCTGCGCAATGAGCAAGGGATTATTGTGCTGCTGCAGTGAGCGTCCAGCATTGCCGGCTGGCAGCGGTCCACCCGGCCCACCAACAGCACCACCGCCAGCACCGCCCGGCCCGGTATTGCCGCCAGCCGAGGGCCACTGTTGTGGACTGTTCTGCATGCCAGGCGACTGCAGGCCGGAGCCACTGCCAAACGGCGTATTAGAACGTCCACCATCACCAGCCTGCTGCTGCTGCTGTTGCAGGTAGGCCAACTGTTGCTGCTGCGTAGTCTGTTGCTGCTGCTGCTGTGGCGACAAGCGCTGCGCATTTTGAGCAAACTGCGCCGCATACACTGCAAGCAAAGAAAGTTGTATCAGTATAGATCTGGAGAGGATGCTCATTGTCTTCCAACCTTGATTTGGCTGCGGACTGTAGGGTGCACTGCGTCCAGGGCTGAGCTGCTGCTGCATCAAAGTCTGCGCAAAGTTTGGACTCAGCTGAGCGTCCGCTGGCAAATTGGTTCGCGACAGCGACACATTGGGCGCCACCGTTGTGTTCAGCAATGAGCCAATGTTGCTGATGCCCGCATTGATGCCAGCTGCAAAAAAAGAGAGTTAAATAGAGTTATATAGTTGGAGTTATACTTTCGATCTACTCACTGGCATTTTCGGGCACCAGCAGCTGTTGGTTCTGCTGCTGCTGCAGCAGTCGCTCCTTCTGCTGCTGCTGGCGCATGTTGCGCATCTGCTGATTGGGCAGCACAACACCGCCGCCGGGCGTTGCCACCGCATTCATGGGCCCGCGACCACGCCCCGAGTACATGGGCGGCGGACGCTGAAAGCCCTGATTGCGCATAGTCTCCAATAGCTGTTGCTGGCGCATCAAATGCTGCTGCTGTTGCTGCTGTTGGGTTTGCTGCTGTGGTTGATGTTGCTGCTGTTGCTGTTGTTGCTGTTGTTGATGCAGCACCAACATGCTTGGATAGGCAGGCGGCTGCAAATGTTGCTGACGTTGCTGCTGCTGTTGCTGCTGCTGCTGCTGCTGTTGTTGTTGCTGCTGCTGCTGCTGTTGTTGCGGTAAGAGCAAATGTTGCTGTTGCTGCTGTGACATGAGCAAATGCTTGTTGATGACGCCAAAGTTGGCTATTTCCACATCGAGCATCAACGACTTTTGTATATCGCTGATGGCCGAAGCCTCTGAGGGTGCCGTGGGCACAATGGGCCTATCATCCATATCATCCATAGCATCCATAACGCTGTCCAGCAGCTTGGACAGCTCCGGATCGGGTAATGAGGTAGTTGCTGTGGTCGCCAGCTGCTGCTGCAGTTGCTGTTGCTGTTGCTGCTGCTGTTGCTGCTGTTGCTGCTGCTGGTAGGCCAGCTGCTGTTGCTGCTGCTGGCTGAGGTAGACATCGTTTTGCTGTGTTGTTGACTGTTGCTGCTGATGCTGTAGGTGGTGTTGTTGCTGCTGCTGCTGCTGCTGTTGCTGCTGCTGTTGTTGCTGCTGCTGCTGCTGCTGTTGCTGCTGCTGCTGCTGTTGTTGCTGCTGCTGCTGCTGATGTTGCTGTTGTTGCTGCAGCTGCTGCTGCTGTTGCTTGCGCACACGACTATTGGCCGCTGCCGCTTTAGGTCCCGTGCTGCCCGCGCTAATTAGATTGCCCGGAGCAGCGAGCGAACTGCTCACGTTGTTCACCGTGGAACTAGTGATGTCCGGCAACGTTTTCACCTGCAACGGCTGCTCCGGATTGGGTGCCTTGGGCAACTTTGGCGGATTCTGCAGCAGTTTCGCAAGCATTTTGTTTTGGCTGCACAGCTTGCTGGGCTTGTCCTCGGATCGCTTCGCCGAGATGTCGTCGTCGGGCTCGTTGAGCGAACGCTTGCGGCTCATCGCCGGATCACTTTGGATTTTGAGCATGCGCTTGAGATCCTCGTTGCTCATAGTGCCGCCACCGCCGCCGGCACCGCTGCCGCCGAGCATGCCATGCCCGCTGCCATGGCTGCCGCCATCATCCTTCTGCAGTTGACGCATCAGTTCGCTTTGGCGTGCATTGTTGAGAACGCCGGAACCACCCGAACTACCCGTTCCGCTGTTGCCATCATCCTCTTCGCTCTTCTCGTTCAACAGCTGCAACAAAAAGCCGGCAATTAGTCAGGTGATAAATTCAGCATTTGACAATATTTAGACTCACCTTGAGCAGCATGGGATTTTGTGAGTTGCCCGCCTTCTGCAGCAACGTGGCATTCGGGCCAACGCGTCCGAGTGAGCCAAACATGCCCAGCTGACTCGTCTGGCCGCCCATTTTGTAGCTGCCCGCTGGACCACCACCAACTGGGCCCACATTCAGCTTCTCATCCTCGTTGAAGTACTGCAAGATGAACAAGAGAAAATATGATTTTTATGGGTATATATTTTAGTCAGGCATTAAATTATGGGGAACTAGTTCAATGAACTACTGAATCTGAACTATGAATCTATAAGCATAGTTAATCGTTTGCTTCTATTTATTAAACTGGTTTGAATTGAAGCGTTGCATTTGTGAAACATTACGAAACTAGTTACAAAAAAGATTGATTAGGCAATATATTTGGCGGAACTAGTTCGAAAACGTCAAAGACTATGCTGTCATTACAGAATTTATACAGTTTATTACAGAAAGAACGAGTGCAGGCATGTTTGAATCATCAAATGGAACTAGTTCACATAATGCTTTTCAATATCCGATTTTACTTGGTCTTTCGAACGAAAATGTGGCAATTTGTAATTTATAGTTGAATAAAACTAAAAAGTTTAAAATCTTTGAAATATAGAAAAGAAGAAAGAATAAGGAACTATTTCTGAAATGTAATATGGTTAAAATTATATCATAAAAACCCAGGAACAAGTTCAGGATTATTTTTCATATAAACAAAAATCCATTATACTCTGATTTCCCATTTTCAATTCAGCTTCGAACCCACTCTTGTTAAGGATATTTTCTGTTTTTAGCTGCTGTCAGCTGGTGTTACAAGCAAGCTACAATAAGTCAACTCTTCTCCATTTCGGAATAGAGTTATAAATAATTTCCTTGGTTGGCTTTTATTGTTTTTTAGTTTTTGCTCTTCTAAGATTTGCTCCAGATCTAATGACAACTTGAGTTAGCTTATAGTTATATCTTCTATTTCTCACAGTGTTCCCTCACTGTTCTACTATTCTCATATTGTTAGCTAACAGCTGTTTCATTAAAAATGCACTAAGCATTAAAAAAAAAACGGGTGTGTGATCGAATGTCCGTTCGATTATTGAAAATTCAATAAATAACAGATGAAGGACTCACCTTTTCCTCGTCGCCAAGGCCACCGCCACCGCCACCGCCGCCGCCGCCGCCGCCGAGGCCACTGGCCATGCTCTGTGATTTGGTTAGCAGATGACGCAGTCGCTCCGATGATTCCTGCAGCGGAAGCGTCTGCTGCTGCTGCTGTTGTTGCTGCTGCTGTTGGCCGAGCAGCAAGCCGCCAACGCCATTTGGCAGACCGCCGCCAATAAGCGCATTGTTGTTGTTGCTGTTGCTGGCGTTGCTGTTGCTGTTGCCTTGCTGCTGCTGCTGTTGTTGCTGCTGCTGCTGTTGTTGCTCTTTGTCCGGCTTGGTGTCCGCCGGATCGTAAGAGTGAAAATTGAAACCGTAACTGCCGCCGGCACCGGCGCTGGCATTCGATTGCGGCGAGGGCAAACTGGCTGCCGAATGTGACGACAATTGATAGGGCGTGGCCGGCGAAGCACATACAGCCGGACTGAAGCCATGGCCGGAGGGCGGACGCGGCGTACTCACGGGCGTCGCCACGGATGCCCGTGAATTGGGACGCGAATCGGACCAGCCGCCCACCCCACCGCTGGGATCCATGTCGAACGCGGAATGTGCAATATCAAACTCAAACGCGTCGCTGCCATAAAACGAATGCTCACCGGGCGCCGGCGATGCGGTGAATGCGTTCACCAGCGTTGCCGCCGATGAGTTGGCCGCGGAGCCACTGGCAGTGCTCAGACGCTGTTGTATGCCGCTGCCATTAATGATGGCCGAGCTCATGAGCGGTCCGCCCACATTTGTGGTTTGTGTGCTGCCGCCATTGTTGCTATTGTTGTTGTTGCTGCTGCTGCTGCTGTTGTTGCTGCTGTTGTTGTTGTTGTTGTTGTTGTTGTGCTGTCCACCGCCAACAAGGCCACCCAACAGATTGGTCGGCAACAGCGTAGACGCCACTGAGCCTGTTGTGGAGCTATGCCCCAGCGCTTCCATCGAAAGCGTATTTACCAGCGAACTGGCGAGCGAAGCGCCCGGCGACATGGCGCACATTTGACTCAAGCCTAAGCCACCAGCAACACCAACACCAACACCACCACCACCACCGATTCCACCTACAACGCCGCCACCAACACCGCCCGCGCCCGTATTGCTGCTATTCATATCGTTCTCCGAATTCAGCAGCGTCTGCACAGACATTATGAAGTCACTCTCGCCGGGCGTCTGATTGAGAAACAGTCTGGAATTGGCCTTCACATGGACATAGACATCGGGCGCACCGAGCCGCAAGCGAAATGGACGTGATATAACATTCGATATGGAGCCAGCGCTGGTGGGGCCACCGACCGAGCTGCCCGGTGAATGCACCGCCGTTGAGTCTTGTATATCGCGCAAATGCGACTTGAGCGTCGATAGATCATGCGGATGGCATAGATCCTGCCAAAGGCGACCCACCCACGACTGCAGATGCTGTTTGAATGGCTCACGCAGCGCCGTCGCATCCAGGCTGAGTATTTTCCCATGGCCGTCCAGCTTGAATGTCATCTGTTCGATGGGCTGCTGATGCACATGCTGCTGCATATTGATCTCCAGCGGTGACTCATCCTCCGGCCTGGTGATCAGGCACAGCACAGAGCTGCTCGCATCGGCGTCATCTGCAAGTGAACGGAATTTAGTGAAATTTCTAGAAGTTTATTCTGCGAAGCGAACCATAACATATTTTTTTATTCTCTCTTTCAAGTATTGTTTTAAGGCAAATGATCATTTTCAGTGCGGTTTTCTATTTCTTCTTAGACTGTTTGAGCTTTCCTTATCGCTGGTTCTTGCTGTTTAAATGTTTTTCTAGACAAGATTATCCAGATCATCGGACAAACTTAATATACTAAATTCTAGATTTTTTTTGGTTTAATTGTTTCTTTAAGTAAGTTTTACATTTTTTTGATCATGTTGAACATTTTGCAGTATTTATTACGTGGTATTTACTTGGAAATAATGTAAATTTTCTTCAGCTGCAAAATACAGCTTAAAATCTGATAAGCACATGAATCAATTCATAGAAAACTTCTAATAGAAGCCATGACAATATAGAAAGTTGCAAAAGGCATTCGATATCGTTTATTCCCTTTTTTTTATTAGGAAACACTTAGAGTTTCTTTCTTCTTCATTATTATCCTTGTGTCTTAGTACCAAATGTGAAAATGAATAGGAAATTGGATAAACTGCATAAAAATATGTCTAATGTAAGCCGATTGCAAGTGGAACTCGATCAAATTCTCAAAAGTTGGCTGCAAAACTTTGTGCAGCTGTGTTCACAAAAATAGTAGTGCGTAATAAACATAATATTTTAAAAACAATTTAAATATAGCAATATAAATATTGAGATGTTAGTATTAGTACTCGTTTCAAATTGTTTTCAAAATATTATTGTTATTTAGTTGCACTACTATTTTTATGAACGCAGCTGCATAAAGACTCCCTAATCTCTTTAAGCCTTTCTCTACTCTAAATAAATTTCTAAATATTGAAAATGAAATGGTTTCTAAGTAAGGATACATTTTTTTGTATAAATCATTTTTTTTTTTTGTATAATTTTCAACTTTTATTTGTAAAAGTTTATATTTTAAAAAAATCTTAGTTAATTTTAACTTATTTTGATTTTGTTTTATATGAATTCCTTATCGTGTATTCCCTTATCCTATATCATTCTATCTCATGTTTTCCAATTCATTCAACCTTCACTCAATTATTAACAATTTCAGGAATTTTTCTAGAATAAACTTAAATTATACTTCTACCCTTTCAACTACTAGACCTTTTCCACTTCCCTTATATTACCTCAATGCGTCTACCTTTACACTAATTTTCCTCGTCTTCATAATCATTTTCCATTAAAACAATACCTAAACATAGACCTGCCATAGCTCTTGGACTCACCCTTCACTGGCGCCGCTATCAATACGACCTCTTCATACTTGTCCTGGTGTCCGGACTGCCTGAGCGGCTTCTGATCCATGGCGTCGCAGTTGGAGGAGGTCTGTGTGGCCGGTCGCGTGTCCTTGACTAGCATGCGCACTTTGGTGGAAATGCTGCGCTTGGATTTGGATGCTCCACCAATGTTGGCTCCTCCTGGGCCCGCTCCGGCGCCGTTGCCAGCACTCGAACTGGAGTTGGAACCAGCCGACTGCTGTGACGCATTACCATTGTTCAGCTCATCGAGATCACCCCAGCCGCCAATTAGGCCACCGGGTCCAGTTCCTCCACCAATTCCACCGCCGCTGCTGCCGCTGCCGCTGCCACTGCTGCTGCTGTACATGTTGTTTATGATCGGCTCCAGTTTGGCGTGATCCCCCGCATAGAGGTATCGGTAGAGCGGCTGGTGGAAGAGCTCCTGCTTCTCATAGCCGATCAGTTCGCGTATGTTCTGCGTGCAGGACTCAATGATGCCGTTAGCGTTCACCTGCAGCAGTACCCAGCCCACGGAGCTAATATAATGTTCGAGTGCTTCGAAGTAAGCGGATATTTCAGGCACTTGACCGTTCAGCAGCGATGGCTCTGGCAATGGTGGCTCTGTTGATGAGACTTCGCCCTGTTGCACAGGGTGTATCGAGCAGTTGTCGGTGGCGCAGCGTGTGCAGCGCGTTGAGGTTGCTTGTGGTTTGTGGCTATTGTTGTTGTTGTTGTTGTTGTTATTATTGTTATTGTTATTATTATTGTTATTGTTGTTGTTGGTCGTTGTTGTGGAGTTGTTGTTGTTGTTGTTGTTATTGGTAGATGTTGAGGATATATCACGGCTTTGGCCTTTGTCACAAATATCACGATACTGTAAATTATGATAAGAGAAAACAATTTGAATGAAACCTGTTTTTAAATGGTTCAAGTTAAAAATTAATTAATTAAATGTCGATCATAAGTTATGAAAAATATATTCCACAACAAATATTTCAAGTTATCTTAAAGTATTTATATATTATATTAATATAATATTTATATATGCATATATTTATCATCTTTCATTTTTGCATAAAGCGATTTTTTTTTAAACATTTCTATATATTTAAAAAAAATGTATATAGTATTTCTTTTTTTAAATATTTTTATAAATATTATTTTTTTTTAAATATTTTTATATGTTTTAGTTTTATTTAAATATTTTTAAAAGTATTTTTTTTATAGTAATTACTCGTGTTTTCAATAAATATCAATCACAAATATTTATTTATTAATTTAAAATTTTTCTTTAATTCACATTCACTCAGCGCGATCGCAACTCTATTTCCAAATTAAATGTTTACCATGCGGAAGTATTTTCGACAAAGCTCATTTTATGTGTATTACAGCAAAAGCGAAACAAAAAGCCACACAACGGAACAATAACAAATTTGAGCTACACTCAAAATAATTATTATAGCCTGCTTCGCGATCAACAACAGTTCCATCACTTGCTGTTGTTTTTGGTTTTCGCAAAAGCTCTCGGGCGAGTAGTAGCAACGAGAGTGAGAGAGGGAGACGAAAGCTCGCGTCGGCGTTGCGCTCACAGTGTGTTTACACAATGAAGTGCAATAAACCGCATTTCATCTCATTTCTTCGCTGTGTGCAAGTGTGTGCGTGTGTTTGTGTGTGTTTGTGTCTGTTGTATTTTTACTCCGCCACGCAAATTTTTGCGCGCGCGTTTGAGCTTTGAGTCATTGACACAGGCGAAACACACACACACACAGGCACGCACAGCATAATCACAACAAAACTCAACAAGAGAACTCCCAAATGAAAGCGCAATAAATTTGCTGTTGTTGCTTTACTGTTTGATTTGAAGAGTCCTAAGACGCAATTGGAACGCACTAAAATTTCACAATTTTCACAACACACTCAAGGTCAGTCAACTTGAGCGACGCATGTCAATGGCTCCATCACTCACGCACTCACTCACTCACTCACTCACTTTTATTTTATTGCATTTACATACATATTTACACATTTACATGTGCGTATAACTAAAGTAAAGTGTTACTCACTCACTATCGAAATGCTCTGTGGCGAGAAGAAATGTAAAGCAAAAGCAATTAAAAATCACAGAAACGTTGCGCACACTCAGCACTGTCACAAAGTTGCCGAAATACTAAACACACATTTTTTGATGCAATTGTATTATTGTATTAAAAAAAAAAATAAAAAAAAAATAAAGAAGAAGCAGAAGCAGAAACCCGAAAACACGGCGAAAAATGTACGAATACAACAACAAAGAAGGCAAAAGCTGACGAAGCGCTGCTGCTCTCTATCTGACGCTCTCACGCTATGTGCTGCTGCTGCTGTTGTTGTTGCTGCTGTTGCTATTGCTGTTACTCTCCAGCCATTTGTTTACCGGCTCACGTGTGATACGTACGAATGCGTAAATGTGTTTGTACGACAGTCTCTCTCTCTGTCTGTGTGTGTGTGTGTGTGTGTGTGTGTGTGTGTGTGTGCGTGTGCGTTTGTGTTTTGTTATCACCCATTGCCTTTGCACCTTGTGTGAGAGGGCGGCGAAGAAGCTGACGCTGACGCTGGCGCTGCCACTGCTGCCACTGCTGTTGTTGCTATTTTAGCTGCTGTTAATGTTGCACACAAATAAATAATAACAACAACAAAAATATATGAAATTGCGAAGTGCGACGTCATCGCCGAAAAGCAAACGCAGTTCGTTGATCTGCCAGTGCAATCGCGCCGAGCGCAGAGCGAGCTTTGAGCTTTTACTTCTTTTTGTTTGGAAGGAAGCGCTCGGCTCGCATCTCTGTGTCAGTGAGTACAATTGTGTATGCATGTGTGTGTGTCTGTGTGTGTATCTGTGTGTGTGTGTCTGTGCGCCAGCCAACCAGGAAAAGTTGCTCAAGCAACGGGCACACAACAAAATTCTTTCTTTTTTTTTGTTGGGGTGAAGGCACTCCGAAAATATCAGTCAAATGATAAAATAAACAACAACAACAACAGCAACAGCAGCAACACAAACCGGGGCATGCAATGACGAATATGTCTAAAACGTGTCTGGACTTTTTGTTCTTTATATGCACGAGTGTGTGTGTGCGCGTGTTTTTTTCCGGGCTTTGGCCTGTAGCTTCAATTGATCGCATCAGGTAATGTGCGAATTTTGAGAGAACTTACAAAAAAATAAATAAAAAATAACGCAGATGCAAAGCAAAGCAGACAACAACAACAACAACAACAACAAAGCAAGCCAAAAGCTGCAACAGATCCCTGCACAAAACAAAAAAAAGGGGTAAATACCATCTGCGTATGGAAAAACAATGAGAGAGAGAGAGAGCGCGCGGCTCGTTTTCATAATAAACTCGTGGATGAACGAAGTGTCACAATCCGCAATTAATGAACATTCATCTTTGCACTAAGGATAGACTGGCAAAAATACTTCTTTTAGCTGTTCCAAGTTTAAAACTTTAACTAATTTATTGCTCAGCATAAGCTGTTTTCGAGCAAGTTCTAGTTGAAACGCTGCTGTCGTACTAGAGTTGCCAAAAAAAAAAAAAAAAAAAAAAAAACAACGAAATAAAATGGAATTAAGTCACACTCACTCACGCTTACACTCACTCACACGTTCACATTTAGTCTCTCGCTCACTCTCAGCTAGCAGCTGAGTGAAAATGGCTCGTTGAGTGACAGCAGCGACAATTCGATTGACTAAGCTCGGCGCAAGCAGCGCTTTCAGCTTCGTACTTAAGCCGCTGCCTGTCTGGCCAATGGAATGGCGAAGTAGGCGAACAAAACAGAAAACCAACTGAGACTTGAGGTCGGCGTTTGAGTAACTAAGAATATATATGTATGCTATGGCTTATGTGTGGAAAGAGAGTTGAAAAGTTTGCGCTGGCAAAATGTGTGAAGGTTGAAGCTTAAAATTTCAATTGAAATATCTAAGAGCAAAGGCGGAAAGCTTACGAGTTGCAATTGAAATATTTATGCAATAACTTAAAGAGTCAAAGAAAAGCTTTAAATTCGTAATCTACTTGTTAAATATTTTATAATAAAATTTAAATAAAAAACAAAGTATTTAAGCAAATTGAAATTAAATTAAAATTTCATTTGAAATATTTATGCCAAAAGAGTTTAAATAAAGAATTAATATTTAATCAACTAAGTATATATTTTATAAAAAAAAAACTTAGAATTTCAATTAAATTTTTTAAGCGAATGTTGAAAATTAAAACATATTTTTAAAATATATATTAATAAAAGTAAAATTTCAAATAAATATTTTATAAGAAAATTTAAATAAAAAACTAAAAATATTTAAGCAGATGTTGCAAGTTAAAAACTAATTTTAAATTAAATATTATTTAAGTTGAAATTAAATGAAAAATTCATTTGAAACATTTATGCCATAAGAGTTTAAATAAAGAGTTAAAACTTAAACTACAAACTAAATATTTTATAAGAAAAACTTAGAAAATTAAAACATATTTTTAAAATTTATATTATTTAAATTAAAATTTTAATTGAAATATTTAATAAGAGTTTAAAGAAAACCTGCTAAGTAAATATTTTAAAACATTTTAGTTTAACTAGGAATATTCAAGCAAATGTTGAAAACTTAAAATTTTAATTGAAATTTATTTGTGCAAAAAGTGTTTAAAGAAATCCTCATCGTAATCCAGTTAGTAAATATTTTAAAATAAATATTTGCTTAGCTAAAAGCTTTGCTGCTCACTTATGTTAAAATTATATTCATAATCGCTTGAGTTAATTAATAAAATATTTATTGAGCTGGCTCACTTAACAATTGCAAATTAGTTTAGCTCGCATCGCTTCCGCATCAACACAGCATTTAATTGAATTTATATATTATTAATTTGTCACTCTGTATAGAGAGTACCCCTAATGGGCCAGCTAGCCTAGTATGCCTACCCCTATTAATTGCATTAACTTGTGTTTAGCCTACAGCCAGCACAGTTGAATAAAATTATTATGTATTATGTATTTTGCTGTTGTTTTTCGTTGTTAATTTTTTTTTTTTTTGTTCTCTTTTTTCGTTGAATTTTGTTTTTGAAGTTCGGCAAAGCGTGGCGCTTATAATTTGCATAATAAAGTGCTTAGGCTACCTGAAACCAATAAAAGAAATACTGAGAGAGAGAGAGAGAGAGAGAGAGAGAGAGAGGGAGAGAGAGAGCAACACAAGCCTAAAATAACATGACGAGAATGAACCGCGTATCACTGTCAATGGAAACATAAATAAATTTATGTAAATTGAATAAAAATATTAATTAAATTCCTCTTGCAGACCAACAAAATACAAAAAAAAAAAAAAGAAAAGAAAAACGTAAAACAAAATTACGTCAGCCAAAAAGTCTCTGTGGATTTCCACAGTTCCTCTCTGTCTCTATCTCTCTATCAGTGTCTCTCTCTCTCTTTTACTCGCTAGCTCTCTCTGTGGCTTTGGTGCGTATTATTACTTTAATCTTCTTTGCGGTTTGAAAATAATTGCTTTTTAATTGAAACGCGGGTGTCGCCAAAATAGCAACAACAGCAGCAACATCAACAGCAGCAGCAACAAAAACTGCATAGAAATTACATTGGGGATTTGTCTATCCTAATTGATCATTAGTTATTCCGGTCAGAGGCCCTGGGTTCACGCCGCTTGCTCCGGCAACTGGCTCAACATTTTGCTTATTAGTTTTGTTTGATGAGTTTTTTTTTGATTGATTGTCGATGTTGTTGTTGTTGTTGCGGTTGTTGTTGCTGTTGTTGTTAGTTTTGCATAAACTCTTAGAGTAGTTGAGGCATCTTTTTGATTTGGACTTACCGTTCGAACCACTTGATTTAATATTGCCGCCTTATCCGGTTTCGTTGATGTCATATCTCCACGTTTATTGAGCTGCAGAAACTCCGAGAGCTGCTCAATGTAATTGTTTTCCATTTCCCGACGTCGCTTCTCATTGTTGCATTTGTTTATTTGTGATTGCGGCTGCACGAGACAACAAATTAAAATTTGTTTCATTAAAGATTTTTTTTATATTTTTATGTATAATATTATATATAATATGTATTTATAATAATAATATATATATTACATATAATTTAACTAATGCCACGAGCGGAAAATATTTGGATTTAACTTCTTTTTTTTTTTAAATTTAAAATACTTTTTGCTATAAAGCTAAAAAGAGTTTCATTTAGAAATCCTAGAAAAGTACAGTCTGCAAATGTTTATATATTTTTTTAACCAATAAAATATATTTTTCACCTGTTTTTGTAACAAAGAGTTTTTTCTTTTGTTTTTTTTTGATAAACGATTAAAGCATTTGTTTAGACAAAGAACAGTAAAAGCGCGTAAAATACATGATAATTATACTTGGCTAAACTTTTTCTTTATGCAACTGATAAACAAGCCGTGAAAGCTCAGCGAGATAATATTAATAAATAATTATCTTCAAATTTGTAGACATTTTTATAGATAAAGAATAGTTATATATAAAAAAAAAGAAAATAATAATTTACTTCATTTAAATAAAAGCTTTTTTGAACTAAACGTAGTTTCAAGTAGTTTTACGTAGTTTTTAGCTTTATTTATCTATTATTTGCATTAAATGATTATAAATATGAAAATTAAAGCTTTTTAACAGCTGCTTAAAGAGTTGATTTTAGTTGGTTTAAAAACAGCTTTAAGCTTTACTATGCATATCCCATTATGTTTTTAAATGCAAAGCTTTAAGCTAGATGCAAAAATGTTTTAAGTTTTACATAAGCTTTAAGGAACATAAAAGGAATTTGAAAAATGCTGAACTTATTAGAGAACTACAGAAAACGAGTCAAACTACATTTGATTTAGCTCGAGTAAAAGCTTTAAAGCTTTGTATGAATATACGTAAAAGCTTTAATAAACTTTGAAGGCATTTCTGCTACAAAATCTTTAAGGAATTAATTTCAATTTATAATATTTTACTCTTAAGAAGTTATTCCTTTAGATTTATCGTAAAAGTTTTCAAATTTCGTCATACAAAGTTTTGAAACTACTTTTATCGTAGCTTTCAGTCAAGAAGCTTTTGCTGACAACTAATATAATTTATATATAATTTATATCTGTTCAACTGTTAACTTACCAAATTAATTTTGGTATCCGTCTTGCGACGTATCTTGCGACCCGGCGTCGCTGAGTTGGCTGGAATCGGCGATGCCACCGCGTTCATAATGGCGGCCGATCGCTGCAATGCAGCTGCAATGTGCGCCGTTGCGGCGGCAGCTGCCGCTGCCTTGCTATGATGCGAATGATGCGAGTTGAGCTGCTGCTGCTGCTGCTGTTGCTGCTGCTGCTGCAGATGATGCTGCTGTTGTTGATGCTGTTGCTGCTGGTAGAGCAGTTGTTGCTGCTGTTGCTGCAGTGTGAGCAGATTGTTGGCTGCCGGCGAGGATGAAGGTGCTGTGGGTGAGGTCGTGGCGCCTGCAACACCAGCGCCTCCGCCTCCCGCTGCCGTTGCGCGCTGCAGTGGCGTGCTGGGCGCCAATCCGTGCTGCAGCTGCGCCACCGGTGCCGGAACGGGGCCTGGGCCAGTTACCACGCTACCGCCAGTGGCTGCGATTGTAACGGCTGCGGTCGCAGCGGCCGGTGATGAGCGCGGCAGATTGCAAACTGAGTTGTTGTTGCCGAAGCTATTGCTGCCGCTGCCGCTACTGCTGCTGCTGTTGATGTTGCTGTGACTGTGACTGTGGCTGTGGCTGTGGCTGTGACTGTTGCTGTTGTGCTTGTTGTTGCTTGCGAGCGCTGCTGCGTTTGTTCCTTTTGTTGTTGCTGTACCTGTGGCCCAATGATCTGGTAAGTCACCTGGGCTAAGCCTGCAAAGGAATAGACAAAATAAAAATTCAATTTATGGAAATTTGTCTTGGTTTCATTTGATTTGATTTTGGCAAAGTTGCGGCCTTGGCCCTAATTCCTGACTTTGGCCCCACACACACGCTTTAAGCAGCATGCAAATGCCTTGCAAATAGGCCTCAATTTCGAGCTAATGTGCTGACTCGATTACAACGCCATATTAGCGAAGGCATTTGCATTTTGTGAATTGCATAGAGAGGCGGACACTTTGATTTGCAGCTAAAGCTAAGCAACGCATAATTTATCTCTTGTGGTATATCAATTTGTGTTTATAGATTGATGGAGTTATTGCAAATTCAAGTTCTTAACTTAGAATTGTGAAAAGCATTTGAAGTAGTTTGAAGAGCTGCATCTCATAGAGAGGCTCTTTCAATGTTATATATGTTATAATAAATATATACATTATTCTATAATATATATATTATTTTGGTTTGTCTCAATTTTTTATGTATTATATTTTTTGTTTTTATATTTTTTTGTGTATTATATGTTAAGTTGATAATTGTATGTATAAATTGACAAATGTTTTTTTATTTATTATTAAATTTTGTGAATCGCATAAAGAATTACATAGGTTTGTTTTATCTATAAGCATTCAGCTGGGCTTACACATAAACATTTGGCATTTAGCATTTAGCTTACCTTAGCTAAGAGCTTAGCTTATACATAAACCAATCTGTATACCTTTATCTGATTGTTTTCATATTTTGTGAATTGCGTAGAGAAGCTCAAGTTCTCTTTTGAGTCTGAGTTAGGCCAAATAAGTATGATAAAACACACACACAATGTACTTATATGCCATAACAATTTACAAATATATATCTGCATTCTTTAAGCCTTTGCGAATCGCATAGAGAGGCTCACTCACTGGTTTATGTCTAGGCTCAACTACTTATATATTATAACTTTACACAAGGCATTTCACACAACATATCCATTTATATATGTATATCCATATATCAGCCCATTCTTGTGAATCGCATAGAGAGACTTACATTTAGTCTATGTATAGGTTAAAAGCATATTCTTATAAATATGTTTCAGAAACTTCTTCTATTAATGTCCATCACATAGATTATAATGTCTATTTGAAAACATTGGCAATTATCACGAAATAATTTCTCACATTTTTGTTGTTCTTTTACCAGGTAAAACTGTGCTGTTGCCCACCCGCTGGCTTAGGCAAATTAGGTGGCGTGGGCCGTCACCCGCACGCCGTCACGCCCACCGCAACGTGAGGCAAATTAATGCTGTCAGTTGTGCTGCTACAGTCCGGCGGAAGCACAGCTCGGTTCAAATATCTCAAACAGATCCACCCAGGGCCCAGCTCTAGGTCCTGTCGCATTCAAGTGGATATCAGCGTCATAAACATTTGTCATATTAATGTTGTTGTTGTTGTTGTTGTTGTTTTTGCTGTTGCTGTTGCTCGCCTTCTTCTTCCTCACATCTTCTTGCTGCTGCCGCTGGCGTTGTCATGGCTGCTTTTTGTCTTTAAGATTCTTTGCTTTTTGTTTTTGGTTTTTATTTATTTTTCGCATGTATTTGGTTACGTGATTAATTGTTTACTTTGTGTGCCCAAAGTGTGGCATATTATTCGCTTTTTATGTACGTAAAGACCTTTTGCAAAAAAAAAAAAAAACAAAAAAAAAATATTCTTGTTTGCATTTTTCATTATAATTTGAAATTCTTACGGCACACTTGCTACGGAAATTTTTAATTGGTGCTCGACATCATCTCAGACTGTTGCAAGAATATGTTTTCTGAATGGAAACATAACTATTCATATTTTTTATAACCTGATGCCATTATACAAAATGGGAAAAGGCTAAAATGGTTTGTTTTTCTTATATTCATTTGTGACATGTTCAAAAACAGTTTCAAAAATTTAAAGAGTTGTTTAATGAAATTGTTTTTAGCTTTCTATAATTTGTATTATAATTTAGCGCAAGGAAAATTAAAGAAAATTCTTGAAAAGTATTGTGTATAAAGTAAGTCTAGATAAATACATATGTATATATATATAAACAATAACAAATTCTTACAGGTATTGCAAATAATATTATATTTTTCCCAGGTATTCAATAAAAAGATTTTATAGTATATATATTTATAGTATATATATTATATATTGAGAATTATTTAATATAGTTTTTAGATTGTTATAAACGATTCAAAGGAAAATGCTTTTTATGTATAGCAAAAATATAAACAAAATTATAAATTAACAAATTATAAACAAAATTATTATATTAGATATACAATATTTCAATTATTAATAAATTTATTTCTTACAAAATTATTTTTTAAAATTTATTATTTTATTTTATTTATTTATTATATTTATTCACATGGGTTTAGCTCACGCAAATCTTTTTTAAATATTCTTTTATATCTTTATTTATAATCTCGTTTAATTTAAATCGTTTTTAGTCAGCAATGCTTTGCTGTCTAATTTTATAATATTTAAAAAAATTAAATTATTTTTATATATTTATAATTTTTGATATTATTGTATATCTTTTATCTTTAATACATTAACTCAAACGCATTGTCTGCATTGTCTATAAGATATCTGCCAATACTCAGCGAACTTTAAATTGAATTCATAAACTTTAAGCACATCTATAAATTTCACAAGGTAATTACAGGTGTTTCAGTTCGTGTTTCTCTCAATTCGCTTTGTCATTGTAGATGTCAAATGTTTTGCAAAACGAAAGTTAAATTGAGGTTAAGTCAATATGAAATGTGAAATCGAGCGAATTTCTGTGCGTTTCTGCTCCGACTCTGGCCACTGTGGCTAAGGCTATAAATATAACAGGCCCTCAACAGCCTACGGATTGATAAGTTGTGAAATTAGCGCTATGAGCAATGCGATTGCTGCACATAATACATAAATATATAGTTAAAGACAGACAAATATATACATATATATTGATATAGCTATAGCTATATGTATATATGTATGTTTATTTATGGCCTGGCCTGGCAGAGTGCAAACAATGATAAGCACTACAACAACAACAACAACAACAACAGCACTGACAACGACAACAACAACGACAACAACAGCAGCAAAAGTCAACTGAAACTGCATCAATTGTAATTTAATTAATTAACGCTGCGTTTTATATGCGCTAGCTTCTTTAATTAAGCGCGTCAATCATACGCTCCGTGTGCCTTGCCCAAATAGAATACCCCATCTTCATTATGATTATCACCTTCATCATCATCATCATCATCATGGTCATCATCTGCTAGCTGGCACATTAATGTGTCACCCTGTCAGCCACAGCCACAACAACAAGAAGAACAACAAATAAAATAAAATAAGTCAGCCACAGAAAGAATCTGCACAATTATTGCGCCTGTCAAGGGAAACCATTTGGGCAGGCCAAGCGGGCGGGCGGGCGGTCGGGCGGTCGGTCGGTCGGTCGGTCGGCCGCTGGGCGGCGTGGCGCTGCTTGTACGTCACTCATTTTCGCGCTCATTGCATGAGGCGGCCATTCACAATTTGTTTTCTTTTTTTTTGCTTTTAGTTTTTTTCTCTCGTTTTTCTTTTTGGCCAGCTGCCTGTCACCTCCACCTTTGGTCGCAGTTCCGTCTGCTCCCTGGACAGCGCCCGAGTCAACTTTTTTCTCATATTTTTTAAGTTCTGTGCATACTTCGTGATGGTCGATGCAAGTTGGATTAACCAAGTTATTGAATAGTTATATTATAGAACACTGGCATAGAATGAGCTCCTATCGATTGTGCGAAGACAGATCAAAAATGTTTACTTTAGTAGGTTTTTATGTAAGAATTTTTGGGATATTTTACAAATATTTTGTTGTTTGAATAAACATATTATAAAAACATATTTTAGACTATAGAAAGCTCAGAATGATGTATAAAATATTTGATTTGTAATACAATATGTATGATTCATTGAATATTATGCTAATATGTATATAAATAGAACTTGCAATGAATTTTTTAAGAGAAAAGTTGTGCTTATATATCTTATATTTATATTTAGTTTTTTCTACCGCAAATTATTAATTTTTATTGCAAAATTTGTTTCTATTGTTTAACTACATTTTATCTACATTTGATCTATAATTTATCTTTACTTTATCTTTACTTTATGTATATATATTTTTTTTTCTACATATCATTTATTTTTATTAATATTTTTTTTTTATTTATATTTATATTTAATCTATATTTTATGTATAATTTATCTACATTTTATCTAAAATTTTTTTAAATTTATATTTTATTTCTTTATTTATTTTATCAAAATTTTTGAAAATTTTATTTACTATCAATATTTTATTGTAATATTTTTTTAATCCAAATCTAATCTAAATATGCAAATAAAAACTTTAAAATCAATCCCAATTTATCATCGAGTTCTATTTCCACACAAGTTTCTAGCTTGCCATTTAAACTATTAACTATTTAACAGGGTATTTCTGTTTGCATCAGATTCAATTATCAAATTGAAGCCATTGCAGCAATTCTGCTCGGCTTTATGCTGATTACATCGCTAACTCGTGGCGTTCAGTGTCTGTAATTATTTTTGCTTGCATTCGCAGTCGCAAGCTCTTTGGGGCTACAGCAGAGGCCTTTATTATGCATATAATGTAATTAAAAAAAAAATAAAGGAGTCAAAAACTCGGTCGCTGGACACTAGCCACCAGCCATCAGCCACCAGCCACCAGCCACTAGCCACTAGCCTGTAGTTGCCGGGTGGTCCCAGGTAAGCTACAGCTATATATATATTTATATATATATATATATATATATATATATATATATATATATATATATATATATATAAAGGGGAGCGCTGTAGATTTCTTAACGCTTCGCTGCATTGGAGTTGACTTTCAAGAGTGCAATTAGAGATCAAGTTGAAGTGAGTGCTGCAGCACTTGGCAGTCTCTAGCCAACGGCGAATGCCTTCAATTGTGGGCGGAGAAACAGTAAGTGATATTAAAAGAAATGCCACATCGTTGTGACTCTATTAACTGAACTTAACTGATAAAGTTTCAGCATGAAGCCAAACAAAATTTGGTTTGAATTTCCTGAAGCTGGAAAAAATGGTGAAAAGCTTTCACATTAGAAAACTCTCGAGGACCTAAATATTTCAAATAGAAATTATAGAATTCTATAAGTTTTTTACTTATAGCTCATCAATTATATACGCAGTAATTTGCTTTACTTCAAAGCTTTTAGGAACTTTTAAAGCCTAGCATTCGAGATCTATGCACATTGTGAAGCTTATATGTAAGCTAGCTTTTAGGCTTCCTGACTTTGTACACCCTAACCTTGTGTACAGAACTAGCTGACTTAAGATTTTAATGAGCTTTCAAAGCCTTACTTTGGAAACTGATCATTCTCAAGCGTTAAGCTATTTGACTTAAGCTTTACAGGCTCTATATACCATAAACTTTGACTTAAAGCGAGTTAGGTAAATGTCACTATCAAATGTCTTTAAGTCTTCCAGGTTATTTACACCCCACAATTTCGCCTAAAACGTGTTGACTTTAGAATATTTTGAGCTTTTGAATCAGCATTTAGGGAAATGTGATCATTGCCAAACTTTAAGCTTTAAGCATTCGTTATATTGAAACCTTACAGACTATGAACAAAAGTTTATGCAAAAGTGGATTAAGAAATGTCGTAACTCTAAGATTTAATTACGTTCAAAAAATCACATAAATCAAATTATGTCATTGTCAAGCTTTAAGCTTATAAATTAAAAACTTTCGCTGTCTTTGACTTTCTAAGCTAAACTTGAAATGATAAAAAAAAAACCAAAAAACACAACAACAACAACATGTTAAAGTCCATGTCCAAAGCAGTTTTCATTTAAATTGTAAATGAATACAAACCACGACTAGTTTGAGACATCAAACCAAAATCCTACTCAAGCAATCTCTTTGAGTAAATTTCTGTCAAGGTCATAGCAATGAATCATATTTAAAGAAGTGCTCAAATATTCTAGATTATATTTAATAGCCGACGAAGAAGAGCCCAGCTCAGACACCTCAGTGCGCGTTTAAGACAAATTGATAATGATAAACGTAATGACTATGGCAATGCTGATAATAATAATGATAACGATGATGATGATAATGCGGCCAGAGCTCTGCAATCTGTAAACATTGCAGTCCACATAAAAATTACTCATACGCAGTATATGGAAACATGAAAGCAATTTTTCTTTTCTTTGTCTCTCTCTCTCTCTCTCTCTCTCTCTCTCACTCGCTCGCTCGCAGAGGAAGTCGCTGCTGTTGCTTTGGGGCCGAGCTCAAAACATTTTGTATGTGTTTTTTTATGATTTAGGTTTGGTCTACGTGATGCTGAACTTGTAAGCAGTCGCCGCTGGGACCCAATTCGGTAGCTGCTGCTGCTTCTGCTTCTGCTGCTGCTGCTAGCCCATAATCAAAAACCCCAAAAGAGATTTTTACGACGCTACGTAAATTATGCTGAAATTGTTGAAATTTTTCGGCTGTGTCTCGTGAACAATGCAAACCTGAATTGCGCACATGTGAGCTTTTGAGTTTTAATACTCATCTTAGGTGAGCCATGAATCACGCTTGAATCATGCTGCTTCTAATTGATTTCATTTAGTAATTGAATAGTAAATTGATGGAAAAAATAACACACACACACACACACACACACACACACGCACACATATTTTCAAGCTTAAAGCTCAATAGCAAAAATGTTTTCGGGCGCGCAGCGATTGCAATTTTCGAGCAGCAGATGAAATGTATAACAATGATCCAATTTGCTGGCCTTTGCTGCTGATGGGTTTCCAGACAGCAAGCAATTTCCCCAGCGCAAACAAACATGTTGTCGATGCCGTTGCTGCCAGTCACAATTAATTGCAAACGAGTGAGAGTATCGGCAGCAGCAGCAACAGCAATGGCAACAACTTTATTTGAAACAATAGTCAGGCAGCCAGCTGGATGTGACAACTGCGTCGAACACTGACGCCGATGCCGACGGCGACGCCGGCGCCGACGCCGACGGCGGCGATGACACGCGCAATGAAAATGTAATACAAAGTGGACAAAATGCAACAGAAACGACAACAGCAACATGACAAGCAACAGCAACAATAACAACTATTGCCCACTACTACTAGCTGTAATGACCACAATGTCAGCGTTGGCAATGTGTCTGACATCCAGCAGCAACAGCAACGGCAACAACAACAACAACAGCGAGCTGAAGCCAACATAAGCAGTGGCTACAGCATATCCACACTTTTGTTGCAATGCAATTTCAACTGTTGTTTATTTTGCCAATACCCTGTAATGGCTGTTTAATGTGGGCATGCTACATATTCAAATGCAAGCAGAAGCAAAGTAAATTCTTATAGTCAATTCTGGTTATACCTTATATATACCTTATGTTTAATAATATTAATAGTTCTATTATAAATATGATTTAGTGAAGGAAAATTATTTTTTTTTATCATTTTGATTATTTTTCCTGCAGAAATTTTAATATTTTTTATGTTATATAATAAAATAAATAATAATAATAATAATAAATAAATAAAATAAACCAATATTTTTTAAAAATACTATAATTCAATAAAAAAAATATTTGCCTAGATATGAAAAACTAATTAAAAATTTAATGGACAGTTATTTTTTTTTATACTTTCTTTGAATTTAATAAATTAATTAAATAAATTTAAAAATATTTTTCAGTTAAAAATATAAGATTATTTTATTTGTTATGTATATTTTTCTTATTTTAATAATTTAATTTAGTTAATTAAAACATATTTTTAAGACCTAAAAATATTTTTTACTTTTTCTGCATCTTTTTCTTAGCCTATATCTCAAGTTTCTCAAGCTGTTTATATTTTCACAGTCAACAATTTCAATTTCTTATTTATGATTCACAGTATTCTGTCGTTTCCTCAAACACATATCCTTGACATCAATATTTTTTTTGTTTGCAAATATCAACAATTTTTTCCCCACTTTTTACTTTTTTTTGGAATTCCATGGAATTCCGTATGACTAGTTCTCAGCACGTCGACGCATTTTGTAACGACAAAAGGCGGCGGCGTTGGGCATACAAAATACAAATAAATTTGTAGATACGTTTTATTGATAACCACATTTATGTAAGGGTGAGGTACCATAAGTTTTATAACGATTGCTTTGGGTGACTAATTATGCGGGCTGAAGCCGTCAAACTAAGGGAAAATGTAAAATTATTGCAAATAAATTATGAAAAAAAAGAAAGACTACAAATAAATATGTTCAAGAAAATAGTATAATAAATTAAATAAATAAATAATAAATAAAAATAATAGTTACATAAATCATAAAAAAAGTTGTATACAAAATAAAGTATGTACTTAAATTACTTTTACTAAATATTGCTAATAGTAATACGAAATATATATTTCTGTTGCCCACTTAAAACTTTGATATATACACATATATATTTACATATATATTTATCAATTCTATAGCGTATTATATCATATCAAAGCATGCTCTTAACCTCCACGGCAAATCGTTTTGCAGTCTTTTTATGCACATAATTCAGTTGTTGTGCGGTTTTTTGAGTGTGTGTGTTTTAATTTTTCGCTGTCTGCCTCTTCAATCGACTGACTGACATTCACACACACACGCACACATACGCAGACTCATGTGGTTTGGCACTTGTCTGGCCCCTAACTAAAAAAGCTGTGCTAACTAAGCCGCCGCGCTCAGTTCTCTCTATCTCTCTCTCTCTCTCTCTCACTCTCGCGACTATGCATTGCCAGCCTCTGAGCAGCGAACGCGCCTACCTAGGCCGCTCCTGCCCCCAACGCAGCCCCGCCTCGCTTTAAGCACCCTGCGGCGCCCACAACTGCGTCTGGCTCAGCTCAGCTCAGCTCATTTGCTCAGCTGTTGTTGTAAGCCTGCAGTTTAGCAACTAATTGTCTGTATATAAAACATATGCTTCAACGCTCAGTACGCTCGCTCTCTCTCTCTCTCTCTCTCTCTCTGCCGCTCTCGCTCAATCATTGCTACAAATAATAAAGTGGGTCATGGATGAAAGAAAAAGCGTTTTATAAAGTGGGTCATGAATTTTGTTTCACTCACGTTCAAGTGTATTTCGATTGCCGCCTTGTTGTTGTTTTTATTGTTGTCGCTAGCTTATTATATATATATTTATATATATATATATATATATATATATATATATATATATATATATATATATATATAAAAAATACAAATATACATATAAACATATATATTTTTTGTTAATAATTGTATTTTCGCAAAATAGCATAAAGTATTTTTATACGTTGTGTCGCCTGATTCAGGTTTCTGACTGTTTATTTGTTTACTTTTTGTTGGCTCTTTTTTGCCATTAGTTTTTTTTTATTTATTTATATTTTCGTTTGCTTCGTAGAAAGAGTTGACAAGCATAAACCAAATAATAAATATGAGCAAGTGTAATAAAGGTTTTTTTTTAGTTTTTAATTAAATATTGTTAAAAATTGTCTAGATTTATTATGATAAATATAAATAGAAAAAATTGTTTTTCTTTTCAATCATTTTGGCCGTAAAAATAAATGGGTCACTTAAAAATTAAAATCAAAAATTTTATTAAATAATTTATATTTTTTGATTTTTAATCTAAATACTAAAGAACATTTATTATTTTATATTTTATTTATAACTTTTTTATTGGAGCATATGTTATATTTTTATGTTTTTTTTTAACGGCTTTATTATTATTATTTTATTATTATTAAAATAAAAAATGTTATTAAATAATTTATGATTTTTTTTTTATTTTTAATAGAAGTACTAAATAACAATTTATATATATTTATATATAATATATTATATTTTTATGTTTTTAACAGCTTTATTATTATTATTTTATTATTAAAAAAAAATAATGTTATTAAATAATTTATGATTTTTTTATTTTTAATATAAATACTAAAGAACATTTTTTATTTTATATTTTATTTGTAACTTTTTTATTAGAGCATATGTTATATTTTTATGTTTCTTTTAACGGTTTTATTATTATTATTTTATTATTATTAAAATAAAAAATGTTATTAAATAATTTATGATTTTTTTTTACTTTTAATAAAAGTACTAAATAACATTTATATATATAATATATTATATTTTTATGTTTTTAACAGCTTTATTATTATTATTTTATTATTAAAAAAAAAATAATGTTATTAAATAATTTATGATTTTTTTATTTTTAATATAAATACTAAAGAACATTTTTTATTTTATATTTTATTTGTAACTTTTTTATTAGAGCATATAATATATTTTTATGTTTTTATTAACGGCTTTATTATTATTATTTTATTATTATTAAAATAAAAAATGTTATTAAATAATTTATGATTTTTTTTTATTTTTAATAGAAGTACTAAATAACATTTTATATATATATAATATATTATATTTTTATGTTTTTAACAGCTTTATTATTATTATTTTATTATTAAAAAAAATAATGTTATTAAATAATTTATGATTTTTTGATTTTTAATATAAATACTAAAGAAAATTTTTAATTTTATATTTTGTAACTTGTAACTTGTAACTTTTTTATTAGAGCATATATTATCTGTTTATGTTTTTTTAACGGCTTTATTATTATTGTTTTATTATTATTAAAATAAAAAATGTTATTAAATAATTTATGTTTTTTTTATTTTTAATAGAAATACTCAATAACATTTTTTATTTTACATTTTATCTACAGCTTTTTTATTAGTATATATTTAATATATTTTTATATGTCTAATTAACGGCTTTATTATTTTTATTATTATTTTGTAAGAATTTCTGCAATAAATTTGCAATAATTTAGCTGTTCTCTTAATGTTTTAAATTTAATTGTTAATTATTGTTAATATTGTATTAATTATTGTATTTATTATTAAAACAGACTAAACGTTTAATATTTCCCAAATTGTTCTGTTTTAGTTTAAAATCTAATTTGGTTATTAAAAATTTCTATTTTAATTATTTTTATTTACTTTTATATATTTCAACTTAAAAATCTTTTCTTTAGTATTTCTGATTAAACATGAATCAGTTTCAATTAGTTGACTTTGATATATGCTTCACATAATTTTGCACTTATTATGGGCGTCTTGTCTTTCTTTATTGTTCCGATTCAATAGTGAACGACAGAGAGAGAGAGAGAGAGAGAGAGAGACGATAAATGAATATGAAGCAAAGAGAGAAAGAGAGAGAGAGAGAGAGAGAGAGAGAGGGTGTAGAGCAAGTGCTTTTGCTTCGCTTTCACTAACTAATTGCCGAGCCATGCGTTGACAGTTTTCACTTTTCATTTATCGCAAAAAAAAAGAAAATAAAAACGAAATAAATGAAAACAAATTAACAAATGGCAAATGTATGAACAAGTGGCAGACAGAATGCTGACAGAACAGCTAAATAATGACTAAAAGGGTTGAAAAGTTAAAAAGTGTTGCAGTTTTTTATTAACAATAAATAATATTGCTAAAATCATTTCGTATTCATTCTCAATTTGTAAAACAAAATCTTTTTGACACATCGCTATTTGAGTATTTTTTTCATAACAAGATCTTAACTATGCAAATGCTTACTGAATACTCAGCTTAATTAATCATCAACTGTTTATTTCAATAATTTAATATGTAAAAAAAGAAATCTGTTTTATAATCTCAAATTGTTAATTAAACACTTAGACAATTGAATCATATTACTTTTGAACGATCCAATGGTTTAAAATGAAGCTTAGGCTTATGTTTGAACAGCTATCAGATATCATATGCATAGAAAATTTGCAGAATTATATTTTTATATTTGAAATTTAAAAAAAAATATATTTTTAACTGTTTTTAACTGGCAAAAAAATATATTTTTTTTATCTAAAAAACAAACAATTAAATTTGCAAAAATACTTCTTAGAGCAGTTATTAAATTATTATAAAATTTAGAACTGCGAATATTTATTTCTAAAATAGTTAATGTCTAATAATATTAAGTATACGTACATAAATAACATTGAGATAATTATAAATAATAAAATACATTTAGCTTTTCCAAATATCTTGATTGTATTTTATTATTTTATTATATTTATATTATTATCTCCAAAGTATTAGACGAAACCCGGTTTTAACTGTTTACAAAGCTATCATTTCAGCGAGTCTGAAAAGTTCTCACAGTTGCCCCAACCCAATATCTGCTGAATTTATAGGGTATGCACGCGATCTGCAATAGCTAACAGCTAATTTAAATAAATGTAATAGACGAACAGGGTCGTTCTCTTTCCGGCATTTGAATGAAGCGCTCACTCTCTATGCTGCTCGCTAGCTGCACTTCTCTAGACCTCTCTCGCTGTAAATATATATATGTATATATATATAATATATATATATATTATTGTATGTGTGTATATATTTTGTGACATTGTATAACCGGCCCCAGAAATCCACCTGCTGACAAATTGCACTTTGCTAAGTTGTTGTTGTTGCTGCCGCTGCCGCTGCCACTGCCGCTGTTGTTGCTGTCTAAGTAGTTGCAGTCGTCGTCATCGTCTATAGCTATATAGCGAAATAATGTCAGTGGGTCAGAGTCGATTTAGCATTTTGCGGCACTCTCTTGTCGTCGTTGTTGTTGTTGTTGTTGCTGTTGCTGTTGCTGTTGCTGTTGCTGTTGCTGTTGCTGCGTTGGCTAAGGTTAGACTCGAGTGTGGAACAGCTGTTTTGTGTGTGCACAGAATACGGTCACACTGAATCCAACTGACTCGCTAGTTTCGTAACTGGGCTAAGGCTATGCGAGCGGGGAAGTTGATTTCTGTTTTTCTTTTTGTTTTTGTTTTTTTTTTTTTTTGTTTTTGTTTTGTTTTCTAGCTTATCAACAAAATGGCAATTGTTGTTGCTAAGTGGTTCGTGGGCGCGCATGTAGGCGTGCCGTGAAGAGAGCACCCAGATTATGTTTATATATATATATATTTAAAATAAACATTTTATTCATATATATATATATATATATATTTTTTTTAATAATAATTTTGGCTAACTAGAAAATGAATACAAATTTGCATTTTTTTTTTATTGCTCAACAATTTAAACAATTAAATTTAATTAAAAAATACTTATTTTGTTCACAGTCTCTTGGCTGTGTTTCAATGAAAACGCACTGCAAAAATGTTATTTATGAGTAAATAAAATTTATAAGCTAACCTTCAGTATGTTTTTGTTGTTGTTGTTGTTGTTGCTTCACTTGTTGTTGCTGTGCATTTCGCATTCTGTTTACCAGCCATAAAGGTGACGCTGACTGAGTTAAAAGTGCAAATTTATTTTGTATTCTGCTTCTTCTTCATTATATTTTGTTTTTTTTTTTATTTATTTATTTATTTATTATTATTATTTTTGATATTTCACAGATTCTATTTGCCATGCGATTTAATTGCGTGCCTTTTGTTCACTTTTCCGTTGTTGTGCACAGCATTTTCAATGGAAATTTTTATTGTCTTACTCACCTGCAAGGAAAAAGCGAGAAAGAAAAGGTTATGAATACGATAAACGCAGTTGTACTTAATATATTCAACAAGAAAACGCCTATGCACAGATGTTCAGATTCAGGCATTTTGAAGGCGATCTCATTTAGTTTATGATCACATAAATATATATAACGAGTCTGCCAGCTGACATGAAGATTCAAATTTGCAATAGTATATATATATATTTATAGTAAAGAAAGTCTTCGTTATTCTTTATTAATTTATTTTTAATTTTTGTTCGACTTCTCAACAAGTTTTTGCTTGCAATTTTGAAAATCGCATAGAGAGGCTACATAATAAATAAATTCCAATTATTGTTAGCTGAAGGCCCAGCTGCTATGGCTGACTTCACAAAGCCCATGATCAACTTTTTATAGTTTCACATAAATAAAAACTAAATTAAAATATTAAAATACTAAAAAAATAAACTATAAAAATTTACATTCTTTACTACAAAACTAGATTGTTAAGCCGTAAGCTATTAGGCTTTAGCTATTAAAACTAATGTTAATCATGAATAAAGTTTATTCATTTTGAGTAAGCAACGACTGCATAATACTTGTTCATGGTAAAAAAAAAACAATTAAATTTATTCAAATTCAATTTTTTTATATTAAAAAATTATTATATTTATTCAATATGAATATTTCCTCATTTGCAATGCCTCAAATGGGCGTATTTTTAGTTGGAGTTTGTCTAGGCGATGATATATTCTCGACCTAAGTATGAGGCGCCTAGGTGTTTCCCCATTAGCCACACCCCTAGTGGGCGTAACCAAAAATCGTCTAAGCTAAGTGTAGCAAAGAGTATAGATTTGAAGTTTCAAGTTTCTCGCTTCAAGAGCGACGAAATGTTTTACTTTTACACAGAGAGAAAGCCAGACAGCAAACTAGACACTTCACAAAACCAATATACTCCTTTGACTTATTGATTGAGTATAAAGATCTCTTAATGAACTCTAAGAGCTATGCAGCACTAGCATGTAAAGTCACACAAAAACACTCTAAGAGCCCTCCACTTATTTGAATGTCATGTTTAATTAAGCCAGTTGCAATCAGAATGCTCAAGCAAATTCGTAAACTTTATGCTATTTTGCTCAAGCAGTTCCCTTTCAGGAATGTGAACAAATTGCATTTAGTTTATGTTTATATTTAGTGTCTAATTTTTGCATCATTTCCAAATGGATTGAGCATATAATTCGTGAAGTAATATAGTATATATTATATATTGTGTTAGGATACCTTATCCTGCAGCTGTTCAGTGCTTCACATATTCCCATATTTATATTGCATTTCAAACTAAATCCTTGGCTACTGTCTACTGTATCTCGTATTCTATTCCTTTTGTTGCTTCTCTGTGCCGATTTTCCATTTTGTTCAGTTCGGTTCGGTACGGTACGGTACGGTACGGTACGGTACGGTTTGGCTTAGGGTTTTCTGTGTTCTGTCTGTGATTTTTCTACCGGATTACAATTGTTTACACACACGACTGCACATTGTGACAGTTTTGCACAGTTTTTTTTTCTCTTCTTTTTTTTGCCTTTGCCACGGCGTTTGCAATTGTAGTCCCCCACTTTACACTTGGCCCTCGCATATATCCTTTTAAGCCTCGCACACACACACACACACACACACACATGTACAGATGTAATTGTGCGTCTTCATGTGTGCGACACTGCTGGCTGCCTTCCTCTTTTTTTTTTGTTTGCTCAAAGTATAAGTTTACAACAAGCGGTTTGCATGTGCGCCGCTACAAGTGTGCCCGTGTGCGTGTGTGTGTGCCTGTGTGTGTGCGTGTGCGTGTGCGTGTGTGTGTGTGTCTGTATGGCTGCCACTTTGTCTAACATTTCACTTTATATCCCCACCAAATCCTCCCTAGCCGCCTTCTAACCAAACGCAATTGCCCAGCATTTTGTATGCTTTTCACTTTACATTTGCCAGTCACAATTTATACTTTTTTTCACTCCCTCCCTCTCTCACTCTCTCTCTCCCTATCTCACTCTTTCACTGTGCTATTGTATTTTTCCAGAGTTTTTCCAATTTTCCGCTCATGTGGCTTCCTGTTCGCCTGCTGTCGCTGCCGCTGTCGCTGTGCATGTGTTAGCTTATTGACCGATATGAGCCCGGGGTACTGAGCGAATTTCCCCCATTATCAGTTGAGCTTGCACAAACTATTTGATTTATCCGATTTTTTCACAATGGCGATTTTTGTACTCGTTTTTCGTTTAGTTTCTGACAGCTGTTTGGCTCAAACAGCAGGTGCTTTAGACAATCTAACGGTTAAATCAATAAGCTAGTGATATGCTCTAAGATAAAAAAAAAACCAGTCAATTTTATAGTGTGTAAAGCGACATTGCTATGCTCGTATTGGGAAATGACACACAAAGCGATTCGAAGACTTTTAGTAACCAAATTTATGGGGTAATGCAAGAAGAAGCGTCAGAGTACTCTAGTCGGGAGTGAACGACTGGAAAATACGCGGAAAATCACATATCACATAACGGAATATGATCAATTTGCGATTGTGTCAAGTCAAAGAAATGAAAAGTATGCTGCAAAGTTAGTTCTGATCTTTTTCCCCATCTATTAGGCAGCATAAGCACTCCGCATTCATCAAATATCACGTCTTTTGGGACAACTCAAGAATCGAATCAATTTATGTCTCTTTCTGTTCAGCTAGATCATGAGCCAACGACCGGAACCAATGATAGTCGCAAGGGGCAATGCCTCTTACATTTTACGCACGACTCTTGCAACATGTGGCCGACGACGCGTCGTTATCGTTCAGGTAAATCAATTTATCATATTTTTGTGACACATTGCATTCATTCGATTCGCTACTATCTACGTGTATAAATGTAATATATACTTAAAGGTTGCATACCTGGCTTCACCTGTCTATTACATATTTGATTTAAAGCAAAAGTTAAACTCTGTTCCCACACTCTGAGTAGTTGCTGAGTACAAATAAAAGTAATTATATTATAAATATGATATAACTAGTAACTATATGATAGACGTGAGCTTTATAGACTTAATACAGAAGACTGGTATATTTGGTATATAGATATTAGGTATATAAGATTAGGATTTTAAATGAATAAACCAGCTTGAATCTTGAATGCATTAAATGCAGAGGTGCTTTCCTTTGACTATAGAGATACAGCTATTCTACGGCCAGTTTGGTTGCTAATTCAATATGACATTGATAGTGCCCTTGCCTTTTGATAAAGCTAACTTTCTTTATAATCAAATCAAAAAAGTTTGAGCTTTCTTCAAAGTTAAATAAGATATAAAATAATACCTATCATAAAATCTTTAAGCAGCAACAAGTTCTTCGCTTTGACCTGAACTAACATTCATGCGAGCCAGCAACAGTCTCAAGCGGAGCTGAGCACTACCTCATGCACAACTTCCCCCAGCTGCCTCAGCTGCCTCTTTCCACAGCTCTCATCGTATCAGTTGTCCACCCCATATAGTTGTTGTCGCTCTATCCAATTGCTGTTGCTGTTGATGTTTCTGCTGCTGCTGCTGCTGCTGATGATGTTTTTTTTTTTTGTGTTTTGTGTTTGTTTATTCCTCATGCAAATTTAATTAAATGGACTTTTTCTCCCATTGCTTGTTTTGTGTTTGTAAGCTGAGCCGCTACTGTGGCAGCAACAGGGGCAAACAACGTGCAGCGGGTGCGGGCGCGGGGGCGTTGGCAACTTAATTAAGTTGAGCCAGCCAACGCAGAATGCAAACTTAACGAAGGGTCAGTCGAAGGCAAAAACTAAAAGGGTTGACCATCTGAACTTAAACAACTTGACAATACAATTTAAACTATAATTAATTGAATTATGATTGTTATAGTCGGTCGGTAGGTCTTATCTATGCTAGAGATCGTGTAAGCAATTTAAACCTTATTTAATAGTTTTCAACTCTTTTGATTGATTCAATTCCTGAATCTTTAGAGAATGTTGTCCTTTAGACAAAGTTAGCTTTGGTTTAAGGCTCGATTGATGGCTGATTGATGATGATTGATGGACAAGCCCAAAGTGTTACGCAACTAATTCTGTTAAATTTACATATTATTGACAAACTGTATAGTCAAAATTTACATTTGGTTCTGTCCATCAATCAACAATCAATCTATAAAAGCATTAACAAACCTCAATATGTAAAGATTGATGATTGATTGATAAAGATTGCTGGATAAAGCCAAAGTTCAGATAATTATTGACAGTAAATTTATATTTTGTATAATGAAATTGAGTTATTTAAGCTTTAAGTTGAGTTTGCTTGTGGATTGATGATGATTGATTGTTAGATTTGCAACTTAGATAGTTCATACCACTTTATCTACTATATAAAAAAATGTTGTTAATCTATGTAAGCGCTAAGCCGCATCTATTTGTTAACTTTGACTCTTGATTGATGATGATTGACAGCCCAAAACGTTACTTATGTCATTTTGAGTGAATGTACTACTATAATAACTTTCAGAACAATCTGTCTAGTTTTGCTTACATCAATCAAGTTTGATTGATATCGATTGATTGAATTTGCCAGTAAAACATCTTTAATAACATTACAACATTCAATATTACTTCTATTTTGACACTCATCAGCTAAACTCTTTCAAGTTGAGTTGCTGTAGAGAGTGGAACACCCTGTAAATTGTAGTTTAGTCCACATTTATAGCAGATTGACTATAAATATTTTAGCAAGCAATTTCCGTATGCATTTGATTTCGGTTTACCTAAGTTCCAGCTTGATTGCCACAGCTAGAGTTCACCTGTCTGGCAAAGTGGAACACCCTGTTTGGCGTGGAGCCTTTGGCCTGCTCGTCGACACGTCTGTCAATGGTAATTCGATATTATGCCGCTTTTAAATATTCTCTTTGCTCAGCTCTCCGCTATACGCTGTGTGGAGCTGCCAAATTAATTACAGAGCGCTGCACCAAACGGATGAACGGATTGACAGAGGGTACCGGCTGTGCGGGTTAGCCGAAGCCGAAGCCAAAGCCGGGCCGAGCCGAGCCGGGGGTTCGAGTACAAATAAACCAACAAACACGATGGCTGAGATTTTGCAGCACAAAAGCTAAAGCCCAGAGCCAACGCAGCTTGCAGAGGCACTGGCACTGGCACTGGCAATGGCACAGGCAACGGCCCAGGCAGCGTCAGCGACAGAGGCAGAAGCAGAGGCGGCAACAACCAACGCCCTGTTGCCGGGTCCAAAAAAAAAAAAAAAAAAAAAAAAAAGGGCGAAGGCTGTAAGCGGCAGCAGACGAGAGGGAGGCGTTTGCGGGAGACGAGCAGGAGACGAGGCAACGAGACGGAAAGCAGCTTTAAAACGGGCTCCGGCATTTCCAAACTTGATTTGGCAAAACAGCGGCAAGTTCTCAATGTGTTCTACAGCACACAGACATACACAGACACCCAGACACACATACGTATACATATACATATATATATATCCGTTTGTATATAGATTTGTATATTGTTGTGGGTTTGTAGGTCTCTACGAGTATTACGGTGCTCTGTGAAGATTATCGTGGCTGTTGTTGTTGTGGTTGTTGTTTGTTAGCTGTTGTCGGCATTCAGCTGCAGCCGCCCTTTGTCTCAGTTAGCTTTTGTCTACGGCTCGCTCTTAAAGCCTGTCGATCACCAGGCGATGACAATGAAAGGAATATAGGAATTGTTCAGAAAAAAAAAACCAAAAACAAAATAAAAAACACAACAACAACATAAGAAGAAGGCGACGCGCATGATTAATGGCTGAAGTAAGCTGCGAAAATGCCTAGGTAGTATATATATTAAGTAGACTATCATTACATAATTTATGAAGTCTTAACTTCATTAACTATCGAAGTGAGAGAGATTGCTCAGAGAAAGAGAGAGAGAGAGAGCGAGAGATAAGCCCAATTTGAGTCTATAAAAATCTTTAAGTCTCATTGAACATTAATCGACAACGATAAAATAGAAATAGTTATCGATTATTTGAGAAAAAACTTGATCTGAGCGTGGTATGTAGCGACTTA
The DNA here is from genome assembly GCA_035045945.1 of Drosophila anceps. NCBI lineage: Eukaryota > Metazoa > Arthropoda > Insecta > Diptera > Drosophilidae > Drosophila > Drosophila anceps. The sequence continues at coordinate 6,193,024 of JAWNON010000062.1, forward strand.
GCGACAATTTTCTATAGGTTCCGAGATCAATGTGTTCATGCTTACGGACAGACAGACAGACAGACAAACAGACGGACGTACCGGACGGACGCACAGATGAACAGACAGACAGACGGACAGGGAAAATCGACTCACCTCATCGTCTTTATCAAGAATATACATATATACTTTATAGAGTCTGCCACGCTTTCTTCTGCCTGGATGACGGACCGACGGGCGGACAGACAGACGGACGGATGGACAGACGAAAAGACAGACAGACGGCCAGATCGACTCAGCACGACGTCTTCAACAAGAATATGCATAAATATATACATTATGGGCTCTGCCACACCTTCAGCTGTCTGTTACATACACTGTAACAAAGCCATTATACCCCGATTGCCCATTTCCAATGAGTTCATGGCATAATTATCCTGTAGTCTCATTAAAATCCCACCAAAAGTTCGAGCTGATTTACATAAATCACTTTTAATAATCATTTTCATTCCAATGTATTTCTCGGCTGAGCGCTTTCATATTGAAAAAGCAGAACATAAAAATAAAATCAGATCCACAATTTGAACGCATTACTGTAAATAGCTGTGTAATTTGCTCGAACGCTGTTAAGCGCATTTGCGCTCGCAAAATTTACGAGTGAGCACCCACGCGACCATAGCCACTCGCCCTCTCACCCTCTCGCCCTCCCTCGTACTACAGCTAGCTTCACACCTTTGCCCATTGCCGTTGCTCATTACACAAAAGTCAAGCCGCCAGCGCAAATATGTTGAGTGCTTTGTTTTTCTGTTCAATCGCAGCTGTCGGTGAGCGTAGCGAAAGCTCAGCTTTAGTGAAGCTCAGTTATTTTTTTTTTGAGCGCCCAGAGTTTTGCTCGTTAAAAAATAAAATTCTGTTTTTTTTTTGTTGTCTGCGGCTAGATTTCATTCTACTTCTTTTGCAACGGCAACAACTTGAAATTAAACGCGCAGTAAATGACGCAATTTTATGCTTCGTTAAATTCGCTGCTGATGGATTTTCATATTCTTTACACACGCCTGCCATGGCAATGAGAGGAGAGGAGAGTCAAAAGAAGAGTGCAAGCAAGAAAGCAAGCAACAACAGGCACTGCATTAATTACGCTTAGAGCTGGTCAATCATGCTTGATTTTGGGGTAGCACGACTAAAGCTCTTGCTCTTGCTCTTGCTCTCACTCTCGCTCTGCTCTCTATCTGTCTCTCTCTCTCTCTCTCTCTCTCTCTCTCTCTCTCTCTCTCTCTCTCTCTCTCTCTCTCTCTCTCTGTCTGTCTGTCGGTCTCGCCCTGTTTGTTTTTGTGGTCCTACCCCAATGTAACCGACAGTCAACGCACAACGCATAATGCACCGGGCAACATTGCCGCAGGGCAGCTGCAGTTGCACACACTAAAAAGCGTAAAAGACTTGCATAACAAATTCTTAATTGTGCAACAGAGTGCACACACGCTCTCTCTCTCTCTCTCTCTCTCTCTCTGTCTTTCGCTCTCTTTTTCGCTCTGTCTCGCTCACTCTGTAGCTTTCTCTGCTGGCTGCTGTTCTCGCTTGTCTTGCTTAAACTTGTCCACTCGTTTCTTTGTGCTGCTGCTTCGCCCTGCAGCCATATTGCGGAAATATGTCAACGCTGTTGCTGCATTTGTTGTTGATGATGTTTGTATTGTTGTTGTTGCCTTTTGCCTCTGTTGTTTTGAAGTTGAAGTTTGCATCTCCTACCGTTGGGTTAGGTGAGGTTATGTTCACACACACACACACACACATACACAAATACACACGCATCGACATAAAAGCATGTCACGCATAGTGTAATTTCATGTGACGTAAATGCAAAAATATGTTAAAACTGACGCAGATTAAAAGCAGTTGCAGTTGCAGTTGCCGTTGCAGTTGCCGTTGCTGCTGCCGTTGCCGCTGCCGTTGCCGTTGCCGTTGCCGTTCACATTCACTTTAACTGCCAGCCAGATGAAGTTTTTCTGTTTGAATCAGGGGCTGTGCGAGCAAAACTTTATAACTGGGGTGAGTCTTTTTCAAGTCTTTTGAGATTGATGGGCACAGTGTTGGAGAACTTTATAAATACCAGCAAGGGTAGCAAGCTCAATGAAGCAACTGTCAAGCAGCACAAAGACACTTACATACACATACACATACATATGCATGTGTTCTAAAGTCAATTGAGTGCACAATTTCTTAGGGGAAGACACAAAACTAAGCTGGCAGTGCTGTAGATAATGAATTGGTTGAAAATTGAAACTTGACGAAACTTGACGAAATTTAACGACACTTCATAAACCCTTAAATTTACACTAATTGTACGAATATGATCTAAGCAAGTTGACATGTTGCATATTTCATAACTTAACGAAGCTTAACGAAACATTTGAATATTAGGAGACTGTACATTGCTGATATTGCACATGCTACAATTGCATTCATACACAAAATTCATGTGAACGAAACTTAACGAAACCACACAAACAAAGAAATCCCTACAAATTGCTAGCTAAATAGCATGAACAATGCAAAACATCGAAAACATCATGTATGTATGTATGAATGTATATAAATCAACAACTTAACGAAGCTTAACGAGTCAAACCACAAATTGTACCGATGCTCATCAATCTAAACGCAAATCGACTGCCGAAAGCTCAAACAGAAGCCACAGAAAATCGCTTGACAGCGCATAAAATTGAGTGAATGCGGTGTAAAATTTCCAACTGGCAAGGCCTGAACGCTGAACGCCTAACGCCTAACGTCTAACGCCCGAAAACATTATGCAAATTGGCAACGAAACGAATGACTTAACTACATGTTAAACTTATCGCTGCCATCAAGTAACAGTTTGGCCAAATAATAAACTGGAGTAGCTAGCGACAAAGACTGGGCCGTGAGAGCCTTGACATGGCTGGGGCGAGGGGGAAAACACACACACGCACACACACACACAAACAGTTAAGCATTTGCCGTTGTTTCTCTGGGAACTAACCGACGAATGGGAGCCGTAAACAAGTACAACAAGCAAAACAATAAAAGTAATAATAGCACCACTATACTTATAGGCATTCTCATCAGCATGACCGACTGCCAAGTTCCCGGGCAGCACTGAAAACACAGTCGTACATAATCGCGCACATTCGTAACATGCATGCAAATTTGTCAACATATTTCCAACGCTCCTCCCCCTCCCACTTGTCCGTGTGTCCGCCCAGCCGGCGAATGGAAAAGGTACAGTTATCATAATGTTGCCAAAGTAAAACAACACCAATTTGTCGCCAAGCTAAATTTGCAGTAAATCTTAACGGCAGTTCGTAAATTATGACGAATTGTAAGGTAAACAGTAAACAGTAAACGAGTAAAGCAAGTTGTTAAATTTCAAGTTAATGAATAAATGATGATTTTTCTTCTTTTGACATTTTAAAGCCAGCGACAAGAAAAATAAATAATTTGAACTGTCGCCTGAGATGGCGGAAACATTATTTCATTAAGTTGATGTTAATTCGGTTATGAGAACAAATTTCTGAAGCTTATAAAAAAACGGAATTTTTTAAAGTGGAAGCCGAATTCAATAAGTATTTTTTTTAATATAACTTCAAAAAGGAATATGCAATTGAAATATTTAATAATAATAATTTTAAATATTTCAAAATTTTATTATCTTAAATATAAATAATAAATTAACAATAAAAAGTATTATTTAATTGTTGCTGTTTAAATATATTAAGAATCAGAAATTTATAATTCTGTTTTAAATATTTTTAAAATATTTCTTTTTTTTAATTAAAAATGTTTTAAATAAAAAATAAAATTTTGAAAAACAAAAAAACGAATTGAGTTTAAGAACTGCTTCTCATTTTTTTAAATGTTTTTAATAAATAATTTTGAAAGGAAAAAAAGTTTAAGAACTGCTTTTTTTAATGCAGGTTGAGAAAAGTATGTGTATTAAATAAAAATAAAAAGGTTTAAAACAATATAAAAAATAAAAACTTATTTATAAAAATTGATTACAATTTCTAGATTTTGTATTGTAAAATAATTTTATTTTATAGCATCTTCATTGTTGAATAATGTTGAACGTAATTTCCTTTTGTCTAATGCAACTCAGTTTTTGATAGCCTGCGCAAATATTTGCGCACAAACAAACAGTTTATACAGTATAAGTTGCATAAAGTCGTATTTAGAACAGCCCGAGGTCTTATCAAAAAAAAAAAAAAAAATAAGTAAATAAAAAAACGAGAAAAAATGCACAGGCCAACAAAAGTCGAAGTCAAGCAAAGGTCCGAGTTATTTTTAAAACAAATTCCAAGTGCTAATTTCGCTTGGAGCAAACAAATATCTGAACGAGCAAAACTGTACAAGTTTTTCTTTTTAAAATTTAGTGTTTAATTTCATAGTTATGCGTCATCTTTTAGATATATAAATATATATTTTATTTATTTTTTTTTTTTTTAGGTTCACAGGTTCACTGAACCCTGCAAATAAATTATACATTGAGAAAAACAAAGTGTGTTCTCTATGAGTAATAAACTGGGCCGCAAATGCGAGCAAAAACTGCCTCATTCGCAAATATTTGCATTTGAGGCGTACGCCAAAAAAACAAAAAAAAAAAAAAAGAAGCAAAATATATAAAGAAAAATATTGAAGAAAACTGGGAGTGCTTAGCTAACAGATACTCCTTGTCAGGTGGGGGCCAAAGTAGAGTTTACTTTAAGTATATAATATATACTAAATTTAAATAAAAATAAAAAAAATATAAATTAAATTTAAAAAAAATATAAATAAAATTTAAACTAAAATAAATAATGTTTATATACTTTTTAGTCTTTCTAAATAAAAAATAAATTCATTAAAATTTTTATTATTTTTAAAGTTTTTAAATATAAAACAAATATAAATTGCAAACATATATGTGACATATATAAATTTAAAAAAAAATAAATAATTTTAAGCCTTTTTTTATATAAAATCTATGTCAAAGAAACATTTTCATATTCATTGAATATTGTTGCTGCTCAAAAAATTGTATATAGAGTATATAAAAGTCTTTAATCATTTAGCAAAAAAAAAAAAAAAAAACTGGCGAATATAAAAAAAAAGTTAAACAAATAAAATAAGGAAATTCGCATTGGTTTCATCTTTGACAAACATAAAGAGAAATGTATTTGTTTATGGGGCTTTAAAGCTGTCTTACGACTTTGTGCCAAATATGCAAAATATTTTTGATTACGCTTAAATATATATATGTATATATATGTATATATAATACATTTGTATACTATATAGAAATACAAGTGATAAATTGTTTTGATTGAAGTGCTTGAAGGAATGCGCGACTCCGTTTGGTCTAGTTGACTGTCTTTTTGTGGTCAGCGCATTGGGTAATTAAATTTTTGTGGCTCATAAAATGTCTGCGGTTAGCGGGAAATGCCTTATGCTAGAATTTCATTTTTCTTCTTCTTCCCTTCTCTCTTTGTTTTTTTTTTTTTTTTTTTTGGTATATAAGTGAATTGCATTTCGGCTCCCTGACTAAATGGACCATAAAAAAGTTGTTGCTGCTCACGCAACAACAGCAGCAAGAGAGAGAGAGAGAGAGAGAGAGAGAGAGAGAGCGAGCGAGAGCGAAAATAGCTTCATAAAATATGTTAGACTGCAAAGTGGGAATGAAGCTGATGAAAGTGCTTTAAATTTAAAGGGAATTGCATTAGGTGATTAAATGCGGTTAGAAGTTAACTCAGTTTTTTCCATATAATAAGTGAAGTAAAAAGATTTGTAAGCCATTAAAGCCAAAGTCGCCGGCACAGGTATTTTGTTAATTAATTGCCAAATTAATTAGATTTCAATAAAATGTTCAAAGCGTGGAGGTAGTCTAAAGTCTAAAACAATTAAATACTGCCGCCCAGTCAATATAAATATCTATAAAAGTAGATTAAAGCTCTAGATAAGCTTTAATTGCATTTGAGGCTTCTTAAAACTAAAAGTTTAATTAACTGAAAGCAATTGCATGAAAATGCGGCCTAAATATTGATGGCATTTTCTTAGAGTTAGTTAATGGAAAAAAAAGTTCAAATAGAATTTAATTTGCAGTAGAAAAATATGATTTGCTAATCTTCTATGACTGCTAACTGTTGAAGGCAATTGGATTAAAATGAAATTCATTTTATTACCAAACTTTCTCATGTTTCTTTGACTATCCTTCATTTTACTCTGGGAAGGAGTTTATTGGTTAAGTACAATCTCTGCCTTGCTGTCTAAATCAATGCAAAGTGCGCCTAAATTGAAGCGACAGCATTGAAATTTACAACATATACTCGTTGATTGCTTCAATTTATACAGCATTCGAGTTTATTGCATACGCTCACTGTTGGCGTGGGGAAATGGCCAAACACTGTATATTTCGAAATATATGAAGCTGGCGACTCTTAACCATTTATACAATATACAACTAGACAACTGCAGACTAAAAATATATAGTAAATACATCTACGCCCTTTAGAGACGAGAGAAATCGTTTAGGCCTGTATATTATACTTGTTCAAAGCTAAAATCCTTCACATATAGCTCTGTATATTAGAGTCCATCGTCTGGCGCAGCCTAAGTCCGAAAATATTTCAGTTATTTACTTGTTTTATACGAATTTTCACGCAAATTTCTATTCAAAATATAAAATAAAAACATAAAATATAATTCGAACTATTATTATATATTTCTTTGTCTAAAAAGTTTCACATTTGCAAATCTCTCTGTGAAAGAATCTTTAACTAACATACATTATTATGTTGAAGCTTTTCTTTCACATATTAAGAGAGATGATAGCAAAGAGATAGATATCTAGACGCGCATGGAATTTTCCCATCGAGCAAATACGATTAAACTAGACAAACTGAGCTGCTGTTGCTGCTGCGGTTGGCGTTGGTGCTTCTGCCCACATGCTACTATCCAGGCATTACAAGCCAAATAAAACAGATTAATCTGCTGTGTAAATATGCCTCACGTATTTCACCCACACAGATTTCGTGGTTGACCCCCAAGAAAAGGGGGGAACTCGGCCCCGGCCGCGACCCGAAGCCGCCTTACTGCAGACATATTACAGCAAATAATTTCTAAATGCCTGTCCGGCCCGTCACCAAAAACCTAAGCCCGACCAAAAAGACACCAAAAAGAAATTAGAAAAAAAACCGTAATGTGGGCAATTGTCGTCGCTTTTGGACCGCAATTAATTTTCATTACAAGGCAATAAGCAAAATTAAACACGAATCAAGTAGCAGCCAAAAGACATGGCCAGCCAAACACTCAGATTGGGAGAGCCGGTTATAGATGGAAGGACATGTCAGATGGCCGGACTTGTGGATGCAACGTGTTGGCATAAGCAATTTATAAGAGTTTTGCTTCTGATTTGTACTGCCATCAACTTGCGGCGTGGAAAGTTTCTTAGCGTTGACGAGAAACGATAAAATCATAAAAAGCAAAAAAAAAGTTCTACAAACAATTGACCCGAAGGTCAAACGACGAAAAACTTACAACGATATGACAGAGTAGGATGAACCAGGTAGAAAGTTAAGTTTCGATTGCTTACCTGCAATGAGAATAGAAGGGAAATACAATAATTAGTTAAGTTCATTCATATTGCTAGAGTTTATTATATTTATTTCAATAACACGTTGTAATACTTATATATATACGTAACTCAACATAGTTACTAACGATCCATTAATAAATTTTATATTATAGAACGCAGTACTCCCAAGAGCATTGGCTTTGCTTTGGAACGCAATGGAATGAAACAGAAGACTTCACTACTGAGATTCTCTTTAGGAACAGAAGGACATAAAACGGACTTGAATGTTTGTTAATTTGCATGCATATTGAAAATATTTAAAATGGTATTAATTAAATATTTATTTTATACATAATTTTTAAAATATTTTTTCATGTTTTTTAATTTTTTTTATTTTTTTTTATTATTTTTTATTATAAAAAAAATTATAAATTAAAAAATGGTTTTTTTTTTTAATTTTTAAGTTTAATACATTATTCAAAAATATATATTTCAAAATTCAATTTTTTAAATATAAAAATATTTAATATAATTGTAATATATATTTTTGAATAATGTATTAAACATAAAAATTAAAAAAAAAACACAATTTTTTAATTTATAATTTTTTTATTAAAAATAAAAAAATAAATAAATTTTTTATAAAAAAAAATGGTATAATTTTAATATTTAAAATGCAAAATTACATGTATAATTAAAAGTCATTATTTTTTGATAATAAGGATATAAAATATAAATAAAATATAAAAAAACAACAAAAAAATATAAAAAAATGTCTGTACGAAAATATAAGCAAATTTAATTCAGCATTCAATTTATATTAAAAAAAAAATTAATTTCAAACATTTTTTTTTTGTCAAAAATTATGATTTGAATTAAAAGTAGTTTAGTTTAAAAAAATATATAAAATAAATTAATAAATATTTTACAAATATAATTTAAACGAAATAGTATTTATTTCTTGTAATTTAATATTTAAACATATATATTTATATATTTATTTTGCTGTACTTGTGCTGACTAATCGCCCAAATATTTGACAGCTTGCTATTTAAAATTAGCGATGCCTTCAATGTTTGCAATGCTATTTCGATCAATAAAAAAATGATATGGATATAAAAAATAATTTATTTCTGCACGCGCCCCCTACAATAGAAATACAGTCCATTAGTTAGAGGCCAAGCGCATAGATGAGTTATCGAAAGAGAGAGAGAGATAGAGAGAGAGAGAGATACTTGAATGCTCACTCACTCGCTCACATATGAATGTATATGAGTGATGATGAGTGTGTGTCTATGCAAATAGTCAAACAGCTGAGGCGCTGAAGAGTTTGCGTCCATCAAACGGCACAGTTTTGCCCCTGAAGTGGGTGGAGATTTATTCAAGTTGATTTTCAATGATTTATTTTTGGCAATCAGCGAGTTTTTTTTTTTTTTTTTTTTTTTTTGTTCGCTGTTCATTTCATTTGTATTTGCGCGGAAGACAATTGAGAGTTGAGACTTGTTGAGTGCTGGTGCAGCAAGACGCAGCTGCTAATAACTCGCACAGACCGAAACTCACTGAATGCAACGCGGCGTATGAGTAATGAGTTTTTTTTTTTTTTTTTTTTGTCTGTTTCGTTTTGTGTATTGAAAGGCAAAGCGAAAAATCATTGAATTTGATTTCAAACAATTTAAAAATAGATTTCTTTTGGTTTGCTGTCCGTTGTCTTTGACTGTTTTGAGTTTCTTCTTTTTTTTTCTATTTTTGATTGTTTGCTCTTTTCAGGGTTAAGTAGCTGTGAGCTAATCGGGTGCGCGTGTGTGAGTATTTGTGTGTAAATTAAAAGAGAATTTTGTGTATTGTTCGTGCTTTACGCTCATAGATAAGCGCCTTGCATTGATAGAGTATCGCTATCAACAAGCAATTACACGTTGAAGTTTTGAAAGTTTGTTAAATCTAATTGTGAATAGGAATGTTTATTTTTTTAAATTAAGAAATTGTCAAACATTTGCATTGAATTATTAACAAAATTAATTGATTAAGATATTTCTATGTAATATAATATATTTTTGGTAAGTTATTAAACATCCAATTTTTATTGCTAAATGAATGCTTAGTTATTTGTGGAATAATTTGTTATCTTATGAACTATGTATATGCTTAGATATATATTAATTATATATTATTATATTATTTATATATTATTATATTATTTATATATAATTATTATATATTATTTCTATATGTATTATATTATATATTATATGTTACAAACCGAACACAATTCCGTTTAATGTATTTATATTTTGAATCTTTGTTATTTATAGGATTTAGTAATCAAGCATTCAAATATATTATTTATTCTATTTTGAAGCGCTGAATACGAGACTAAACCCTAAGTAGCTCCATCGTATCAGCGTTTTCGTCTGCTGGAAGTTTTTTCACAAAAAAAAGCTATAAGTTGGAGTCTGACATGGCAAGAAGTGGTGTAGAGCAGCGCTGCAATAAATTTATATACTTCTTGGAGATATGTCAAGATATCTTAAACATTTTTAATGTGGAGCGAAAAGAAGATTCAAGTAACTTTTGCATATTTGCAAAAAAAAAAAACAGATATATATATTACAAAATTCGATATTATCAGATATTTTTGTTGGTTGTAATTTCTTGTTTAAATTTAAATGAAAAATAAAAAGCAAAAATGTTTTCTTCTTATTTTATGTATATTAAATAAAAAGAAAAATAATTATATTTTTCTTTTTAGTTTATATTGAATAAATTTTAATAATTAAAAAATAATTAATTAATAATTTAAAAAAATTAAATAAATCTAAAAATATTTAATTATCTTTTTGTTACTTTTTGATGGAACATTTTAAAATAAATAAAAACATTTAACTATTTCTTTCATTTTTTTAATTATTATTAATATTTTTGAGGCTCCTAGCAGACAGTAGATTAGTTTCTCAAATTTATTGAGGTACGTTACACATTACAGTAGATTATTACATATTATATGTATATTACATAACATATATGTATATAAACACATGCAGATCAAGCCAGGCCAAGCAACGTTAGCATTCCCTGCAGCCATCAATTCTTTTTCACTTCCACATTGCCAAAGACACCCAAACTTAAAGAAACAGCAAACAGAAAACAGAAAACTATGTAGGCGCAACAACAGTCGACTGCCGCCTAATATTGATCGCAATTGGCAAACCCAGCCCAAAAAAAAAACCCGCTGGCTCAAATACACTTGACAGAGTCTTCGAGTGAATCGAAGTCGGAGTCCAGAGCGAGCAGAAAATGACGTGGTCATAATTAAAGCAATCGAACAGGAACTCAAGAAAAGCCATTGACGTGGGCCCGAACACAATGAAAGGGGACAAAAATTAAATAAAACAAGAATAAAAATAATAATAATAATAATAATAATAAAAAAAGAAAACAAAACAAAAGCAAGAGCGTTAACCAACTGTATGTAGGCAGCGAGCCCAGCTGAACTAAACCAGTCCAAGTCCGTTTCGACGTCTTTTTTTTTTGTTGTTGTTGGCTTTTGGCTTTTGTGTACTCGCATATTTCCTCGCTCCGTGGCTGACGTCAGCGCGTAAATATAACTATTTTTTATACATATACATACATATATATATATATATATATATAGGGCGCGGAGGGAAGTGTTCTGCCTGGCTTTCGACATTTATATTTGCTGGGTGCGAGCGAGTCGGCAGCATTGACCAAATGTCAAAATATTGTTTTATTTGAGCGCCACGCACTGGAATTGACTTTTGTGGCGCACACTTCATTAAGTAGCCGGTGCCCGTGCCCGTGCCCGTGCCATGATCCCCACGCCAGCCCCACGTGGGTTCAGTGAACCGCACAGGACATTAACTTCTTACAGCTATCCACATTTATCGCTAGTCTAATTCATGCGCTTATCTAATCAAGGGCATCGAACGGCTCAACACGTGCCCGTGTCTCAGATATAGCTCAATCTTTTCCCTTGCCATTCACACCTGCACCAAAATGACCGATATGGCCAATGGGGAAATGAATAGCTACCTGTAATCATGCCATATATGTAGATATATATATATATATATATATATATATATATATATATATTACATATATACATATATGTATATTAGGCAATCATTCAATGGCTTTCAAACTGTCAATCAGTTTCAACAAGCAGTTAGTCTTCTTATTATCATCGCTAATTTGATTGGATGACGCGACACGTTTTGTGCAGGGGACGCATCAAAGAGCCAATTCTCGATTTCATATGCATACATATATAACATATAGATTCATACATATACATACATGCATGAGCCAAATCAAGCGAAACCGTTAAGCGCATTAGCTTAAATCAATTACGCTGGGACAAAGCTCGACACTGATTGGAATTGTATTATTTGATCACATACGATTTCATATTAGATATTTTAGTTAAATATAAAAAATAATTTAGATAATTTACGTTTAATTATTATTTAATAAAATGTTATAATATGAGATTAAGTTAAAATATATTAGATTTTGTTACTATATTATATTATATAATTTTTCCTTTTAGTTATGCATTTTTAGTTCTATGTTTCACATTTTAATTTAAATATTTTATATTTTTCAAATAAATAATATAAATAAAAATATAAATAAAATAAGTAAAAAAAACACTTGGTAAAAAGATTTAATTTCAAATAAAAAATATTTTAGATAATTTTAATTTAATTATTTGATTTAATTTCAAATAAAAAATATTTTAGATAATTTTAATTTAATTATTTGATTTTATTTCAAATAAAAAATTATTTAAATGATTTGAATATTTTGATTTAATTTCAAATAAAAATATTAAAAATTTGAATAATTTAAATTTAATAAGTTTTTTAAATTTTTATTATAAATAACATTTAATTTAATATACAAAAATCTATATTATATTATATTATGATAAATTTTAGCGTGATTTTTATATTATATTAAATTATATTCGTATATTTTCCTTTTCAGTGACGCATTTTTAGTCTTTTGTTTCACATATTAATGGAAATCATTCTTTTTCCATTTTTTTATAAAATTAAATAAATACAAATCTAATTTTAAATAATTTCCAATATATACCTAAAATAAATATTAAAATATTTAACATTTTTAGGATTTAGCTAAATCCATGAGATATATTTAAAATACATTTAAATAAAGCAAAATTATATTCAATATAATCAACATTCTACATTATATTCAACTGTAAAAACCTATCGTATATTGCATGATGTGTTATATTATGCTAATATCACACAGTTCAGTTATATTTCATATCATTATTTGGCTCGCGTTCGCACATTCCATCCAGCCAAGATCTAATCACTCAGCATTTGGGCATCAACTCCTGCTCGCATCGAGGCTCATTTGTCGCCCATTTAGAGCACTTTTCTCGGGGACAATAAATCAACGCCTACGCGCACACATACACACACACATACACACATGCATACACATACATACATAATATTAATTCAGTTCATTTGAGCTATGCTGAGCTCCAGGCTGGCCCCCTCACATTCTGCCACTTACGTACATATGTATATGCATTGTCTGCGCTGCTCTGGCATTTTGACTACTTTGCTCTGATTTCTATTTGGTTACGTGGTAATTTAATAAATTGTTCATTTATCACATACATGTGCGCGAACACGAGACGTCCTTACAAGCATGCCAATCTCTTACTCACTCTCGCTATCTGACTCGCTCTCTCACTCACTCACTCACTCACTCACTCTCTGTCCTCTTTAACTGCTTCGCCACGTTCCACTTGATATTTTGTTTGCCCATAGTCTTGTCCCTTATGCCTTGGCCGACTGTACAGTCAACACTCGCCGCTGCGCTGTTGTGTAATTATGATTGCGCGTGTTCCTTAAATTACATTACAGCAAACAGTTGCGCACGTGTCAGCCAATTGCTTCAGCAAATTGGACGAATTATAAGCTAGATTTACAGGAAGAGTTAAACTACTTTCAGCGGGAATAGTCTTGATTGAGTTTGAGTTTAGTGTATGAGAGAATGGTCTAAAAGGGCTTTACCATATACTAGATTGTCGTATGATAAGTATAGGAGCAATAAAATCAGAATTTTCCAACAAGTCTTATATGAAACCCATTTGTTTTATATATAAATATTTATTTTTTTATATTAGTTTTTTTTATATCAGTTTTATATAGTTTTTAAAATATATATTATTATTTTTTTAAATAAATTTTTATATTTTTTTTTAAATATATATATTTTTTTTATTAATATATTTAAATATTTTTTTACATATATATGTTAAAGTTTTTTATATTTACACATTTATATTTTTAAATTCTTATTTGTTTATTTATGTATTTATTTTATTTATTTTATTTTTTTATATTTTTAAATTTATATTTCTTTAAATTTTTATTTTTATATTTGTATATATTTCTATTTTTTTTATATATATATATATGTATTTACGTATATTTTTTTTTGTTTTATTTTTATTTTTTATTTACATTAACTATTTTCATTCAAACCCTTTATAAGTCTTGCATATATATTATCTATTTTGATTTTTATAACCCATAATTTAATGTATTTTTATTTGTTTATTTTGTCCATTTTCTTTTGAACCCTTTCAAAAAGAAAAAAAAACTCCCACGCTTTTATTAATACTTCCATTTCCATAATTCATAGTCAAAACAATTTATTTGTAATGCTAAAAAAGATGTGGCAACGCCTACGCACAGCCCTTTGCCAACACTCAGCCGCACGCACACACGCGCGCGTCTCAGCTGCGACGGGCGCGAGATAAAAAGCTGACCAAACCGATTCAATAAATCAGCTGCGACCGAAATGCTGCGGCAACTGTATCTCTGAGTGTGTGTGCGTGTGCGTGCGTGTGTGTGGGCTGGGCAGAGTTCGTTGCCAGCTTTTAGGCGCTGTTTTTTGTTTTTTTTTTTTTTGTCGTTGGCCAGCTTTACGCCATAGTGGCATTTCCATAAATTTCGAGAACTATTGATGCCGTTTGTTATCGCTTTTTTGAGAGTGACCAACAGCCAGTCGGTCAATGCACTCTTGTCCTTCGCTGTCTTCCTTTTCGAGTGTTTTGCGCCGTTGTTTGCATCTTTGCATTGTTGTTGTTGTTATTGTTGTTGTTGTATTAATATTAACCCACTTCAGACTCGCATACGCATTTTATTTGCATACATTTTCCATGCACACACACACACACACACGCACACATACGCACACAGCGCTCTTGTATTTCAACTCCCTCATAAAAGCTGTTGAGCTCACTCGCACCCACTTGCTGCTCACTCGTGCGCTCGCTCTCTCTCTCTCTCTCTCGCCCTCTCGCTCTCTGCCTTTGGCTCGGCTCGTTTCGAAAAGTGCGTTGAAAGCTTTGCGCGTTTTGTTGTTTTTGCATTTGTTTCATTTGTTCTTATTATTTTGTTGTATTATATTTTTTTTGTGTTTTTTGTTTTCGTTCTGCTTTGCGTCGCATCGTTTTGCTGTCGTCGTCGTCGTCGTCGTCGCCGTCGTCTTACGTATGCATTGCCGCTGGCGTCGCTGCTGACGTTGGCGTTGACTTTAGCGCGCTGGCGTCGCTGTTGCCGTTGCCGTTTTGTATCTTGATTTTGGTTTCAACGGTGAATGAACTCAGGACCTGCGGACGTTCAACCGACAAAAAGCGCTTTTTCGATTTGCTGCCTGCTCTTTTGCTTGTCGCATTTGTTATTGCTATTTGCTACTGTTCTTATATCTGCTGCTTATATTCTGCTTTGTGCAGCTGTTGTTGCCGTTGTTGTTGTTGTTGTTGCTGCTGCTGTCGTTTGTTTTCGCCGCATGCGTAACACATTTTCATCTGTTGTTGCTTTTTTGTCGGTTCTTTTTCGCAATGTTTTAACTGTTCTTTTTTTGCGCTCGCTTTACGCTCGCACCGAGATTATTTGCTTCTTGTCAGCTTCTATGAGCGTTTCGAAGTCTTATACTTTAGATATATTTCTTATCTGCAGCTTTTTTTTTTATTAAATTTTCTTATTTGGATATAAAATGATAAAGAATATTTGAATGAGCGAGAAAGTCTGGCATATTTATAAACTTAAAACTCACGCTGCATAAGCCAACAGTGGATTAGGCCAGGCTAAACAAACTTTGCTAATCCACAGAGAAAACGAAGTTTCACTCTTAAAAGTAAGCAAAACTCATTCAATCAATGTTTTCATGAACCCGCACATCAATCAGCCCACTGAACCACCCAGCCACCTTAACAAACCCATTCACCCACCTAGCCACCCACTCATATGACAATTACCATTGAGGGTACAAAAAACTTGCCAGCTATAAAAATTCAAGTTCAACGAATTCTACGCGCTGGGTAAATAACCTGAACTCGGCCAATGCAGTCAGCGCTGACGTTGACAGCGACGCAAGCGGCGGCGGCGGCGGCGACAACACCCAAAAAAAAAAAAAGTGACAACAACAACAGCAGCAGAGCCACATGACATCCTCTGAAAATGCACACCCAAAGCGTAACGCGAGAGCGCGCCTCAGATAGAGAGAGAGAGAGAGAGAGCAAAGGAGAGCAGCAGAGCGCGCGCGACAGCAGAGACAACCTTGAACTTGAGGCCGCGGCATTGCCAAAAAGGAAAGGCGTAAAAAAAAGTTTCGCTCAAGACTCGAAGATGTTTTTTTTTTCCTATGTTGACGCCTTCCTTTTGGGGCGCCCGTTTTCTAGCGCCGCAACTTATGCAAAGTTTTCGCCGCAAACGAGAGTGGAAGGGGAAGGGGCGCGAGTGAGAGAGAGAGGGCGAGAGGCAGAGATTGGATGAGAGGGAGAGTGCGAGTTACTTTTCTTCTTTTTTTTTTTTTTTTGAAAAATTACGCACGTACTTGAGTCATTTGGTAATGGCGAATATTACATGGCAATTGAACTGAGCAGCTGAGCGACACGTTTCGACACGTTCAACACACACACACACACACACTTTCTAAAACACATACATATATACATTATGAATGTATTAGGCGCAGACATTTTTATTTAAATTTATATCGACTGTAGTCGGCCTGCAGCCGCCTGCTTGCAGCTGTACCACAAATTTTAAAGGGAACGTGCCTCATAAAGCACGCCAAAGCCAACTCATTTTTAAGGATATACAGCTCATATTTTATCAAGCATCCACTCAATATGTAAGGCAACACGGAGAACTGAACTGAACTGAACTGAGTGAACGGAACATGAAGTTTGAAGAAAATTATGCAAGACAAATTACTTTTAGTAAAGTCAGAATAATTTTGATAAGAAATGGATTTTGTTTATAAATTATTATATTATTTATAAGAAATGAAAATGGAGACTTCACAAAGGGATTTGTGATTTCTAAGCTCTATAGCTTCCGTCTGTTTTCTAGCGTAAGCCTCGTTTATATATTCCTTTATGCAGTCAAACCAATATGCTCTGGTTTTGTGCAACGTCTGTCTTGCTGCGCGTCCATTTGTCCGGCAAACAATTTGAAGCTAGAGACTTGGAGACTTACTTGTTGATAGCCTCATCTTATAATAAAATAAATAATTATAATAATATTTTTGGTTTGCTTTTCTTAGCAGCCTAGACTGGAAATTTGTTCAATCGTGTTAACAAGCTCTATATAAAAAATTAAATATATATTAATATAAATATATATATAAGCCCATAAGGGGCGTGGCGAAACGGAAAAAGCTCTAACAGCTAAAAAATTTAAGGCTAGAAACTATAAAAAAAAAAATGATAATTGAGTTACTGTTGACCTCTTCGCCCTTAGAGCTTAAGTCTTCAAAATTTAACAATTAAACAGATTTATTTTTATATAGTTGTTATATATTATGATCTCATGATCGATATCCAACTGACACAGCTGACGTGAACGTGACGAATCGGGAAAAGCTATATATTCTACAGTTCTACAGCTAGAAAACAGTTAAGTTATTGTTCACATCTTTTATGCATTAGACAGAAATTATAAAAGAAAGTTTAACAAATAGAAAAAATATTTATTTTTTTAAACTTTGCAGCTAAAGCTCTGTCAGAAATATGGGTTTTTTTTTTTAATTTGCCACATTCATATATATAAAATATATATTTTTCTTATATACATTTCTTATATATACTAATCAGTAAAAGATTTCAGCAATTTGTTAGGTTAAGTTTAGTTATAGCGCCTGAACTGTTATACAGCTGTGATAACAAAAATAGTAGTGCGACTGAATGTTGGACAGCAAACTTTGGCGCTAAAAATAGTACTTTGAAAACAATATAAAAATGTATAGAAATATATAATGTTTATCTTAATACTCGTTTCAAAATATCATGCTTATGTTTCAATCGTCGCACTACTATTTTTATGAACACAGCTGTAGGTAAGTATACACGCCCACTGAGAAGGTGACAAACGAAGAGTATTTCAGTGTCTGAGCTAAAATCATTGCAATTTAGCAAAAGAATCAACTCCTTCACACAAAGATCTATAAACGTTCGGGCCCACTCACTTGGGGGCGTGTCAAATGCGCAAATCGATGATTAAATTTAAATCTTCATGAGCCTGGAACGAGTATTTTGAAGTCGTTCACATTCTTGTATAAACGCAGATTAAAACCAAAACTCCATTAGTTTCAGCCGCACTCCAACAACGCAAAAACTCAAAACTTCATCTAAATTCAGCCTTGATTGTAATCTTATTTGTAAAGGCAGCCAGCCAGCGAGCTAGCCTGGTTCGGCCCGGCCCACCCACAGGCCGCATAAATATTTGAGTTTTATTTTGGGGGCCCGTTAGCCATACTATGTATATGTATGTATGTATGGATGATGCATGCATGTATCTATACATTTTAATATATACCTATGTATGTATATGTATATGTGTTAGTTTAGTTAGTCTGACGGTATCTGCAAGTCATTTCCGCTCCGGCGCAAAGCTGCTTTAAAATTAATGCAACAACTTAGCCATATAAGCTTAACGGTGCCCAGCGGCTGGCAACACCTCCGATGTTGTTAATACCAGAGAGTGGCAGATACACAGATAGTTGAGCGAGTGTGTGTGTGTGTGTGTGTGTGTGTTGTAGATGATGCACAGATACACGATACACGATACACACCTGGCATACATTTTAGCAGCGTTAATTAGTTTTGCTAATTACCAGGCGAATATGAGCACACACACACAGGTAGCTTGGCTGTTGTTACAGCTAAGCGACAGATACACGACCAATACGGAGACTTACAAATATATTGTATATGTTGCTCATAACATTATGCTGGCACTGTTAAACAGCACAAACTGTATTTTCATTATTGTCGTCAAGATTTGCAGTTAATTCGAGTAAAAAGCGCCAACTACAGCTCAAGATGGCTAATTATGATAATATGGCTAATGATGATTGTGGCTTACTGTTACCTAGTCAAATGGCAGTCACAACTCTATACTGACTGTGTGTGTCTGTGTGTGTGTGTATGTGTGTGGGGGATAGGAAAATCTAAATGATAACTGGTTCTCTAATGACCTGTCAAACTGTACCTCAACTGGTATAATGCTGACAGTGAATACTGCAATTGAGAGACGCTCAACTGACAGGTGACACAGACGGAGAGATATAGAGTGAGAAAGAGAAAGATAGTGCGTGGGAGAGGCAGAAAACTGCTTAGAGAACGAGAGGGAAAAAGAGAGAGAGAGAGAGAGAGAGAGAGAGAAGGAATAAGAAAGGGAAAGTGAGCAAAAGAAAGATAAAGAGTGAGAAAAAGAGAGAGAGAGAGAGCGAGAGAGAGAGAACACGTTGCAGAGAAATAGTGAGAAAAGAGAAATAGGTAGAGAGAGAGGGGGAGGGAGAGAGGAAAAAACGAGTGATAGAGAAATAGAGAGGGAGATAAAGTGAAAGATAGCAAAAAAGAGAGTCTCTCTCAAGTGATAGAAAAATAGAGAGAGATAAAGAGAAAGAGAGAGAGAAAGATAAAAAATAGAAGCATATATATAGCGAAAAAGAGATAAATGGAGAAAGAGAGACTGAAACAAAGAGAGAAAGAGAGACATAGAGATAATAAAAGAGATAGAGAGACAGATCAACATGCGATAGAGAGACAGTCAGAGATGTTAAGAGAAACATCTAGGGAAATAGCGAGAGAAACCTATGTAAATAGAAAGAACGAGAGGCAAAGAGATAGAAAGAGCATTAAAAGTATAAATATATGCGATTGAGACAAAGCCAGAAAATAAGATTAAGAAAAAGAGAAAAGGATAAAAAAAAATTGGATCAAAACAGAAACTAAGCTGAGCTAGCAGTCGTAGTATTTCCAGAGCTTGCCAACTGGTTACTATAAATTTGATGTAGATAAATAAATAAAATGTATAATTTATTTAAAACCTAAGCAAATATTCTTGCCTGAAAAAAATACATTCAAGAAGAAAGGAAAAATTGTGTACAACTTTATTCAATTCAGAGCTATAGTTAAATTAAATTATATAAATATTTACTCAAAAATAAATATTATTGCTAAATTATGTTTTTCGTTCATGATTCATTGGCCAGACCGCAGCTATCTTATCTTGAAGCTAAACATATATTTTATCTTTTATTCAATTAATATTTATTGCTAAAT
Organism: Drosophila anceps; assembly: GCA_035045945.1. NCBI lineage: Eukaryota > Metazoa > Arthropoda > Insecta > Diptera > Drosophilidae > Drosophila > Drosophila anceps. Next base: position 6,213,228 of record JAWNON010000062.1, read on the forward strand.
AAGCTGTGAATAAGCTTGCCTTTTAGTATTATAAATATGTAAATAATATGTGTGCAAATATATTTATATATAAATTTACAAAAATATTCAAAAAAAAATTAAACAAAAATATTTAAAAAAAAACTAAACAAAAATATTTTAAAAAAATTAAATAAAAATATTTATTTTACAAATTTATGTCATTTTTCTTAATACATTTGTATTTTTGAAATTGTACTATAAAAGTTTATATTTTATTTATGTGTGTTAACTTTTATACATACACAAATTCATTATTGATTTGATATATAATAAGATATAAATATAAAATAAATATTCCTTAAGATTCTTCTTGAATTAATGTTTTACTGTAGAAAATTATAAGTATAGCCAGACCTTATAAGATATCATATATATACAAAGGTAAAGAAATTTAATGCCCAAAAATATCGTAACACTTTCCTCAATTACTCACTGCAATCTCATTTCAGCTAATACAGAGAAAAAGAAAAAAAAACCAGAATTTCTCATCATATTTTTCCTGACTTTCATTCCAAATGTCAGAGCTGTCAACTTTGCTGTCAATTGCAACAAGCAATTTAAAGAAAGGACATGGACAAACATGGCCCATCATAAAATGTATGTGAACAATCAAGACAGTCAGAAATCCTAAATGTTAATTTCAGTTTCTGACATGACATGACGAGGAACAACAACAAAGAGGGAGAGAGAGAGAGAGAGAAGTGCCAGCTTGTCAGTTAGTTAGTTGCTCTGGCGGTCGATTGAGGCGCCCTCAGCTTTCAGACTTGAAGAACGCATTGCATACGATATAAACTTGGTCAAGTCAAGCGCGCAACTTTGGCTGCTTCTAACGGTAAATGAAAATACTTATGAGCGCGCGAAGCAGCAGGAAAAAAAAAACAAAACAGCACAAATACCGTATGAGTAGCCAAGGCAGCAAGAGCAACAGCCAAGTTGCAGTTGCTAAGTGGGCGCGACGCCGACGATGTTGTTACTGCCTTGTTCAACAAGGCTAAAAGCAGCAGCAGCGGCAGCAGCAGCAGCAGCAACAACAACAACGGCAGCAACTTTTGTTGCATTCCTGACCTACTCTGCAGCTTGAAGCGAGACAACGGGCCGGTCTGGTCAGGCGCAGGGTCGGCGCGGCCTGGCAGACAGGTGGGGCCCATACGTGCAACAAAACTGGGCGTCATTGGCCAAAGGATATCGCAACCAACAGCAACAAAAGCAACACAACAAAAATTGTATATAAAAAAAACTTTGGCTCGCTGCTTGCCTCCAAAAGTAGTTAAACTTCAAAGCCGACATAGACAACAACAGCAACAGCAACAACTCGCAGCGAGGCATATCCAAAACAAGTTTTCACTACTTTTGCCTATTTCACAACAACAACAACAACAACAACAACAAAAACGCACGAATAACAAACAATGAAGGAACTTCTATATTTGCTTAGCCGAATTGCAAATGCACTTTGAGATACATGAGTTGGAAGAGCTTTAATATGAAAGATTTACTGTGGAGTATATATAATATAGTAGGCCGATTTGATAATATTTAGCATATATGTATATATAAGCAGCATAATGATATAGATCTTAAGTATACACAAATTTGCAGAGATAATAGCATAGCTCGTGAAAAACAGTTTTGCAGCCACTACTATTTTCATGAACACCAAAAAAGTGTGACCTCTATTATTTCTATGAACAACAAATAATGTGACCACTACTATTTCAATGAACAACAAAAAAGTGTGGCCACTACTATTTCAATGAACAATAAAAAAGTGTGGCCACTACTATTTCAATGAACAATAAAAAAGTGAGGCCGCTACTATTTCAATGAACAACTAAATTCTGTTAATTCTTCCTGCTCAAGCACTGAAGTGCACATGTAACAAGTAACAAAAGTCGATCTAAATTAATAAAAAGAAATGTTTTTATTAATATTTGTTTCATATTATTCACAAAATGTGCTTATCACACAATCGCACTACTATTTTTATGAACACACACAAATTTTCTAAGCTAACTAAAGTACTCTTTAGGCAGAGCATGAAAAAAGCGAAGTTAACATGCAACGAAGCAAAACAACAACAACAACAACAACAATAACAACTTCAACGCATTTTTCAGTTGCGGATTAGGCGGCTGCATTGTGGCGGATGATGACGTGTGCACAGTGGCATTGAAGTGATTCAAATTGTGCACAAATTGCAAACAGAAAATAGAAATGAAATAGGTAAAACTATATATATTTTATAATTAAATTATTAAAAGGTCTAAAGCAAAACTAAAACTATATTAAAAGTTTTTTTTTTAATTTTTGGTTGTCATGAAAGAGAATTTTGCATGATTTTATAAATGTATAAATTAAATATAAATTTATTTATATTTTTTAATATTATCATTTATTTAAGCTATTTATTTTCTCAAGCTCTTGTTCCACTGTTCACTGTTAGGAATTTATTTTTATATATTTAACATAAACTCCTTTAAATGTTTAAATATTTTCATTATATTTATTAAAGCCATGCAATTTGCTGCTTATATCTTGAGCACTCGCACCACTGTTACAGCTCTGCTCTTTGCCTGAGTGCCTGCACGCTTTTATTGTTGTTGCTGCTGTTGTTTTTTGTATTTTTTTTTGTTTTTTTTTTTTTTTGCAGCCACAGTTGTTTGCAGGCCTCTAATCCAGTTTTGTGAAGCGTTATTTTGTTCATAGCCTATGTTTTCCAATATTGCCGCCTCTTTCCAACCACCAGCGCTTGCTCGCCCTCGCCCTCGCCCTCTCGTTCATTCTCTTTCTCGCGCGCTGTCTGTGCATTTCTCTGGTTTGCCGCATGCAGCTTGAACGAGTTTACAGCTAGTTGGCAACAACAGCATTACAACACGTTACAAGTGCACAGCCAACGCCGATGATGGTCACGTTGCAATGTTAGACATATTTTTTTCTGCTTCTCTCTTTTGCTCTTTCACTGCGCTCTCTCGCGGCGCGAACTTCACGCGCCTCTAGCAGACCCATAATTTGTTTTACACAGTTATTTTTGGTCTTCGACTAGCTGTGTGTGTGTGTGTGTGTGTGTGTGTGTGTGATATTACCGCACAGTCTCGCCCCACTGTAACTCTGTGCCTGGCTGCATTTGCCGTTAGATGACGGCGCTGACTGCGAAAGCTTGTCGTGCTTTTGCTTGTATTTGTTTGAGAGTTTTGTATGTGCATGTGTGCATGTGTGTGAGTGTGTGTGTGCGTGCGTGTGTGCATTTCGTGTCTGTGTGCCAATGTCGTTTATAATGAAGTTTCCTGCCGATAAACTTCAACTCCGAAAGCTGGTCAACTTGCAGCTGTGCTATTGCGTGTATATATGTATATATATATGTGTGTGTGTGTGTCTGTTGGACAAAGTTTAAGGTGGGCTTTAATGGCTTTTTGGGCCAGTTGTTGTAATAGCTGTTGTTGTTACTTTTTGTGTACACTTGTTCATGTTTTGCTGTTGTTGTTGTTGTTTTGTTTTTGTTTTGCAGCCACTGTAGCTATTATTTAGGCAGGAAATTGTGTATATTACGTTGCCTTGAGCTCAAAGTTTGTTTTTATTTTTTTTTTATGTTTTTAGCTAAGTGAAGGAAAGTGTGCATAAAAAATGCTTCAATCAAATTCCAGACCAATTTAAACCTTAATTTTTAAGCATTAAATGAAGTTTGTTATGGAAAAACTAAAGAGAGGTGAAGCCTAACGATTATATTAACCCTCTAAAAGGAAAGTTTTTTATTTGCAATAAAATAAATTCATACATATGTATATGATATAACGATAAAATTCTAAAAAACAGCTCCTTCAAGAAGATATATCTGATAACAAATTGTACCAAAAATCTATATAAGAAACTTCAAATATATCGAATAACGACGATTTAAGTTAACCCCGCCTTCAGGTGGTACCGCCTGTTAGAGGATTTAAGCCGAGCTAAACTAAGGCAAAAGAAAGTAGAGTAAATCGAGCCTACATTTGTTTTACTTTGGCTTTTGGTAACCATAGTTACAATAAAAAACAATAATTCAGCTTGAATATTGACTAAAAGTCAATTTTTATTTAGACAATAAATTGAAGAAACTTGCAGCCAGAGCTACTTTAAGTCGCTTACTTAAGTAATTTATAGTTCCGCTGCTAAGCTGTCGTTCCAAAACAACAAGCCAACAATAAACAACAGATAAATCACCCAATAACCCACTCAAGGAACAACAACTCATCAAAACAATGCGCACAATGGAGAGACCAGCCCGAAAAAAAAGCGCACGACAACAACAACAACAACAATTAGCCAACAACACACACAGGCAAAACAGCAGCCACGTGACGTAATACGCAGCAAACAGGCGCAGCAAACAACAACAACAACAACAACAACAACATCAACGGCAGCGCAGCAGTCGCAGCAAACATGCAAAAGCAGCGAAATGAAAAAGAAACAAACAAGAAAAGAACACGTTGCGTTGCGTCTACGGCAGCGTCGACGTCAGCGTCAACCAAACAAATTACACACAATTTCAAATTGTAACAAGATCAATACGTAGAGATAAGCAGAGCGCAGCCAGGCAACGGGAGAGAGAGAGAGAGCGAGAGAGACGGCAGCAATGCAGCTGCACGGCAAAACTATGCGAAAGCAAAGAAGAAAAAAAAAACAACATAAAACAACAACTAAAAAGCACGTAAAACGGCAAAGACACTAAACAAAGTGCAGCATAAAATCCTGACACATTACATTTACAGTTGTGTAAGGACACGCAGCGTACAGCATAAAAGCGTCACTAACACGACGCCCCTCTCTCCTGCGCCAACGACCTACCTTACAACAAAACAAGACTCAGGCAGAACACACTCACACACACACACACACATGCATACATACAGCAGCAGAAGCAGCAGCAGCCGTTGACGCTGGCTGCGACGCAAGCAGCGCGCGTAGGCACCGCTACTACGTCAACAATGAAACGTATGGCATTGGAACGCAACGTCGACCCATTGCCATTTGTTTGTGTTTGTGTTTGTTTTGCTCCAATTAGCGCAAGACGACAGACAGCCAGAGAGCAATTGCTGCAATTTGAGCGCGCTCTCTCACTCACGCGCTCTTTCTCTCTCAGCACGGCTTGTGGCGCTGTCGCTTGCGTCATTTTGTCTTTACAAACACAGACACACACACACACAGAGAGAGAGAGAAATTATCAAAGGCATTGCAACTTTTTTGCTTTTGCTTTTGCTTTTGGCCTGCGCTAGGGCAGTCAGCGGTGAAAGCTTTTCATCAACACTTGGGAATCCAAACAGCTGCTTGTCGCTTTGTCGCCGTGTCGCATGCCGCTGTTTGGCTCTGTCTCTGTGTGTGTGTGTGTGTGTGAGTGTGATTGTGTGTGTGTTTCATTGTCAGCCGCCCCATTCATGACAACGCCGCCAACGCTGCCGACGCTGCTGTCAAAATGCCGGTTGGGATAGGGTTCCAAACTTCCCCAAAGCCAACATTTTTGTTGTAAGAGAAAGGGAGAGGGGGACAGAGAGTGTTAGTAAGAGAGGTAAAAAAATAATCTACAGTTATTTTGTACGAATTTCTTTTAATTATTATAGCGCGTTTTGTGTCTTTATATTAATGCAAATTTTCAGCTTGATTTGGTCAGAGATCTCTCTGTCTCCCTCTCTCTTTCTCTCTCTCTCTCTCTCACCCTCGCTCTTTCGCTAGCTCGCAAAATGTCTGCGTAGCATATTTGAAATGTTTTCAGAATCATTTTTATGTCTTTGTTTTCGTAATGATTTTAACTGAATTAAGTCATCAGGTTTAGCTTTTAGTTTTATGAATGTGACTAAAGCAGCTTTTTTGTTGTTGTTTTTGTTGTTTTTTTCTCTGAGAATTGCCAATTGCCTGTGAAGGGAAGGGGCTCCACTGCTATGACCGCCAAAAATAATTTCAAGGAACAGATGTCCTTACGCCCCTCGCCCCCACGCATTACGTATGTGCTTTGAGCACGAAATGGAAATTTGCTTATGCGATATTCGCATTGTTGCTGGAACAAAACGGAAATAGTGGGTCACGTTTTAGGGTTGCAACTGTTTGCAAATATGAATTAAGCGGAAATGAAGATATTCAGTTGTAATTGAGTTGCGTTGGGTTGGGTCGGGTTGGGTTGGGTCGGGTTGGGTTGGGTTGGGCTGGGTTGTGCGTGCGTGCATCTAGGGCAGCTGAAGGTCAATTTTAGTTGCAGACTCGAAGCAGCTTTACAGATAGTTTACTAGCTTTTACAGTTATTTAAAGAAAACTTCGAGCACCTCTGCTAACCTCAAAAACAAAAATGCAATTGAAAAAGCTCTATTCTAACCTCTCGCAGCTAAACCAATTATATTTGGTTGCGACTAAACAAAACAGACCCTCTGCTGACTTTTTTTGATAACCTTATCACGACATTTTTAATCAACGCGAGCTCAGCTCATGAAATTGTTTTATAATTTTACGTTTTTTTTTTGTATTTTTTTTTATAGCTGTACTGTTTGCTTGTTTTTTTTTTTGTATTTCTGTTTGTTTTTTTTTTTTATTGGCAAACATCAAAAGACAATAAATAGATGAAACTAATTAAAAAGCACTTAGAAAATACATTTGCAGCCAGCCGCAATCAATGCATAAATCTTTCAATATGACAATCAGCGAGAAGAGTTTTTTTTTTATTATTTAATGAATTTCTCAAGATTTATGCGCGAGTTTTTTAATTAACTTGAAAGCGCCACAGACAAATAATAGTTCTAGACAGCCAATGATGAGCTCTACAAATTATTTATATACAAATATATATATTTATATTGTTCACACTCAGTAAATTGATTTGTATATGGAAACCAGAACAAAAAACATATTTAAAGAATTGCAAAAAGCTACAAAAAAAAAAACATAAAGTAAAATGTGAAAAAATAATAAAACTAAAAAAAAAATATATAAAAAATAAAAATAAATAATAAAATAAAATAAAATAAATAAGAAAAATAAAATAAAAATACAAAATAAAATAAATAAAAATATAATATAAAAAAAATATAAAATAAAAAAATATTAACATAAAATAAAAATAACTAATAAAATTTAAAAAAGTAAATTAAAAATGATAAAACATAAAAATAATTAAAAAAAAATAAAAAAAATAATAAAAAAAATAAAAATACAAAATAAAATACATAATAAAATAAGATAAATAATAATATAAAAAATTAATATTAAATAAAAAAATAACAATATAGCATAAAAATAATTAATAAAATTTAAAAAGTAAATTAAAAATAATAAAAAAATTTAATAAAAATAAAAAATATATAACATAAAAAACTAAAAAATAAAAAAAATAAATAATGTATAAAAGAATAATATAATAAAAAATAAAAATAAGTAATAAAAAAAATTAGTAAAAATAAATAAAAAAAAAAAGAAAAGATAAATAGAATTTGCCAAAATGCGCGTTCTTAACTTTATGGCCTCAAAACATGATCCTAGGCATCTGGTTTTATCGTCTCATATGCGCACACATGGCTTCAGAGGTTTCAAAAACAAATCCCAGTTTTATGTGCGGGATTAGTTTAACACACTCATACGCACAGACAGACAGACACACACACACACACACACACACACACACACACACACACACACACATAGTTTTTTCTTTTTGAGTTGGTAGCGCAATGCTCCATAAAACTGTCAAGATTTTTGAAGTGAGAACATGAAAAAACTCCAATAGCGAAACGTAAGAAACAACAGCAACAACAAGACAAGCGGCAACAACAACATCGGCAATGGTATAAGAGGAAGCAGCATTGGCTAAAAAAGTTGTTTCTTTTCAACACGTTGTGCTGGCTCTGCCTGCCTACTGCTGCTGCTGGTGCTGTTTCTGGTAGCTGCTGCTGCTGCTGCTGCTGCTGCTGCTGCTGCTGCTTCTGCTGGTGCTGCTAGCTGCTTGGGCTCTCTTTGGCTGGGGCGAAACGAACGAAAAATGCTAACGAAACGAAAATGCAAAATGTCAATGTCCTCCACTGTACAGTTCAGCGCCACAATTGCGTCGCAGTTTTCGTAGCAGCTCCACAGAGCAGCGCCAAGAAACGTTCTTGTTCTCGTTCGCGCGGAACGTTGTGGCAATTGGAACACGCGCGCGACCGCTTGGTTCGCCAAAGCGTACGTAACAAAAAAAAAAAAAATAAAAAGTATAAAATAAACGTAAGCAAAAGGCGTCGCGTGGAGTGAGTAAACCGATTGGAGTTGCTGTAGTCGAAGTGTGTGTGTGTGTGTGTGTGAGCATGAGTGTGTGAGCATGAGTGTGTGTGTGTGTGTGTGTGTGTGTGTTAGTGAGAGCGGACAACGTCTGTGCTTGTAAGTGCAAGTGCGTGTGCGTGTACGTGTGTGTGTGTGAGTGTGCGTAGTTGTTATACTACGTATAGTTAAAAAGTTTCTTGAGATCCCCAACAAATGCCATAAATCCACAGCAAATACAAATAATGTCGTTTGGCATTGCGGTTGCTGCTCTCCTTGTTGCTCTTATTGTTGCCTTTGCATTGGACGAGCAAGTTTTTTAATAAGCGCCATAGCGGCTAACAGCAGCAAGCGCAGAGCGCAACAGAAAGGAGTCCAAATATATATATATACATTTATATAAATGTGACTTCTTGTTGCCAATAATTTAATGAAAAACGGAAATGCCATATTAGATTTATCGCTTGATAAGAAACCATGGACAGCGCCAATATGGGTAGCTGCTGTTAACTACGTATTAACAAATTGGTAACAAATGTTGCCCAACTAGTTCCTAAGCGTGTTCGCGAAATGTGACTGACTTAACTGTAAAGAATGTGCCAGATATATATAGATGTGTGTATGCATGTATGCATGTATATATGTATGTATATGTATGTAAATGTATGTATGTCAGACGTATCAAACTGTCAAACTGTCATATACAATTATCTTAACTAACTTGGCTACTTTGCTGAGTGTAGGAGAAGGAGAGTGAGAGAGAGGAGAGGAAATCACCTATAATATATGCCAAAAAATTGTATTTATATATTATATTTAATCTGGTAAATCGTAAGTCTTCTTATCCATAACCATATTACTCTTACGAAGGGCGAATTTCATGAATTTTGAGAATATATTTTAATATCGCAAGGCATTTTACTACTGTGCTCTATAAAGCATACAGATTTTCTTTTATTTTTATATAAGCCGTAAGTTATATACATACACGTATGTATATAAATACATACATAAATAAATACATATAAAAGCGGACTTGTTTGACTTTCAACTAAACATTTTAGTACAATTTTAAAAATATATAAAAATATACAACCAAATTTGAGAAATAATAAATTTTAAAAATTTTGTAAATAAATTTAAAAATAAAGCAAAAAAAAAATAAAATAAAGAATTTATTTTAAATATTTTAAGGCAATTCATTAAATGAAAAATTAAATAAAATAAATTTTTATTATAAAATATGTATTAAAAATAAATATAAAAGAAATGTTTTAAAAAACTACTTTTTTTTTAAAGACGTTTTTAAACATTATTCATTTTAAATCATTATTCATATAAAAAACTAATTAACAATTTCCCAAAAAAAAAAAATATATATATATATATATATATATATATATATATATAAATGAAGGAAATACATTTTACAAATTTTCTAATTTAATAATTTAATATAATCAAAAATTTGGATAATGTGTGAAATTTTTAAATATTTATTATTTTTACATTAGCTTTATTATTACTTTATTACTGTTTTCATAGTAAGTTTTGTTCTCCCACTGTGTTATAAATATTATCTATAAATCTAGTCTGAACAAATAATATATATATATAAATATATATATATATAGATAGATATATGTATGTAAATACTGTAAATATATTTGTCATTCAACTTACGCTAGTTTTTGTAACAAGTTTCATACTAATTGCATCAAATACATACCTGCAAAGAGTAAAAAGAAAATTTATAAATTAAATACAAGTGTTGTGAAACAATAAATGCATCATTAAAATTAAATGCTATTAAAAGGAAAATACAAATACAAATTTCTCAGAGCGAGTCTGTAGAAAAGGAAACCTATGCAAAAAGAAATACAAACAAAAAAGAAATAGCAAAGAAAATATGAAAAAAAGGCGAAACTCTCGGAACAAAGCACAAAGAGAAACCAACAAATGGCCAGACCAATCTTGTTGTTGTTGTTGTTGTTATATGACATTGTGATTGTTGTTGTTGATGTTTGGTCTCTTGTCAGCTCTACACGTGTAATCAAACACAATAAGCCATAAAAAATTATCATAAAGCGAGGCGCTGCATAAAAAGCTAATAGAAAAAAATATGAACAGCAGAGAGAGAGAGAGAGAGAGAGAGAGAGAGAGAGAGGAGCAAACAGGGGCCAAGTTATGGAAAATTGTAAAAATTCCTATATATATATATATATATTTAGAAATATAATGTGACAATGAGTGAAAATGGCAAACAGCTTGAGCAGCAGCAGCAACAACAACAACAACAACAACAAAGCACAAGGCAAAAGGTGAGACCCAAAAAATCCTTTGGCACACACAGACGCGGACGAGACGGAGCCTGGATCAAGAGCGGGAGGAAGACAACGGGCGACGGAGACGGCAACGGCAACGGCAAGTGGCATAAATTAAGGCTACGGCTCAACATGTTGTATACGAAACCAATACACAACAGCAGCAGCAGCAACAACAACAACAACAGCAACAGCGGCAACAGCATCGATAACAAAATCTACAAGTGTTGACACATGGCACAGTGGGCAAAACTATAGTTGAAAGTTGGGCAAAAGATAAATACGAACTGTGGATATATAATAATGAAATATAAATGTTGAATAAATATTTAAAAGAATTATAAATAATATGATAAAATAATATATATAATAAATAATATATTAAATAGCTTTATATATGTATTTCAATATATTGTTATAAATTGTTATAAAAAGTTGAGAAATATTAAATATTTTTATAATATATGGAGTAGAACTTTACAGAGAGAAAGCGAAAGAGAGTAAGGTAGAGACAGAGAGTTATAGTAAAGCAGTCAGAGCACAGAGAGAGAGAGAGAGAGAGAGAGATAAAGAGAGAGAGAGAGAGAAAGGGGTTCTTTAACTCTCGCAGACAAACAGACACAATAATGTAGAGAAGCAACTTTCCATTGGTTCTTCTATTCCTTATCGCTCTTCTTAAGCCTAAGTCTTGGAGCATCTACATATACACAGGATAATGTATTTGAATTTAGTTTTTAGCATGCCTTACAAATTAATTTAATATTTTTTATTAAGTTTATTTTTCATATTTTTTCCATATATGGTCTAAGTATTCCCATAAAATTAACATTTTCATACTTATAAATAATAATTTTAATATATTTATTTTGTTAGCCGAATAATTAACTCCAAAATCTCTGCCCACATTTGGCAGCCTAAAACCCAATGATTTTCATGGCTGCAAGCCTTAAAATATCATAATTTATATTAATTCCATGATTTGCTCTACTTCTCAATTTCAATTGAGTTTGCTCGTCTCTGGCACCACTGTGCAAATTGCGTGGGCAACTGTGGCTGTGTCAATTTGATGATGTCCTTGCTTTGGCTTCGCACTCGCCGCACTTGTTTGTCCCGCAATGTTGCCATGAGATCGTGCGACACAAAAGCCCCCCCCCCGACCAAGCGCCGCCCGCTGTTGCCCCTCGTTTAGGCGTCTGTCAACAACAAGTGAAGGAGACATGCTCCTCCTGTAGTTAGCATATTTTACAGTGCGTGCCGTTTCCAGTGAAACATGATGTTTTGCTAATGCGACAGATTTACACGCCGCTTTCCATTTGATTTGCTAGTTTATTTGCAGGCGATTTTCACCACCTTCAGCCAGCGCCCACAATAAGTCTGTGCAAATTTTTCCATAGAGGCAACCTAGCGAGCGGCCAACCTAAAGTTGAGTAATTATTAAAGTTTTCGTCAGGTTTCGGCCACACCCCAAAAAAAAAAATAAAGAAAGAAAATTGTCTGGCATGGCAAAACTTTGCAGCAGAAGTTTCGCGGAATCAACTAAACCATAATTACAAAGATATTATATATACACACATATGTGGTCAAGCTATAGCTAGGTATTATATGTATATAGATATCTTCATGTGTGTGTGTGTGGTCACTTCTTTCAGCTGAACAAGGAAAACCCAAAATGTAGCCAAACAAAGAGCTATGATAGGACTTCAGGCAACAAAGACTCGATTGCCAAAAGTGAGTTGAGTATGTAAATGCGTTGTAGTATATAACTTATACAGCCTGATGATTCAGAGAATGCACAACTTTTATGCGTAGTTGGTTGATTACAAATTAACAAATAAAACAGAAAAAAGGTGTTTCGATAGAAGCAATACAAGAATTATCAACAAGAAAAGAAAAGAAAGCAAAAATAATAATAAGAAAATGGAAAAATACTGAGAAAAAAGAAAAAAGTAAGAAAAAGGAAAAATACTAAGAAAAATGCAAAAAAAACTAAGAAAAAGGCAAAATACTAAGAAAAAGGAATAAATAATAAGAAAAAGGCAAAATACTAAGAAAATACTAAGCAACAGACATTAAAAACAAGAAAATGTCATAAATAATATTTTACAATAATATCTTACATATATTAACTAATGATGCTAATATTACTATTAATTATTATTTATTATTATTACAGAAATATATAACATATTTACTTAATTAATAGTTATTATTTAGGAATATGCTAAGAAAATGCAATACCAAAAAAAAAATATATATATATATAAATAAATATTAATAAGCAAATTATATGAGCTATAGAAGCTAATATATAGAATAAAATATAATATATAGCTATAGAAGCTATACTATTGTAAGCTATAGAGGCTATATTAAAGATAATCATTATAATAAAGTTGAAAATTATTACCTAAAAAAAAGCAATACTAATAATTGAAAATAATTATTTATTTAATTTTTTATTAATATTTAATATTAATTTTAATTTAATTTAATACTAATATTATTAATCGTTTATTTAAGTTGAATATAATTCGCTACAAGAAAAAATAAAGTATAAAAAAATTATAAGTTTTTAACAGTGATGAAAATAAAAACAATCTTATATTGGCTGCAAATTATTATACGGTAAGAATAATTATTATAAATAGTTTAGAGATGTTTGTTAGATTTTTCGTACAGTAACAAAGTTTCAATTAATTGAAGGTAATAAAATGAATTACAGAATTAATAATTTTGAAAAACTCAAAATGTGCAGATTTATTTCAATTTGAATATTTACGATTTAAGCAATTGTCAGTGAAACTAATATGAAATTTATATTTAAATGAAAGTATGCAGTTAACACTCTTTATATTTAAATGGACGTATGTAGATCTCTTATAACACGTAAAATGCAAAAGTTTTTCTTTTAGTATGTTTCAGTATTTGTTTTCAACGATTTAAAATATTTGCATATAATAGATATAAGTATATATAATAAATAAAAATAGAATATAAAAATGAAATTGTACAATTTATGTATGTATGTGTGACTTCTGCATATGTATATATAAATATTATATTATAATAAATATTAAACCTTTTAATACAGAAATACAAAAATTCTTCATGCAAATAGCGAGCAAATTAACGCATATTTTGTATAGTTAAAAAAAAATATACATATATTTTGCATGTAGCTAGTTGCCTTTGTTGCTGCTGTTGTTGGGGAAAAGCTTTTATGGGAGATTCCGCCTAGAGGGGCATTCAACTTGTTTGCGCGTCATGGCGTAATCCGAGAACTTGCAAAAATATAATATAAATTATTTGGAAAAATGCTATGACTATGACGTCATGAAAGCAAATTATTGACTCCTAAAAAAAAGTTCATTGTCTTTGCTGTGCAGTTTATTGCACTTAATTAACAAAAAAATATACGACACGAAATGTATTTTGCTCGCATTCAAGAGATACAAATAAAAAATGCAAGCGCTTTGCTTTGGTTGGCAACACCTACCACAGCAACAGCTACAGATACAGCTACAGCTACAGCTACAGATACAGATACAGATAATGAATTATTAGCGAGAGGGCAAAAGTATCTGCCGGATATTAGCGCAAAACAAACAACCAAAGCGACAACATGTGTCGCGTCATGGAGATACGCGCACAGGAGACACTCGCGATGGACGGACAACTACCCGAGTTCGCAAGAACTCATCAGCAGAGGGCTGTGTGTGTGTGTGTGTGTGGGTGGGAGGGGTGCCCAAGGGGCGTGCCTGCAGCTCTCTTGTGAATCACAGCGCCTGCTGCTGCTGCTGCTGCTACTGCTGCTGCTACTGTTGCTGTTGCTAGCAGTGCTCTACTCTTTCATTTGTTTTGCTGCTCTTAATGTTGCATGGCAAATTTAATTTCTAAATTGCAGCTGTTGTCGTCATCAGCAACAGAAACAACAGCAGCAACAACAGCAGCAACAGCCAGCAGCAACAACAGCAGCAACAGCCAGCAGCAGCAGCGTCTCTGCTCATTTTGTTCGGCGTCTGTCGTAATCTTTCCAATAGAATCATAAATCATATCAAAAGCCATTTCATCAAAAAAAAAAATGCTGTCAAGACACAGAACCAAAAAAGAAACAAAAAAAAAGAGATGAAACATGCTGCACAAATGTCTCGTAATTCTCAGCAATATTTTTCGAACAATATTTAAGTGTAAGAACGCTTATTGAATTGTAAATTGATTTTAGTTCAATAAAAAAAAATATTCAGAATCTATTGCAAATAAATTTTAAAGTTAAGGCAAGATGAAAATAAATGGAATTAAAAAAATATGTATGAAGTTTTCTATTTAATTTGTAGTTAACAATTGTCACGAAAAAAAATATGCTAAATTTTATTTAAAATTATATTATTATTTTTTTTTTATATATTTAAAATTATTTATTTAATATTTATTTATATATTTATATTATTATTTATTTTATTAAGAAATATTTACAAATCACTTTATATTTAAAACAAAAAATATTCAAAAAATTATTCAATTTATAAGTAAAAGCTTCAAGAAATTTATAATAATAACTGCATGAATAATTATTTTTAAATTTGTTGTGCTTTAATTTTATTGTTTTAAATTTTTGTTATATTATTATATTATTATATTTATATTTTTGTTGCAGAATTCGGCTAAGACAAAAATTTAATAATAAAACATATAAATAAAATAATAAAATAGATAAATAAAATTATTTATTTATTATTAATTTATATTTTTATTACTATTTATTTTATTAAGAAATATATACATCTCACTTTTGTATTTAAAATAAAAATATTTAAAAAATTAAATATTTCAAAAGGCTACTAATATTCACTTAAATAAATACATTTTATATAAACAAAATAGAAACTCAATTTTGTTCATATAAATAAACGAAAAGATTTTTGTAATTTTATAGACAAGTTTTGTCGAGTTTCCAAAAACTTTTTAACAACCTTATATTTTTTCAAACATAAACCATAAAACATAAACTAATAAAGCATTATTCAAAAAATAAACAACTTTTCTGTAAAATAATTCTTTACAGAAGTTTTTTTTTACGTTAATAACTTGATGTCCGAATAATGTGTATTTCATATCGAATTTCTTGCTCTTATATGTTCAATATATTTTTTCGCATCAGATACATTAATAAACTATAAAAAATTATATATAA
The DNA here is from genome assembly GCA_035045945.1 of Drosophila anceps. Taxonomy (NCBI): domain Eukaryota; kingdom Metazoa; phylum Arthropoda; class Insecta; order Diptera; family Drosophilidae; genus Drosophila; species Drosophila anceps. Next base: position 6,229,011 of record JAWNON010000062.1, read on the forward strand.
TATATATATATACACCATATCTATAGGTTTTTGGTTTGGCTTTCAATTTCTTACAGCATTTCAAGCAAGAAATTGAATACACAGCCAAACAAAGAAAGTAAATTAACTGACTCACACTCGCTGGCCATGCACATATACGCGAGTGTATCTTACAGATACAAGCAGCATACATATACATACATATGTATGCATATACATATGTGCTTCAGTCGTATGGCGAACTACCAATTACACACATAAGCAGACAGGACTGCACCTATGCTTTATGGCTGGCCCGAATTGCATGTTTAATTGCAATAAAAACAAGTAGCGCGCACCACGACCACGACCACGACCACGACCACGCCCACAACCGCCCCCACCCCTCAAAAGAAAAGCGCTGCAGGCAAAGCAGACGCTAGACAAAGAGAGTCGGAGGCGAACAGACGAACCATTTTCATTAAATTTTCGCACAAAACTGAAAGATACAAAACAGCTGCAGCACAACAGTGCAACAGTGCGTCGTATGCAGCGAGGAAAATTGAAAATGAAAATGGCAGCAGGCGAAAAAAAAAGCAATACGTACACACAGAGTGTAATACATATACAAAGTGGGCAGGGCAAAGCAGGGGCGATGAAGCAAACAAATGTACAAAAGTTGGGCAGCTCAACTGGAGCCGGAGAATGCGACTGTAACGGAGACCACATGCTGTTTAATAATAATAATAATAACAACAACAAGAGGAAGAAGAGGAAGTTGCAGTGGAGGAAGCACAAGCAATTTGGCAATGCTGGCCACGCCCAAAATGCAGAGCAACCTGCAGGCTGCATGACTAGCAGATATGCTGTAACAGCTCAATAAGTATTCTAGTATAATATGATTGGAACTGGACGTGTCAGCACGAGCTATTGCCTTGCTAACAGAGAATACGTGTTATATACTTCCAATAATATAATAGTTTGTTCATGTAGGCTATATACGCAGTCGCTTATCAAATTGTAGAGCTCTGCAAACTATAGTTTCTCAGCTCAAAGAGTGCTTAAGTCTAACTGTTTGAGTCAGCTGAATTTATTGCAATTTATTTGATTTTATTGTTTTTTATTTTTCTTTTTAATTTTTTTTGTATTTTTGGTTTATTTATTATTTTATTTATTATTGTATTTTATTTTATTTTATTTATTGTTTTATTTTATTTATTGTTTTATTTTATTTATTGTTTTATTTTATTTATTGTTATTTATTATTTTACTTTATTTTATGTTATGGTTTATTTGTTATTTAATTTATTATTTTATTTTATTTATTTTTTATTTTATTTATTATTTTTTTTTATTTATTGTTTTATTTATTATTTTATTTAATTTATTATTTTATTTATTATCTTGTTTTATTAATTATTTTAATTTATTTCTTGTTTTTTTTTTATTACTTATTTATTATCTTGTTTTATTTATTATTTTATTTTAATTATTTTTTATTGTTTTATTTATTATTTTATTTTATTTTTTGTTTTTTTTTTTTATTATTTTATTTATTTTTTAAATTATTTTTTAATTTATTTATTAATTAATTTATTTTTTTGTTTTATTTATTTTTTATTTTATTTATTTTTTTATTTTATTTATTATTTTATTTATCATTTTATTTAGTTTTATTTATTATTTTATTTTATTTAGTTTTATTTATTTCTTTTACTTTATAGTTTTATTTTTTTCCTTTTATTTTATTTATATTTTTTTTTAATTATTTTTTATTTTATTTATTATTGTTTTTGTTTTGTTTTATATTTTTGGAATATATATATAAAAGTGTAGTTTTTTTTAAATTATTAATTAATTAATTAATTAATTTATTGATTGATGATAAGTTTTTGTATTTTTAAAATATAATACAATATGTACAAAAAATATAATTTAGTTATTTTTTTATTTTTTGGAATGTTCTTTAGAATATTTGACAATTTAAGAAAAGTTCAGCCTACAAAAATATAAAATCCAAAAAATCTACGCAAAAAAAAAATATAGCCCGATCCCAGATATACCCAAGTTTCAATCATTATAATAGATTTGATATATCATTATATGTTACCCCGAAGTTATAAAATTGTATTGCAATAGGTAAACCATTCGATTCAATTATCAAATTTCCATTTCACTTATTTCATTTTAATTACAGGGTATACAAAATCACACACACACACACACAGAGCATTGAGAAGTGCATAAGCCACAGCTTAATTCATGACATGCTAAAGGCCAATAAATAACCCGCCTAGTTTAATGCAGTTTTAATGAGGCACAGCTCTGAAACAAAAACTAAAAACTCCAAAGCAAAAAACGAACTTGCAAAAGATACGGCCAATATTTATTTCGTTTTTTTTTTTCTTTAGCGGAAATTGCAGCAATTAACATAAATGGTAAAAGAAGAAGAAAAAAATAGAAAAAAACAATTTAAAAAAGCAAACAAATTATAACAATTATAAAATATGCTTAAACTGCAATTAACAATTTTTTTAATTTGGTTCTCAGCTTTATAACGCTTTTTTTTTTGTTTAATTAAAAAGCGGCTCAATTATTTTTTTTCGTTTTAGTTTAATAACTGAATGACTTGAAAGACCTTAAAATTGTATGTGAATCATGTGCGCTTCAATCGATTGGTTTAGTTCTGCTGCCATTGACCAGCGATCGATCGTGGGCCTGCGGTTTCATTTAGTAAGGTCGTGTTAATTACTGAGCATTCTAAGTTTTTGTTTTTTTTTTTTAGTGTAAGAGTTGCTTGCGAGGGTTTGCTTTAAAGGCAAATGCTGGGAATAGTGAAGGAGAGGCAATATATGGCAAAAGTATTGAAATAAGAAAGAATTTTATGGACTGCTGCAAACTTATCTGAAAGACAACAGACTAAACACAGCTAAATTTGTTCAAAAATAAATAATTATTTTACATTGAAATGCCTGAAAAAGCAGACCTGAGAGAGAGAGTTCTATCACCTAGATCGAGATCAAGTTTAGATCACCTGCAAAATTTGACTGCAGCCTAGTATCTAAAGAGAAACTGCTATTCAAGCATTTGATCTTTAAAATGTATATGAAATATACAGAAAAATATATCTTATATATAATAAAATAAAATAAAATAAAAATTATATACATACATAAAATATAACAAATAAATATATATAAAATATATAAAAAAAAATCATGTAGAGAAATTTAAATAAAAACTGTTTTCAATAAAGCAAATTTATAAAATATTTATAAAGAATTTTAATAAATTGAATGAATTTAAAAAATTTCATATTTTTATTTCCATTTATTTGTTTATTTAATTTTCCACCAAATGCATCAAGTCACAAAAAGTGCATATTCTGGCAGAAAAAGACGCAAACAAATAAATAAAACTAATACTTAAAATGTACAGCACGAGAATGAGCCATAATTTAGCATTGTTTGTGCCATTTCATTTCTGACAGAAAAGATACAAAATGAATTATTGAAATATGCATTTAGCTGGCAATCGCTGTGGAGAGGGGGAGCTGACTAGTGAGCATTTGAAAGGACAGCAAATATTTATTTAATAATAATTTATGGTGCAATTAAAAGTCATTGTTGCTGTTGTTAATTTAATTGATGGCCTGTTGCTAATTGTCAGTGAAATGTTTTGCATAATTAAGCCAACAAAATGTGCACGATTATATCGCAATATGCAAAACCAATTATCTAGGTGAAAGTGAAGTTACAATCATATGAATCAAGCTGAGCCTATTTTATGTATTGTTAATGCCAGACGCTTTATTATTATTAAACATTTATACACATATATATATATATATATATAATGTATATAATGAAATTTTACAAAAACATTCTCAACAGAACTCAAGCTGAAGCTGATGCATACCGAAAAGTCTGGAGACGGCAGCTGATGAGACATGAAACGAAACGACAGATGAGCTGATGGACCAGACACACAGTGCTTATATACATTCAGCACCATTTACACACATATGTATATATGTAGAGCTATGTACATATGCGTATATACGACTGGCATGCATCATTGTGCCAGATATTTCTTAGCTTTTATTACGCATGGACCCCCAGACAAAAGCAAGCGAGAAGTCGAGTTCTGTAAAGAATGTGCAGCAGCAGCAGCAGCAGCAGCATACAACAGTGCGAGCATGACCTACCCCAAGGCAAAAATTATTATTTTATTTTTTTTCTCTTTCTTTTTTTTTTACTTTATACGATTTTTATTTTTTTATTGTTGGTCGGTCGGTCGGTTGGCTGGCTGGCTGACTGGCTCGCTGGCTGGCAAAAGGCATATTTGCCTTTGGTGTTATTACATACACCGAAATGAAGCAGTAAAATTATATACGCATGCTGAATCCTCTGCTTCTGTTCCCTGCGCTGCCCTTCATCGCTCGCTTGGCTTCATTGTTTCAAACTGCAAAGGCAATAAATGAGTAATATGGCATTAAGACAAAGTTTGCTTGCACAATGCCCGCACAGCCCGCACAGCCCGCCGGCCATTGATTATGTTTGCCATGCACTCAAACTCTACGTATGGCTATAACAGATATTCTAGCCACATTTCTGTGGCTGAAATGAAACCACAAACTATGACTACAATTGGCTTGAAATATGCCTGAAATCTAAAATATTCTTCTTTTTTTCTATTAGTTTAACTGGCAAAGTAGAAAATTTGAGTTTTATTTAAGGCAGGTTTTATCGAGATAATCAGATTAATAATTTAAAGCAGTTTAGGTCTGAAGAGTATGAACTTTATATATATACTTAAATAAAAATATTTATACTTTGGCTAAAAATATAATATATATCAAGCATTACTAAGATATCTTTGTTATTCGATATATTTAAAAAAAATTTTTAAGTTTTAATATTTTTATAGCACATACTAAATATTTTTTTAAACTACATGTTATATTAAAAAAATAAATATAAATATAAATATATTTTAAAACATATTTATTTTGACATATATTATTTACTAACATTTTTATTAAATTTTTTAATATATATTTTCTTTTTTCTATATCATTATAAATTTTTTATATTATACTGATTAAGATATTTATTATAATTAAGACAATATATATATATATAATATATATATATATATATATATATATATTTTTTTCAATATTTTATTTTTTTATTTTATATTTAAGACAATATATATATATACTATATTTATTTAAATATATATTTTTCAATATTTTATATTTAATTTTAATATATTTAATTTAAGCAATACTGTTATATTTTTAATACATTTTTTTTTTAAATATTTTTACTACCTCTTTTTTTTAAATAATATTTTTAATATATTGTTTTTTTTTACTAATATTTTTAATTGTATTTATAAATTTCTATTTTGTTATCTCTGCTATTTTTTCTCTTTGTTCATTTAAAGCCATATTCACTTCTGAATCTTATAATAAAATTGTATTTTTATAAATGATATACCATGAAAATTGATAAAAAGTTAAATTTGTGCTAATATATGTCAGCTCAAACAAAGCTGACGAAATGCAATATGAAAAACCGAAAGCTTCTAAAATACACACAAAGATGGCGCTTTGGCCTAAGCCCACACACAGATCCCCAGATAACAGTAACCATCCAAACGTACCGAACGAAACAGAGCAATAAACTAAAGCCTAAACAGAATTACAATTAATGTTAGACAATTATGAATGTGACATATATTATATGTATGTCTGTATGTATGTCTGTATGTATGTCTGTATGTATGTCTGTATGTATGTCTGTATGTATGTCTGTATGTATGTCTGTATGTATGTCTGTATGTATGTCTGTATGTATGTCTGTATGTATGTCTGTATGTACGTCTGTATGTACGTCTGTATGTATGTCTGTCTGTATGTGTGAAGGTGCTTGGGAAACACAAACCCCAACATTAAACACACCATTGAAACGCGGCTACCGTTGAGCACACGCAACTGTGATAAAGCCTAAATAAAACAAATATATAAAAAAGCGCATAGTGCACACACGCATAGCTGATTGCAATGCAGCGCAGTTAAGCATAATTTGCCATTACTTTTAATGCCGTCACATATCTATGAATTTATCAAATAATCAGACCGTGTCTAATGCCCAGCAATGATACTGAAAATGAGCAAAAAAAAAAAAAAAAATAATAAAAAAAAAACGTAATCCAAATACAAAACTTGGTCATAAAACACTCGAGGAAAACTGAAAGCTATTTGCTGCTAGTACTTGCTGAAAGATATACAAAAGGCATACAAAAAAAAAAAGACAAAGGCATTAAATTACAAGTGGCTAATGTTGCTAGCCAGCCAGCCAGCCAGCCAGCCAGCTAGCCCACCCTGAAATGGCAACCCGACTATTCACTATATACATAGATATGTATAAACAACATATAAAAGTTGGCTTAGTCGCTGCCAAAACTCCGTGCTTGTCTAAACTTGATTTCAAAGTTAAACCAACCTTAACCAACATTTATAGACATCAAACGTTGCAAAAACTATGCGGCGTAAAGAAGCAAACACGGCGCAGCTACAAAAATTAAAACCAAAAAAAATAGCAACAAAAAACAGCAAAGATTTTTGGTATCTCGTTTTTATTTTTGTCTTTGGGCTTTTGGTTTTAAACTTGATTTGCAAAAATTTGCGTTGAAGGTGAAGTCTTGTTATTGAGGCAGGCAGGCAAGCAGGCAGGGAGACAGGCAGGCAGGCCAGCAGGCAGCCGGGCAACAGGCAAAACGTTGAGTACACGAAACCAAGTAATGAAAGATGAAGCCCAAGAGCAGTTGATGGGTAATTAAGCAACTTTTTGAGGTTGTAATGAATGAATGGAAAACAGAGTGCCGCAGCGAGCATCAAAAAAGCAGAAAGAGCTACCACAAAGACCTTGAAGTTAGGGCAGCGGCAAAATCTTGGAGAATGGAAAAACAGAACCTTTATTAACAAAAAAGTAAGAAGATGATGTTGGGGGCGCGGGCGAGCTGTGAGCTGCCAACTCAGTTCAGTTCACTAGAGCATACTACAGCATACTGGCTAAAGCTCAGAGCGCGGCAGCAAAACTAACTGAATGTCTACTACCATAAAAGTTAGCATATATTATGGAAAATCAAGCAGAATAAAGTTCAGCCTCTCATATGATCAAGTATTCTCCTGATTTATGAGCAAGTTTTCTAAGCTCATTGTTAATTTAACATGCAGTTTAACATGTTGCTTAAAAAAACAAAGATTTGAGGTATTTTCAAACTAATAGTTATCTAATATAGAAGCGTTTACAGCTGGCTGGTTTATAATCCGAAAGCGCATTGTAAATTTAACTTTGCACTTTGACATTTTGAAAAAAAACTAAAATATAAAGAACTGAGATATTTTCATTCTATTAATTAAAATATATAAGCGTTTATAGCTTTCAGTTCGTTTTCTAAAGTACATGGTAAATTTAACATGCACTTTAAAATATTGAAGAATCTAACACTCATTTCATAGAGATTTAGTTATTCAATAGAATCAAATATATAAAATATAAATTAATTTAACAATAAATGAACAATGAAGTACATTGTAAATTTAACATGAGGATCAAATATACCTTAATGAATTTCATACTAATTCTCGCGACAATATTATTATTACTATATGGGTATTTCTGTTCTTTCTTCTGTTAAATTTATCTTCTTAAGTCTCTCAGGTTTATTCTAAATTTATCATGGAGCTTAACATGAGAAAAAACAAAGCTTTTATAAATTTAGTTGCTATTGATTAAGACCCAAATCATGACAGATTTGGAATGAGACTTTACCATAAGCATTTAACATGCACTTTAACGCGTTGACTAATTAAATATATTAAAAGTTTCATAAAACATTGAAACACACTTAAATGTTTCATAAATTTACACTTTTCCCTTGCAGGCAATAAATACAAATAAAATAATTCTATTTTTACCATAACGTCGGCTTCAGCTTCGTGCTGCCCACTTATTTATGATTCAGGTGTTCAGCCCATTTAGTGTCCTCTTCGAAATACTTTTGAAACAACTCTGTCAACACGACGACAGAGTGTTGACCGGTCAACGGTCTACATAAATATTTGATAATTGCAGCGACAGCAGCAATTTCCAATTAATAATGCAAATTGCAATAAGAAGACAAACAGTGTACACCGAACAACAAATACGTGTAGCCAAATGCATTATGGATGCGAAAAACGCCTCACGTATATAAATGGGCCAATCGCTAATAGTTAATGACTTCTTCGCGCTGGCCCAATAAATGTGGGAAGCGTAACAAATGTCATTGGCCCTTATATAAGATTCTTTAAGTAACTCTAACTACGTTATCTAACTAGCCAAAAAAAAAGCGATACTAGATAGATATGTCTCTCTGTGTGTGCGTGTGTGTGTGTGTGTGTGTGGGGCTATTGTGCTTGCCTGCGGCCTGTGGGTAATTAGAAGACGTCTTGTCTTGTATTTTCTTGGAGTTGCGTCTGGTCAATGTCTGCGAGTGCATCAGCTGCTCAGGTTCACATTACAAAATTGTTTGACTGAACAAAAATAATGAAAAGAGATAAAGAGAAGTTCTAGGATGAAATTGACTGAAGGTGAATATTATTAATTGCGTGCTCGACAAGTAAATACCTCGTAGCTCTTGTCTTTTATCTGATATCAGGTATACGAGTTAAAATAAAAAAAAAATATTCTCACTCTTAGATTCAAGTTCAGCAAAATAAAAAAAAAATAGTTTTTAGTTTAATTTTTATTTCTATTATTTTTTTTTTATTTTTTTTTTATTTTTTTTTTTTAGTTTTTTCAAAATTATGTAAATCTTTCCCATTTGAACCGAATATCACACACAATTAAAGCTGTTTAGGCAAACATCATGTAATTAATATTTCGCCATTCGAATTCAATTGGCATTTTCTCTTGCCGAGGCTAAAATAATAATAATAATAATACGTATAATAAACTTTATCGCTTAGACGGATTAAATATCAAATGTTGTTTGTGATAAACAACGTACGCAAGTTCATCTATGAGTTTGGTGTTGTTGTTGCCGTTGTTTTTGTGGGTGATTGACATATTGTGGCATGTGTTGGACTAAAAGTTGTAGGCGCGTTTAGGTCTATGGCACGTAGCTTAGTGTGTGTGTGTGTCTGTGGGTGGATACGTAGTAGCAGGTGGGCGTTCAGAAAGCTGTCTGCTATGCTTAAGCAGAGCTTCACACAAATTTATGAGACTTTCTTTAGAAAATCACTTCATAAATTAGCAGAGAAGAAATATAAGAGCTCAAATTGATATTTAATAAAAATTTGATATTTCTGACAAGTTTTAGAAACCATAAGAAATGGCGATATCTCTGAAAAGTATGAGAAAACAAGAAAAGAAATATAGAAATTGCTGCTGAAAGCTAAATGCTATGACATAAACATCACTGCTTAGCTACACAGACAAAAGCTCATTGCTGTAAGTTTATGTAAAAGTTTCAGAGAAAGCAAACAAAAAACAAAAAAAAAAAAACAATTTATATAGAAATATAGATTTGATAAAAAAAAAATAAAAAAATATATATAGTTGAACTTTTCGCAATAGGAAAAACTAGAAACTAAAAACTAAAAACTTTCGACACATGACACGAGAGTTCTCAACTTTTGCTCTAATACAGAAAAACTTGCCACTTTCAAGAGTTGATGTCTCTTTATCTCTGGCAAAAGAAACTGCTTGAAGCAACTATCATATATATTGAAAGCAATTCGCAATGCATACATACATAGCAAACGGATGAAGTGTGTAATAACCGACGAGAGCTGAAAATGATTTTTCTTTTCTAAATAGAAAACCCAAAACGTAGCGCGTAACTGCAATTGCGTTGTCTGCATATAAATTATGGTGCGAGAGCTAACCCCAAACAGCAGCAGCAGCAGCAGCAGCAACAACTTAATAGTCAAAGTCTTGCAGAGAAATGCGTCTGATAAGGAGATAAAAATAAAATGCAATAATTTTATTCTTATTTTTCGCCAAGTACAGCGCTTCTGCATTAGCTGTGGCTGTGGCTACAGCTAGGGGCGCGTGGTCAGAGCGTTTCCAACAAAGCAGAGTCATAAAAAAAAAGTTTTCTGTGCGCTGGTTGTCTCTCTGTGTGTGTGTGTGTGTGTGTGTGTGTGTGTGTGTGGGGCGTCAACGCGACGGGCACATTGGAATTTTCATCAAAGTTTTTTTTCGCAGTTCAAAAAGAGCAGCTTAAGGCGCCCAGAAGCAAGCTACAGATACATTTCTATATACATATATATATATATATATATATATATATATATATACATATATATATATATATATATATATATATATATATATATATATATATATATATATATATATATATATATATATATATATATATATATATATATATATATATATATATATATATCTATATACACAGATAGATGGCAGCTAGAGAGCTGTTGACAACATTTGATTGATGCGGCCGCCCCCTACTTGACCACGCCCACAGCGCCAATTAGGGCGCACTTAAAATTCAACTTGAGCAATAAGCGATAGAGAAAAGCAAAAAATATGAAACGAAATGAAATGAAATGAAATAAATAACAAGCCATATTCATAGGCATTGATTCTTATGTAAGCGGCTTATACATTTTTTTTTTTTGTTGCTTTCTGGAAAACTGATTTCGTTTCGTTGTTAAGCTCGTGTGGGCGTTGTTTGTTGTTTCTCTGGCAGTTGCGCTGCTGCTGTTGTTGTTGTTATTGTTGTTGTTGCTACAAAAAATTATATGAAATTTGCAAACGTAGCTGGGCCCAAATGGAAAATATGTGTTTGCAGGCACTTAGAAACAAAATTATAGATGATATTCTCACTGCTTCCTCTTCTTCTTCATTTTTTTTTTTGCCTTTCGGTAAGTCGTGCACGAGTCTCTTAAATGCTACGAGCCACAATTCGAAATTGATAAAAAAAAAAAAAACAAAAAAAAACAGAAAAAGGAACAAAAAAAAAGATTTAAGCCAGCCTTCAGCGGCCAACAAATTGTTTTGGGAAGCGTGAACGAACAGTCAATTGTTTTGGGCTATTGGAAATTTGAATTTCAAATTGCCAAGCAGCTTGTGGGCTAATCTAGAACAAGATGTGGGTGCGCAGAGACGAAAATTGCAATCAATAAAGTCTATTACAAATAAGGAGAAACTTGATTGAATCAAGCTGCTGTAGTTGGAAATTAATTGGGATTTACAAGCTGAATGTTTTCTATACGGCTGTGAAAGTGTTTTGAAATATTTATTGCAGGTTCAAAAAGAAATTTTAATAGTTTGGGTCAGCCATTAGTGAATTTTATAGTTATATATGTATTACCTTCCATATACAGCAGTGTTCATGAAAATAGTAGTGAAGAAAAATGAAATATTTGAATAATTCATAAAAATAGTAGTGGCTACACATACATACATTAGCCTAAGCGCATACTTTTTGTTATACATATATTTTTTGAAATAATTTATTTATATTTTTCTAAAAGACTTTAACTGCTGTTGCCGTTTTTAATATTCTGTGCCAAAAACTAAATACAAAAATAATATTTACCAGCATAATCGATTAAGTTGGTTAAGCTCTATATTTAGCAAGTTTCCAGCCCCAATTAGACAGAATGTTATATAAGCCGCAAATCTGTTGCGACAAGTCAAGCTATAAAAGTAACTAAAAGCGTCAAAGAGTCAAGGAACAAGTCAAACTTTTAGCCTTAGTAGTTAAAAGTTTTAACACTGTTGTTGCTGTTGTTGTTGCTGCTCGATTTGACAACAAAAATACAGCCAGAGCAATTAAATTGCTTTTTGCTTTATGCGTTTTGCTTTTGTTGTAGGCTCGCTCGACTCAAGACGAACGCAATTAAAATGAGAAACTTTATTCATATAGTCGATGTCGCTGCTGTTGGCCACACTAATTGCAATTGACAAAAGTGAAAGTGGGAGAGCAAAACATTCCAAAATTAATAGATTTATATGAGCTACTAGATTTAATTGAAAATACATATACATATACATATCTATATATCTATATATATATCTATATAACAATGTTATTACGTGGGCGCACAAAGCTTCAGCTTGTTAGCCATTGATAAAAAAAAAACGCAAACAAAACTAGGTTTTTGCTGGCCGCACAAAGCCTTTGGTTTGTCTACAGTTGATGAGTAATTTGCAGGCATTTTTCTATGCCAAGTTTTTTTTTTTTTTTTTTTTGAGGCGTTGCTGTTGCCTTTGCCTCTGAAATAGTTTCGGTTTCAGTTTCAGCTTCAGTTTTTCAACTTGCCATGAAATATGAAACAACTTTATTTCATTGTCAGTGGGTCTGTGCGGTTGGAAAAACCGGCTAAGCTGGAGCTGGGCACGAAAAGAAAAAAAAAAAAAATAAAAAATACACACACAGCCTAGCGCGTTAGAAAAAAATGGTAACGAAACGAAACCAAATGAAAGTGAAAGTAGGCCAAACTCATCAGCGTGGCCAAGAGCGGCTTCGCTGTGCTGTGTGTTATTTTGTAGGCCTAAACCCAAAAACCGTTTGCACTCGTAACTCTATCTGAAACGTCTGTCCCACACCAACACTTTAGACTGGGGCCTGGGCTTTTTGGCGTCTTTCGTTTTCATTTCACTTTCGTTTTCTGTTGCCGCATCAAAGAAAAGTGAAAATTATGCAGTGAAAATGTTGAACAGACGTTGCGTTGATTTAGTCATTAAATGTTGTTGCCAGCGCCAGCCTGCAACTGGGAAAGTGGCATAAAATTCGAATGGATCTCATATATGTATATGTACATACATACATACATACATACATATATTGTATACAAATACATATACAATCTAAATTGAGTGGAACGCTAGCTTTTTGTATTTACATAACTATATATCTATGTATGTATGGAGATTTTGTGCTTTTTATTCGCATGCAAATAGTGTTTACAGCATTTACTGAGAGACTTTGTTTACTTTGCGTGTGCTGATATGAAGCTAAGCTAAGATTTTTTTTTAAATATTTTCATTTTATTTATTTTTTATTTAATTTTTTAATATTTATATTTAATTTATTTATGTTTTATTTATTTTTCGAAATCAATTTTTGTTTTCATTTTATCTATTTTAATTATTTATTTTTATAAATTAACTATAAATCTATGTATGGAAATTTTGTGCTCTTTTTTTAATTTGATAATTTTATTATTTTAATAATTTTTTTATTTTTATTTTTTAATATTTATATTTCATTTATTTTTTTATTTATTTTACTAAAACACATTTTGTTTTAATTATTTATTTTATCTATTTTAATTATTTATTTTTATAAATTTATTTATGGAGACTTTGTGCTTTTTTATATTTTATTATTTTATTTATTTTTTATTTTATTATTTAATATTTATTTATTTTATTTTTTTATATTTATAATTATTTTTATTTTTTTTATTTATTTTTCATTTTATTTTTTATATATTTATTTTTATTTTATTTTCTAATATTTAATTTTTATTTTTATTTTTTAATATTTATATTTCATTTATTTTTTTATTTATTTTTCTAAATCACATTTTGTTTTAATTATTTATTTTATCTATTTTAATTATTAATTTTTATAAATTAATTATAAGTTTATTTATGGAGATTTTGTGCTTTTTTTATATTTTATTATTTTATTTATTTTTTAATATTTATTTATTTTATTTTTTTTATATTTATTTTTATTTTTTATATTTATTTTTCATTTTTTTTTATATATTTATTTTTATTTTAATTTCTAATATTTATTTTTTATTTTAATTTCTAATATTTTTTTTTTATTTTAATTTATAATATTTATTTTATTTTTTAATATTTATATATAACTTTTTTTTATTTTTCTAAATCTATTTTAGTTTTTATTATTTATTTTGTTTTTTTTTTAATTATTTTTTTTATATATTATTTTGTCATTTTTTTAAATTTATCTTTTGGTATTTGTTTTTTTTTATTTTTAATTAATTTATTTTTTTTTATATACTTTTTTTATTCCCCTTTTGTTATATCGAACTAAGTTTAAGTTTGTTGCATTCAATCACATGATTTAGTTGTTTATATATTTAAAATAGCTCCCACGCCGGCCGTAAACCAGGCAATGACCAAAATATAAAGACGCGCGCATTTGGTGCAAATAAAATCATAAAAATCGCCACAAATTTCCACTCGTCCAGTTCAGTTAAACCGACATAAAAAAGTCATAAAATCAATTTCAATCGAAAAGGCGAAAGAATAAAAGACAAGAAACAAAACAAGAGAAACGCCGAATGCCAAAACATACTTGAGAAATTATGAGCGGCAATAGAAATATGCCGCAAAAAGCCAAGAAAGAAGGGGGAAAAAAACCAAAAATGAAGCAAATTGGAAGCTATAAATCAAAGGCCAAAATATGCGCAAAAATATTTGAGAATAAGCAAGAGAGCTGTGAACGGGAGTGCCCAACTAGCAGATGCTCGCTCACACACACACACACACAGCAATCATTACCATTGCAATTGATAGTGTTAATCATCAGCATGTGAATCAATTCAATTGGTGTTAGTATTAGTAAACGCACGTTTATCATGTCTACTATCAATAACATTAACATCCTCATCACAATTCGTACCAATTAGCATTACTATTATTTTTATGATCAATATTATTGTAACTATTATTCTCAAGAACATTACTAACATCATCATTATTATTTTTTTAATCATCATCATGATTTTCCTCAATTCTAAGCAAAATAGAGAATAGCTCAAAAACTTTTTCACAATTTGTCTTTGGCTTTTCTCACTAAAGTTAGACTTTATATTGAGTCATTATAATATATAGAAATTTTATTAGAGACGACTTAGGCCTATCATTATGCTGAATAACAGAATATATATCTCCCACTACTTCAGTCTGTTACGTAAATTGTCAGAAATCAGCTCTACCCTCTAGGCATTTTGCATGGCGTTTAGTGTATTATAAGATTGAGTCAGAGACAATGCATTGAATCTCAACGTTACTCACTCTCCTGCTCTTTGCTCAATCTTTCTCTCTCTCTCTCTCTCTCTCTCCCTCTCTCTCTCTTTGATGGCAAGGTGTCGTAGACTTTGCGTGACCTGGCGTCGCCATCTACATCGCCATCGCCATCGCCATCGCCGTTGCCAACGGCCAGTTAAGTGGAAGATACATTTGTATTTGGAGTATTTTGTTAGTTTGTCGCTACAGCTGTAGCTGTAGCTGTGTGTGTGAGCCAACACCACAATGACAGACAGAAGAACGTGCAATTAATGATTGCTGATTTCGGGGCGTGATGTCGCAATATTCAATGAGCTTCTAATGACTCGCACATGAGCCCATACATCTATCGTCTGCTGCCTCACATTTCTGTTTTTCGTGCCTGTCTGCATATACAGTTATCTTTCTGTATATATGTACATACATATATATATATATATATATATATATATATATACATACTATATATTTTGTATTTCATTTTGTCTAAGTCTAGACCAGGTAAGCCCGCAGATACACAGGCACAGCCACAGCAGCTGCCACTTAATTACGACTCTGAGCAACGTTTACCATGTGATGTCTTGTGTTTTTCCATTGCTTGAAGAATTCGGACGAATACGCTTTGGCATTCCTTAACAGCAACAAAGCTTTAGAAGCCCCAAAATTAGCAAAAGGAATTTCGAAAATATGCAAGAAATTTGGTTATGTGAAAAAGTGTGTAGATAATTATCAATGGCTGAAGACGGAATCAATAAAAATTATGTGTTTGGAGTTTTTTTTAATCATGTTAGAGGCGCGGATTAAAAGAGACGCATGATAGACTTGGTTACAGTCTTAAGTAGGAATTTAAGCTTTAGGTATTACTTTGAAATTTATTTATTGCCTAAAGTGAATAACTTAGCTAAGGCCTGCAAAAATACTCTACCAAATTATCATATCCACAAATGCTCATTAAGCATTTTTAATTTATTTTAATTCATTTTTTATTATTTTAATAATATTATAAAACATTAATAAATTATATAAAATTGTGAAAAATATTCAAAAACAATTTTATTTTATTTTAATTTGTATATTTTTTAACTCAAACATCATATTTAAAAAAATTGTTGTCTTACAGTTAATTACTGAGTTAACATTTTCTGCCTGAGGCCAAAGATAACTCAAAGCTAAGACAATTGCCCAGCTTGCAGCATCTGTCATTGGAGACTTGAACAACTCATTCGTCTTAATGCCACTCGTTTTCCTTATTATTATTTTTTCGCTCAAGTTCTCTGTGCTCAAGTCTTATTTACTTCACAATTATTTCTTTCTTTCGTTTTTCTTTTTCTTTTTTTTTTTTTGTGCACTTACCCTGCATTTTCGGCTGCAGCAATTGACATCTGTTGTTGGGGCTCATCTGTTAGCTGCAGCGTTAGATGTGCCCGTTGTTGTTGTTGTTGTTGTTGCTGAAGCAGTTGTTGTTAATGTTGTTGTTGCTTGTCGTTGATTTGATGTCTAACACATAAAAACGCGCTACCAAAACGTAAATGAAACACTGGAAAGAAAAAAACAGGCAAAGAACATTTTTATTAACATTTTCCAACAGTTCTTTTTAATACTTTTATGACAGTTTTTTTGTTGTTTTTTTTTCTTTTTTTTTTTATTATATTATTTTTTTAACAAAACGTTGTTGGGCTTGACATAAGTTGCCACACTCGACAAACACACGCACGCACACACACTCACACACACACACACTCTAGCAGCATTTCGCCCCGGGAAAACAAGAAAAACTGGCAAAAGCAAATGCCAGCTGGCCACTTGAAGACTCAAGTTACAAGAAACACTTAGGGTCGAGCCGCCTTCGACCCTGCCCCGCAACTCTTTCACATTACCCCCCCCCCCCCCCCAGCTCGCCCCACACTCTTTCGAGCTGCCCAAAAAAAAACACACACACAAAACAAAACCGTACAAAACCAAGCAAAATTAGTAAAAGGCGCCAAGTGTGAATTTCTCTCTCTCTCTCTCTTGCTTGCTCTATGCGGAGTATGTGGGGCAGGGAGCAACGCAGGAGGCAGCTTCTCAGGTTCGTCGGGGCAGACATTATGTAGGGGCCTTTGTATACTTGCCGCTGGCAAAGTGCAAGTTTTTCTTTTCGGCCAGCAAGGGTTAACGGTTTAAGACTTAGGCCAGTAAGTGCTCAAAATACGCACAGTGGTTAAGATGCTTATGATGTCTCATTTTCACAGAGCTACCAAATTGTAATTTGAATTAGACTTGGTTAGCCAAAAAAAAAACAGGTGAGCTTAAATAAAACCGTTAAAATCTGAGATTAAAAAAAATATATATAGAAAAATAGAATTAATGAAAAGGCGAAGCTAAGCTTTGGGTTTTCTAGGTTTGACAGAAATCTGACTCAAGGCAAAGTGAAGTGAAGTAAGGTTTGGATAAAAGGGATGCTTAGAGTTAGGTCGCTATGCTTAAGAAATAATTATAAAAATATTTGTATATTAGAAATATTCTTATATTTGTATGAGCTTGTAACAAAAGAACAGAAACATTAATTTTTAAAAATTTAAAATTGTTTTGAAAATATTTATTACTAAATTATGTTGTTAACATTTAGTGCTCAGCCGCACTACTATTTTTATGAACACAGCTGTATAAGTAAATATATGAATATAACAATGGAATAAACTGAAATATTTATATGTATATATTGCTACACAAATTTGGATGATTTCATTATAAATATGTATTGTTAATTGTTAACATTTACTGTTCAGCCGCACTACTATTTTCATGAACACAGCTGTATAAGTAAATATATGAATATAACAATGGAATAAACTGAAATATATATATGTATATATTGCTATACAAATTTGGATGATTTCATTATAAATATGTAATATATATCATTATAGCTATATATTTTAGCTTAAGTTTGTATACTTTTCTGCTTAATTATTTTAGTTATGTTTTTAAGTTTACATATTTTATAATAGCTTGCCTTATTCAATGCTTTATTTTACTTCTTGTCAAGCATCTCTTAGTTAAAACTACTAATACCCTATAATATACTAACTGTACTATACTACTCTTTATACTTGTAATGCATCAATTTTAAAATAATTAAAGAACAGTAAAAAAAATTTGAAATATTTTTACAGAATTTTTCTTGCAGTATTTAATCAGCAGAACTGCAAATGCTTAAGCCCATAGCACATAGCCCTATAAAGATCTCTTGCATTACATGTGTGTGTGTGTGCGTGTGCGTGTGTGTGTTTGTGTTTATGTGTGTATTTGTTTTGCTTTGAGTTTGAGAAGCTGCTGCTGAGGCTTTTTCTTTATCTGCTTTGCTTGTCCTTTCCTCTCGTAAGCTCATCAGCTGCATAATCCGCATGTGAGACAACGCATTCAGCTGTAGCTCTGTGTCTGTGTGTAGATGTGTGTGTGTGTGTGAGAGTTATTTTTCCCTTGTTGCCAGCCAACGTGTCGTATACTCAACGCAGCCACCACCCAACAAAACAAAAAATTCTTTCTTTTTTTTGTATTTATTTTTTATCTCTTTTTTATATTTTGCTGTTGCATTCTTGTTGGCTTCATATATTTTTCGCACACAGAGAGAGAGAGAGAGAGAGAGCCCGCGAGAGAATGCTTTATTGTATTTGCTCTTTAAACAAACAACAACATTTGCTGCTAAACACACACACTCGCACACACACGCACAACAACTGCAACTGCATTGCGTTTTTTTGTTTTCTCTTATTGTTTTTGCCTTTGGCTCTGCGCCCCGCACTCTCCCCTTCTACGCTCCCTTTGCCCACTCCAGCTCCCTGCACTGTTCGTTGCATTGCCCTGCCCCGGAGCAGCAAAACATGTTTTATATAATTTCCTGTACGCGTGGCACAAAAGCAGAAGCATAATCTCCATTGCTATCTCTGTCGCTTTCGATGTCCGCTCTCTCTCTCTCTCTTTCTCTCTCTGTCCCTCTCTCTCTATCTCTCTCTTTAGCACGCTGGCATTCTTTTGTCATGTGTTTTTACTGATAATAATAATGCATTTGCTGCAGTTGTTGTTGCAGTTGTTGTTGCTGTTGTTGCTGCTGTTGCTTCTCATTGTTTATAATTGTTGCTTTTTGTTGCGTGTTGTGTGGGCGCCTTCAGATATATAGATATATGTATATATACATATATCCCATATCTGTCACATAAATATATATGTTTATATATACATATAAATTTTCTGGTACTGTTTAAATTGCATTTTCTGATATTTTTCCTGCCTTTTTGATTGATTAAAACAAAGCACAACAACAAGTGCATTGTCTGCTTCTTGTTGGAAAACTTGTGAACAAAATATATAATCAACTCGCCATACATTTATATATATATATATATGTGTGTGTGGGCGTGGCAGTCAATGAGAAAACACGCAATTTGCAGCTTGGCTGGCTTGCAGAAAGATTATCAGTTGACAAGTAATAAACAAGCAGGGGAAGAAAAACTAAATTAAATTACAAGAAAAAGGTAGCCTCAGCGAGATTATCAAGAAAAAGATTTATGAAAAAAAAAAATAAGATGAAAAGCTGTGTTTTTTCTTCAATGAAGGAGTTTTAGTTGTAAAGGGTTGCCAAGGCTTCAAGTCTTACAAAAATCACTTTTATTTGAATCCGAATTCATTTCTTTTAAAACTATACTAATATTTTAATTTTATCATTTAAATATGGATTATACATAGATTTATAGGGCTTAAAACAGTTACTTGCATTAGAAATATCAAATCAATGAAACTTACTTTAAGCCATAAATCATAGGCCTGAAGTTTTCTGCTACATTACAATATAAACATTTAATATAGTAACTTTTTAAAACTTTTAATACATTACTAATATCCAAAATATTATATATATATAATATTTAAAATTTTATAATAAAAAAATTGTATATATATACATACATAAATATTATATATTGTATATATTATAAATATTATTATAATTGCTTTATCTAGATAAATTTTAATTATTATTATTGATTATAGTTGTGGAAAATAAAAGCAATGAATTATTATTGAATATTTTTGAATAATTTAAATTGAATAATAAAAAAAATATATATTTTATATTAACCATATCATAATTCCTTCTATATGTGTATATAAGTTAAATAATATATTTAAAATAATTATAATATTTTTAATATATAAAATAAATAATTAATAATTATTAAATTTAAATAAATATATTTTTAATAAAATAATTATAATATTTTTAATATAATATAAATAATGATTAATTTATAATTATAATATTTTTAATATATAATATAAATAATTATTAATTTTGAAATTATATTTTTATTATATAATACAAATAGTTATTAATTATTAAATTTAAATAAATATATTGTTAAGATATAATATAAATAATTATTTATTTTTGAATTATATTTTTAATATATAATATAAATAATTATTAATTATGAAATTAAAAATATTCAAGTATTCAAAAGTTCATTATTTTCAACAATTTAACAAATTCAACAAATTTTGCGCATATTTGTACAGTGCTCAGTCGCACTACTATTTTCATGAACACACAGCTGTGTGTGTCATGCACAGATGCAAAAGCTGAGCAAGCCTTAAGCTCAGCACAGCGTGAGTGCAGCAATACAAATCAATTTACACTCACACACACACACACACACACACACAGAGAGTAATATCGAACCGAACAGCATGCTTTACCTGATTTAACATATACCCACTGTTTTAACCCACACACGTAACTGTGAGTGTTTTACAGACTGCGCATAAATCCAAATCTCCCCATCCAAGACTCAACGCTACAACAAGTTTGGCTTGATCCCCACAGAGAGAAGAAGCAACTTTTGACACTCGCTCCCAGGCTCGCCGCTTGCAATTGAGTGTAATTTTAATTGAATTAAAATCTAAGCACGTCTGCAAAATATAAGAAATACTATAATTACGTTTTCGACATGAGAGTTTTCGCTGAAATCGCGCCAAGCAACAACCAACAACAGAAAAAAAAACCAACTTCTTGCGTTTCTAAACGGTGATTTAGCCATTAAGCTAACGGTAAAATGTGCAGAATCTTGCGCGCAGACAAAGCAGCAAAAGAAGCTTAAGTAGAAGTATTGCCAGTAATGTAGCAAGCGAGTCAAGCAGAGGGACGATGGTAGGCAGCGGCGTAGCGGCGCGGCGGCGCGCAGGTAGA
Organism: Drosophila anceps; assembly: GCA_035045945.1. Taxonomy (NCBI): domain Eukaryota; kingdom Metazoa; phylum Arthropoda; class Insecta; order Diptera; family Drosophilidae; genus Drosophila; species Drosophila anceps. The sequence goes on from JAWNON010000062.1 coordinate 6,250,281, forward strand.
CAACGTTGATTTTTTTTTGTTGGCGCGTTTTGTTGCGGCTCTTCGCGGTGAGCATTGCATAACTCTCTCTCTCTCTCTCTCTCTCTCTCTGTCTGTCTCTCTGAGCTGTAGAGCAAGCGAGCGTAGTTTCTGCATTGATGCTTGCTTTGAGCAAGCTGAACTTGCTCTCACAACTCTAAGCGAAGTGTTTTCTTCTGCTTCTTCTTCTTCTCCTACTCTAGAACGCAGCCGGCTAATGCGTTAGCTGTGTGCGTGGCTGTAGATGTGGCTGCGACTGCGACTGTGACTGTGCGTTATGTAACCAAAGCGCACCAACCACACGATAAGGCAAACCCCAAAGCAGCCAAACTGAAATGCACATTCCAGCATTTTCACTCGAGCGAGAATCAAACAATTTGTCAATTCGTCAAGCGCTCCAGTCACGGAAATACAAATAAGCAAAGCTGCGATATTATTAAGTATTTCTCTGCATTTCGGTTTCTTTTTTTTCTTCGGTTATTTGTTTACTCCCGAAATTTACACGCAATAAATAAATACAGGGCGCACAAAGAGACAGGCAGACAAGGCAGCCAGGCAGCCAGGCAGCCAGTCGCAGACAGCTACGGTTATGGGAGAGTAAGAGCGACTGAGCGACTGAGTGAGTGAGTGAGTGAGTGAGTGAGCGGGGCAAACTCTGCGTCTGTGTGTGCGGACTATCAAAATGCGTTTTGTTTACGTTTTGCCTGGCACTCGATGCAGTTTCTTCTTGACTTTGCTGATAAAAATAAAGCCACAAACACAACATTTGAAGCAGCAACGACGAGAGACGCGACACCAAGGTATAAAGGCAGGCAGGCAGGCAGGCAGGCATATAACACGTTCAGACTTGTGTGGAAAATATATCAAGCGCAAAGAGGCAAAGACATAGAAAGAAAGAGAAAGGGACAGCGAGCGAGCGAGCGAGCGAGAGAGGTAGCAACGCTGTGCCGCGAACGGCGCTTTTAATTAACATGGCTTTGTGAAAATTTTGTGAATTCCATTTAATGAAGTGGCGTGTTAATTAACAGTGCCCACAGCTCCACAAATCCAGATCCATCGACTCCAACTGTACGATACGTATAGTATGGAGCTTATCGTAATAAGTAATTGTTGCTCATGAAGCACTCGCTTGGAACTAATAGCTTCAACTTTGATCTTAACTCTATGTGTGTGTGTGTGTCTACATTAATGTCTTAGTATTGTTGAGCTTTCATTGAGCAAAACTCTCTCGCTGCTGCTGCTGCTGCTGCTGCTGCTGCTGCAGCTGCTGCTGTGCCGTTGTGTGTGGCTACAGTTAAGGGCACATCAGATAAGCATACTAAACGTTAAGCCACACATGTGTGGACGCATACGCACTCGTATCTTTATCAAGCAACAAACTCTTATCGAATGTACATTTAAATACTAAGTTCTTATGTATGAATAGCTTTCATATACTATCTTTACAACATCAATCCAACGACTAAGCAGTCAGAGTTCTCTCTGCTCTTTTACTACGCTCTTATTCTTTTTTTTCTTTTTTTTATTTGCAGCAAAGATGGGAAATAATTTTAATATAATAAAAAATATTTATTTTGTTATTTTAAGATAAACTAATATTAATTTAAAAAAAAAAAAATATTTTTATTTTTTTTTTAAATATATTTCATTGAATAAAAATATAATTTAAAGTGCACTTAAAATCCTTTTTTTTATTTTTAAATTTATTAGGAATTTTGTACTTAACTTTTTTTTATTTTTTTTTAAATATTTTTGATTGATTGAAAAGTGAATAAAAATATAATTTAAAGTGCACTTAAAATCTTTTTTTTTAATTTTTAAATTTATTAGCAATTTTGTACTGTCTTTAATTAAAAAAAAATATATATATTTATTTTTTTTTAAAATATATTTGATTGATTGAAAAGTGAATGGAAATATAATTAAAAGTGTATTTAAAATTTTTATTTTATTTTTTAATTTATTAGTAATCTTGTACTTAAGTCTTTTAGGTCAAGTTTAATTTGTTACTATTCAGTTTGTTGTTAATTTTAAGTATTGTTCTATTCTAATTTTCAGGATTTTATATTTATTTTTAAAGTTTTTTTAAGACGAGTTTAATTTCGTAATTAGCTTTTTGTTTTTAGGTTCATTTCATCAACTTTTATTAGTTTTTAGTCAATTTGTTGTTAGCTTTTAAATAACTTTTTTTTTCAAAATTTAATATTTGAAATTTTATGTGCTTAAAGTTTTTTGAATCAAGTTAAATTCTATAGTTAATTTAGTTTCTTGTTAATTTACAGTTTTTATTTATTTTTTTTTCAGCATTTTATATTTGTAATTTTTTTGAAGTTTTTGAAGTTTTTTAACTCAACTTTCTTTATATTTATTTTGTTATTGACTTGAAGTTTTTTATTTTCAGGATTTGAGACCTGGAGCTGTTTGTAAAGTTTTTTGAATCAAGTTTAATTTCGTTATTGTTTGACTACTATTTGTTTACTCTTTATCTGCAGATTTGTTAAAGATCTCTCAGTTATTATAAAATCTAGTGAGATTACATACTCTAAATATAATATATATAATCATCTGCTATAATCATCTGTTATATGTTATATATTTACACAAATATACTATGTAAAATACCTGAGTAAATGTATCTATAGCTTTTTTATTTTCTTTTTTTTAAGATACCTTTAGCATACTTGAGCGTGTTGAGTGTGCGGGCTTTTGACAGAGATAGCATTTCGTTTGTTGTACAATTTCGCTTATTTACTTAGCATTATTAATGCCTGATTGTTGTTGTTGTTGCTGTTGCTGCTGTTGCTGTTGCTGCTGTTGCTGTTTGTGCTCCTTATTTGGGGCACAGCGCGTCGCTGTAAAAATTGTTTTACGTTTTCTTGCGTACGCGACAGTAAAACATTTTCGCTTATTTTATAATTTTTTTTTGCTTTTCATTTTTGTATTTTTTATTATTGTTTGTGGTGGAAAAAAAAATGAGTTTATGTATTTTAAACTGACCTCATTACGAGCGATTGCTCAAGCAAATTGCTGCGTGACAAATGCCGCTGAAGATTTGTTTGGCATATTTAAGCCGTTCCCTAGACCATACGAATTCTGGCTGTAAAAGCTGTCGCACCTTCTGCTGCATGCACACACTTACATACGTTAATAAATTATAATTGCTGCATGACTAATTCGTGGACATCTACAAGCTATAATAGTTGTAATCATAAACAAAAAAAATATCAACCGATACCCACGATCCCCTGATAAGCCACAATGGCAACAACTCTGCGCTTATCTGCGCCTGTTCAATATTATTATTATATCAGTTGTAAAAAAAAAAAAAAAAAACAAATAAGAATTTACTGTAGCTAAATATTTTTCACAGGTGCACGGCGACTGCATGGAAGGTCTTTCAATTTGTGTGTGGATGTCGCGTCGTAACTCAAGCTAAAAGCCAATTTATCAAATGTATACAAAATGAAATTGTTTCGTATATAATTTACACATAATTTACGGTACAGGTCTTTTCCGCTCTGTCGAATTACTTATATAAGTAATTGTTTATTTGATTTCGGATTAAATATGATTGGTAAAAATGTCACGTAATTATATATTTATATATATATATATATATATATTTTAAGCTTTTGGGTGGGTCGCTTGAGCACAGCACGTGACGTCGCTGGGCGTGTAGAAAATGCGTTAAACGAGTTCCAGCTTACATAAACTTATCAAATTTATTAGATATGAAAAATTTCATAATGCCAGATTATATCTTTGAGTGTTAATCAAGAAATTTATGAATATAATCGAGTTGGCTACCTACAAAAAAAAAAAAAAAATAAATAAAATATTCTTGTTAAAAAATGAATAATTCAGATAAAGTATAAAGATATAAAATACACAACAAAAATATTTATATGAATCGTTCGGAAAATTAAAATTATTTTAATGTTGGAAAAGAAAGAAGTGGAAAATATTTTAAAAATAAAAATAATATAGAAAAAATTAACATTTAAAATGGTTACTTAGGATCTATCTTTGATAACAACTCTAGTCTTATTTAGATCTTTAACTCGTTTTCTAATTTTTATTTTTATTTTTTTTTTTTAATTTTTTATTTAGCTTAGACGCCTTTTAATATGATCTACCTATGTAGACCTTTAGCTTATTTGCTCTTAAGTTTGAGTACAGTACATTCCTCGAGCTCTTGCTTTTAAGGTCAAATGAAATTTAATTATTTGTTCACACTTCGTGTTCAAACAGGATATGTGCAGCGCTTAAGAACTCCCAAAGTTCAAGCACTTGAAAAGTCATTAAAATTGCACAAGACACGCTCAAACGACAATGACGACAACGACGACAACCAGACAACTCCACGATCATTTTTATTGGCCATTACCTCAGGCGCATAACAATTTCCAACCGATCCAAAAGCCTCGACTTCAACTGAAGCCAACTTATCAGTTAGTTACCAAAGTATTTCCGCATAGCGCACAGCCATGAACAAGAAGAAGCAGAATAAGAAAGAACAAAACGAAGCAGAAGAAGTAAAGAGTGCTATCAAACTGCGGGCAAACAGCCATGAAAACTGCCATCGAAATGGAAATGGAAATGAAAATGGGAAAGAAAGGTCTATCTACATGCGTGTGCGTGTGCGTGTGTGTAGTTGTAGTTGTAGTTGTGTGTCAACGTGTGTGTGTGTGTGTGTGTATAGGGGCACATGTTTTGCATATCAGCGCTGTCGGGGTCGGCTGGTGGGTGGGGATACCGTTGGCTCAAGACTACTTCGAATAGATACGAAAAAAGCGCAGCAACAAGTAAGCAAAAATTACGACGGGAGGTGCGCTGCTCGCTGCTCGGGTTTACGTGTCTGGAATGCTTGACGGACTACGAAATACAACTGAGAAATAAAATTCAAAAAGGAAAACTGAAAAAAAAAACAGCACATGGCATAGCATTTGAATGTTTTTTAACTGTTTGCAATGCGTTCGCGGCAGCTGTTTAAATTTTGTTACTGATAACGCAAACGCAAACGTGAACAAAAAACAAAAAAAAAATAATAAAAAAAACATACGAATACGAGAAGTTAAATTCAAGTGCAGCTTAACGAATATTTAATACCCTCACAGACAATTGTTGGCTGTGTAAATCTACATTTATCATAAAATTTTATTATTGATAAATATAAAAATATTTTTGTTCTAAAAATTCAATAATTTTAGATAAATTTGGCAAATTAAGAAATCAAAAGAGCATAGAAAAACTTAATTTAATACATTTTTTTTATAATTATAAAGTTTGTTATTTTTTTATATATTTTATGTTATTTATCAAAGAAAAAGAATCAAAAAATACTTTAAACAGTAATAAGACCGCAGCTGATTTGCCCATTCATGGACTCTGTGGAAAGTGTATCGAAAGGTGGCTTTAGCATTTCGATTCCGATAGCTGTTTCAAAAACTGGCACATGCACCGCCGTGAAACAGAGCCGCACAGCTCGCACAGGCTTGTTGTTGCGGGTGTGTGTGGCGTGTGGTGTGTGGTGCGAGGCACCCACAAAAGCCTTTTGTACTTGCGCAAATGTATTTTAGCATTAAATGTTGAGTAAATACAAATGTTTGGTTTTTCCAAAGTTAAAAATGGGTTAGTTTACTCAAAACCGTCACACACACAAAAAAAAAAAAAAATGGCAATAAAAAAACAACACACACAATGAACATAAATCAATGTAAACAATTTGTTCTGTCGAGTCTTAAGCCGAAGAAAAAAAAAACGATGGCATTTATTTTCATATACTTAATTTTGGCTGAAAAGCAAAAGAATAATTTAGATATTAACGGCGCATTGGCATGCGAGCCAACGAAACCAAAATTAGTTGGTGAAGAGCAGAAAAAAAAATGCAAACGAAGACAAAATAAATTAGGAAAAAGTTGAGTAGACGTTCATTGATTATTGCTTATTTGCAATACGAATGAATACCCTTGCCCTTTGCTTTGATTGAAGGTGCCTAGCTGCATGCCTATAGGCAATTTGCCTTTATAAAACATGAAATGTTTTATATAAATATATATTTTATATAAATATATAAACTTTATTATTGCAATTGAATGAGATGCAACATGAACCAGAGCAATGCAGGGAATAAATATTTTAAAATTCCAATTTGCAAAATAAACTGAAAAACACATCTATATGTATTGGATTAAAGACATTCACATACATTAAATAACATTCTTACATTCACACTACGTTTTCTATAAAGGATTTTTGATGCAACTCTCTAAAATCGTGAAACTCAAATGATTTCTCACCGAGTGCAACAAGATTTTTCTCGTAATTTTTCTTCTTTACATTCTATTCTAAATAAAAAGTGTTAATCTTCTTATTTTTCAACGTTGAAAGCATCTTTTCATTTAGTTACTGGCACTACTATTTTCATGAACATGAACATGATGCATGAATAATGCATCGAATCTTTTATAAGTTCAAAAAATGTTGTAATAAAAAGAAAGGCTAATAGAAAAAACTATCAAAACTAATCAAATTTATTTGTTGAATATTAAAATGTGTCCGATTAAATTTAAATTCTTACATGTTTTTAATTTAAAAATATCTTACAAGAGGATTATTAGTTTATCATAACTACAAAAAGAAAACAACAAAAGAAAGCTAAAAAATAATGAAATAAATTAAAACAAAATAAATAAAATAAAATAAAATAAAAAAAAATAAATAAAAATAAATAAAATAAAATAAATAAAAAAAAATAAAATTAATAAAATAAATAGATAAAATAAAATAAAATAAAATAAATAAAAATAAAATAAATAAAATAAAATTAAAAAAAAAAAAAAAATAAATAAATTAAAATAAAATAAATAAATGAATTAAAATAAAAATAAAATAAAAAATAAATGTGAAAAAATGGATTTATAGAATAATAGCTTAATTTAATGTTGTTTGTTTAAAATGTAAAAAAAGTTTGGTTTATTAAAATAAAATAAAATAAAATAAAATAAATAAAAATAAATAAAATAAAATAAAATAAAATAAAATAAAAATAAAATTAATAAAAGTGAATAAATAAAAATAATAAATAAATTAAAATAAAATAAATAAATTAATTAAAATAAAAATAAAATAAAAAATAAATGTGAAAAAATGGATATATAGAATTGATAGTTTAATTTAATATTGTTTGTTTAAAATGTAAAAAAAAAAGTTTGGTTTATTAAATAAATATTCGCAATTTCTTTAAAATCATCATATAGCATAGAAAACACAGTTTTAGCCTGCCTGAAAATCTAAAAATAATTCATTCATATGTAATCAAATATTAAAAATATAAATGTATTTATTTACTTTACACAAGAAACATGATTGCTAATCAAATAATTTTATATATTATCCCAACAGATTTTTCTCATAGAAATTTGAGCTGCTCTTGCAGCTAACAATCAATTGGGATGCTTTTTTGAAATCATATTGAATCTAATAAGAAATAAAATCAGTACCCAAATCAAATCCGACTTGTCATAACTTATTATATCCCCATGCCTAAAGGCAGCTCAAGAATTGACTCCGAACGCCCGGAAGCACTTTCGAAAATCGAGAAACCCAAAGGGTGCACAGCTTATGGGAGCGCGCGTAGCAAGTGTTTAGCCTGATAATGACAACAACAATTAGAACAACAATAAGTCGAGCTAATGCTGTTTCGTCTTGTCAATCAATTCATTAATCACAGCTAAGGCAGGGCACGACAGAGAGTGGGAGAGAGAGAGAGAGAGGGAGAGAGTGAGGGTATCCATGCCAGGTTTTATCTACGTTCTGCTTCATTTGTGCTAAAACGTGTTTATGTCAAATTCAAGTAATTAATCAAAACAAAAAGAGACGGCCAGAGACGGTGCGAGGCGAGCCAGAGACGAGGCTGAATATGTGCAGAAAAAGTGCGGCTAATTTACCATTATTCATTCATTGTGGCTGCCAGCTTCCGGTTTTCTTTCTTCTTTTCTTCTTTTTTTGTTTGTGAAAATTGACTTGTTTTCCATTTTCACGTTAAACTCTCTGACAAACTGTCAAATGCGTCTGAGTGAAAAGTGCTCGAGGCGACAATTTAATTGACTCTATTCAACTAAAATATCAACAAATATATATATATATAAAGAGATAGATACACTCAAGCAACGCAAAAGAATACGAGAAATGCTTTTTATCTCCGGGCTGCGATCAGCAGAGGAAAAAGGAAATTTCATTTGTAAAATGATTTTTTTTTATGGCCTGCCACAGTTTTAGTTCGAAGGGCAGAAATGTCGCCAGGCATTTTTATGTCGGCCATTAAATTATGAGCAGCGTTGTAAATCGTAAGTTTTAGATATAGTTTTCGTTGTTAGCAGGGATCGTAAAGATCTAAGGTAAAGCATAAAACTTAATTGGCCAGAAAAACAAATTCTTCGATTTGGCTGAAAGGCGGGAAGCGCAAACAGATGCGAGCTGAGCGAGAGTTTTGAAATAAAAAGTAGCAATTATGAAGATGATACAAAATGTTAGCTCAAACACGTTAGATCTCCAATAATATCGTTATATAATGTTAAAAGAGCTGAGAAATAGAGGAAATAATGCAAATGAAATAGTATTTATATTTAAGAAAATACATATCTATATATATTTAGAGAATTTTCAAAGTACATAAATAAGCTCATCCAGCGCATTGTTATAAATATATCGAAAATCTTTCATTCCTTCAGCTTGATTGAGCTGCAAATATTTTGATTTATGGCAAAGTTTTCGGCAAAAGAAATAAAAAGACTTCTGTGGTTAATATTTCTATATTAATATATATTTAAATGAATTCCAATAAAAATAAATTTATTTAAATAATCTATCAATTAAAATATATAATTATGCAATTATAAAAAACTAGCTTTTACAGCCAAAAGTAATTATTAATAAATTAATAAACGAGCCCATTGAGGCGCATTTGAATATTGCGTAATCAACTGAAGTCTAAAAAGTTTGCTGAGCAGCCAAAAATTCAAATTATTTTCCATCTTTCATCGATTCTCAGGGGAAGTTAGCAGCAGCCATATATATATATATATATATATATATATATATATATACAGATATGACATCTGTAGCTACAATCGTATATACTTATGCTTTTAGTAGGCACTGAATTTCTTTGGCAGACAAATCAGTTTCACACATGACTTGGCCAATGGCAGCGACTTATTGATTTTTGATTTGAGTAAAAATCCAAGTTACGACGCCTTCAAGTATGCAATTAATTGACAGACTGTCGGACAATACTTAAATCTAGAATTACCAACAAAAAAAAATATAATAATAAAAAAAAAAACACATCACTTGCGCTAATCTAAGTAGCTATATATATATAGCTATATGTATGTATGTGTCTATATAGAGCATGAATCTAACTAAAACACTTAATTGAATTTCAAGATTCTTGAATGCAAGCGACACGTAATTAGTTGACCAAAAATAGCACAAAAAGTTGTCATGGCAAGTCACAAGTCGAGCGTTATATGATATATATATATGTATATGTATATATATATGTATATATATACATATTCATCTATATATAATATAATATAGTATAATATAATATAGTATAATATAATATAATATAACACCGCCGTTTGAAGCTGAGCTGTTGCTGTCTGTGCGCAGCTCTGGCTGGACTTTGGCTCATAGCTGAATTCCATGACCAAAACAAATTTAATTAAAAATTTATAACGCGCAATAACGAAAATACAAGAAATAATTTAATTGAACGTCGAAGCAGACACCCTGCAATATTCACATTTCAAATTGAACAGCTCAAAAAACACATTTCACAGAGATTCAATTAATAATTCCATTTCATTGATCTATTTGATTAATCAATACACACCGCACAACTCCCTTTTTTTACAGGGTATAGCCAATAGATTTTCATATGAATTTGCATACACTATGCAAAGAGCCTAGCCAAAAGCGAAAACAAATAGAGTAGAGCACTAAAATATCTGCTGTCTTTGTATTTCCATATGCCAAAAGCAACAACAACAACAGCAGCAGCAACAACAACAACAATATAATATTGAAGAAGAAGAAGGAGGAGGAGGAGGAGGAGGACGAGGAGCAGAAGAACTCGTCATCATTAGAGGCCAGGCAATGTACAAGTTATTGTTACGATTTTGGATGGTCTGGCCATTTTTGGCAGACCTCTTGAGAGAGTCGGGCACACAACGAGCCGAGTGCCATGCCCCGCCCCGCCCCGCCCCGCTCCGCCCCACGCCGCCCAGCCCACCAACAATAAAATAATCGACACTTAACCAGGGGGGGGGGTGTGTGTGTGTGTGTGTGTGTGTGGGGGTGAGCCGTGTGGATCGCATTGCATTTGAATTGGGTTCGAGCAGCGGCGGCGAATGGTTTAGTTATTTCTCTTTGCTTTGTATAAAATATGCAACAATTGGAATGGAATGGAATTTTCTGCCCCATTTGCAGTTCAGCTGATTTGCATTGGGGCGTTGTAAACAACGATATAAGATACAAGATTTTCACTCACTATATAAATACAGATATATAGATATTTAGAGACTTATATATAGATATACAGTTGTATATATTTAGTTGTATCTTACACTCGCCCCAGCCATGCGTCACACTAATTAACTGCTAAAGATTTTGGCATGATTTATGCGTTGCGTTGCGTTGCGTTGTGTTGCGTTGTGTTGCGTTGTGTTGCGCAGCGAGCGCGACCTGTCAATAAAGTCCACAATCCATCATATTCTCTACATACATATGCAAAAAAAAAAAAATATTGTATATATATATATATATATATATATATATATATATATATATATATATATATATATATATATATATATATATATATATATATATATATATATATATATATATATATATTTATATACATATCCGTGTGCTATTCTTGCGGGAAAATCTTTGAGTTTTTTAGGAACGCCATTTGAATGGGGTATTTGCAGTTTGTCAAACAGTTTGTAAGGCTTTTAAGGAACAGGAAACTTTGAGGTTTTAGAAACTCTCGTAAGGAAATGTCTTATAAAATGTTAAAAATGGCGTAGGTCTGCCTGCGTTGTTTATTATATTATCTATTGTATTTTAATTATTAAAAATTAAGAAATTAACAACTTTAAACAGCAATCTGCTATATCATTGACATATCAGACTACCTTTATGTAGCCAAATTGTTGCCATAATGGGAATACAAGTTCTTCAGTCATTCATACATATAAATATTAATAAAAAAAACAATGCTGTTGCGGCAATAAATGTTCAAAAAATTTTTTTTTAGATTTTTAATAACTTAAATAAAAAAATTATATTTTCTTAATATCCGTTTCAAATTGCTATTTATTACTAAATTATGTTGCCTAACATTTGGAGCTCAGTGGCACTACTATTTTCATGAACAGCTGTATATCAAGTCAAATAATTACTATAATTAATTAATTATTAATTAATTAATTATATATATATATATATATATATATATATATATATATATTTTTTTTATTGCATTGTTATTTTTTAATATATATTTTGAATAATAATATTCAATAAATATCTTTAATTTTTTAAATTAAATATGTATTTTTAATATTTTAGTTATTTAGAATGTTAGCTATTTTTATTATACATTTTATATTTATATATATTTCTTGTTAATACATTGTTATTTTTTTATTATTTAATTTTTAATATATATTTATATATATTTATATATAATATATATTTTGAATATATATATTTAATATATTTTTTTAATTTTTTAATTTAATATGTATTTTTAATATTTTAATTATGTAGACTTTTAGTTTTTTTAGTATATATTTTTTATATATATTGTTAATACATTGATATTTTATTATTATTTATTTATTAATTATTTTTTAATATATATTTTGAATATATATATTTAATATATATTTTTAATTTTTGAATTTAATATATATTTTTAATATATTTATTTGATATTTTTTAAAATATTTAATAAATATTTTTGTAATATATTCGATAATATATATAAACAATATATTTCTTGTATACAAGTAATATTAATAATAATATTTAAAGAGTATTTAGTTATCGCTTGACTAAAGTTCGCTATATTTTCTCATATTTTATTTTCGTCATAATTACGCAGAGCGCGTATTACACAACTTTCAGACAAATTCGTAAAAGCATGAGTTATTCCACACACACACACACACACACACACACACACCTAGCCAAGTGTATGTCTCTATCTCTAGCTGAGTTCACTTTATTTATTTGGCTTTTATGTAAATTCACTTTGAATTGCTTTAGAAATTTTGCTAACCATAAATAAAGCTGCGTAAATTTGACATTTAGCACTTGAATGAGCCATTTTTATGGAGGGCCTTAACAAGTTGTTTATGCCCAGATGGATAAATGGAAGAAAAAAACCTCGAATAAATGGATTTTTAATGCTGGGGTAACTCGAGGAAAAACTGATGTCAGACACAGAGCCAATCTGTACAGGTTGTTTTCGGGGCAAGTTTTAATGGCTCGATCCAATCAAACCAGAAAAAAACAAATATTCAAGTAATTTTCATTTGTATCCCAAGATAAGTGGCACATGAATGCTTCCCTAAACATATTCTCTGGCTATTGGGACTAAAGGTAAATAGCAAATTTATTGCTATTGAAGTAACCTCCTGAACTGTAGTGAATTTAAATGGTAAAGTTAATATTTGATAGGATTATCAGGCAATTTTTGCTATATCTAATATATATGTATAATACATGTAAACTATTTCAACTGTCATATTTTACAGAAGTTGAAACCTACATTCGCATAAATGGCATATATTGAAGACAGCTCTAATATATATTGTGATTTTATTTGAATTAAAAATTCAATTTATTTTTGTAATTTAAATTTTATTTATTTATTTAAAATTTAATTAATTTATGTATATTTCAAAATTATGTTTTGTTCATTTAATTAATTTTTATATTTTAAATTTAATTAATTTTTTTTTTTAATTTATTTATTCAATCAAAGTTTGATTTATTTATGAAATTTATATTTATTTAATTTAATTAATTTAATTTAATTTATTTTATTTATAAATTTATATAACTTAAATTTAATAATTTTTTTTTTAAATAATTTATTCAATCAAAACTTGATTTATCTATGCAAAATATAGTTTTTTATTTTAAATTAAGTTTTTGAATTATTAATTTCAGTCTTTTATTTAAAGTTGAATTTATTTATGTAATTTAAATTTTGTTTATTTATTAAAATTTAAATTTTTTTTATTTATATAATTTATATTCAAGTTATTTTTTTATATTCGTCAAATTTATTTTTTATTTTTATTTTCTTAAATAATAATCAAATTAAGCAACTGTTTTAATTTACATGCCAGAGCATTTTTCTAAACTTTATCACAAGAATCGTTCAATGATATTTCATGGCCAACAGTTTTAAAGATATATAAAGAAGCTTGGCAGCATTGTGTTTTATGCTTGTTAAGATAAAAACCTATCAAAAAAAAAGCTGAAACAAATTTTTTTCTTTGTCCCTCTTTATATCCAATGTCCTGCAACGCCCCAAATTGTAAAGCTTCCAAAAACAAAACTCAACACCTTTCCGTTTGCAGTTTTTGTGGCTGCTGTAGATTTTTTTTCTTATTTCACACACACAAAAGGAAAGAAAAGAACAACAACAAACCGGCTCATCTCCAACAGCTGCAAACTACACACAACCAAATCACAACGAACATTTTTGCCTACGCCAAAAAAAAGCAGGAATAACAACAACAACAAAAACATCTAATAATTTCTAAAGATGCTGCCGGACTTTCATTGTCTGCGAAATAAGATTTTTTTTTTTTTTTGACTGCCAGATTTGAATACGCAGCGGCGCAGAGCAGTTGTCGCCGCAGCGGACATAAATCTTGTTTTGATTTATTTATTTGTGAATTTTCAACAGCAGCAGCAGCGCAGCAGCAGCAGCAGCAGCAGCCGCAGCAGCGAACGTCAACAGAGCGCAGCGAAAAGGAACTGCTTCAAGTTCAGTTCAAAGCTTTTGGCGCATAGTTTGCAATAAAAATGCACGCGTCGCTCTAATAAGCAGAGTGAAGTAAAAGAAGAAGAAGAAGAAGATGACGCAGCAGCAACAGAAGACAAGAGAGCGCAGCGGCAGCAGCAGCGACGTCAGCAGCAACAGCAGCCGAAGACAAAGAGCGGCTCAAATTTCGGCAAAGGCAAAGCAAAGGGCGCCCTATGCTTATGCTCGCGCTCTCTCTCTCTCTCTCTCCCACACACACACACACACCATACACACACACACACACACACACAGGTCGGCTGTTAGAAGCAGCGACTAAGCAGCGAGCGCTTTGCTTTTTTCGGTTAGCTTGTCGTTTTTTCGTTGATGACCTTGAAAAAGCTGTATCTAAAAATCGAGTGCAATCAACTTTATAAACACTCACACACGCACACGCACACCAACGCTGAGAGCCTCTGCAGCAGCACACATGCTCATTAATATTTCCCCTACATTTCACACACACACACACACACACACACGCAGGCACACAGGCATGCAGTGCCCAGAACGTTAGGTAAAGTCTTGAAGCTCCAATATGCTGCCATCTCGCTCACACTCTGCCGTTCTTTGCGCTCGGCCGTTGTGTGCGTGTGTGTGTGTGTGTGTGTGTGTGTGTGCGTTAAACCGCATATAATAATTATTCTAGAATCTGTGCTCTCTCTCTCACTCACTCTCTCGTTGCTGTTGTTAGTTGTGTTTTGCTGCTTTGAAAGGTGGTCGCTCTGACGTTTTTTTTTGTTTTTTTTTTGTTTTTTTTTTTTTTCGGGTCTGGTCAGTCGCCGCTTTTTCGTAGTTTATCTTCAGTTTTTGCGCTTGTGTGTGGTAATAATAGAGTTTAGCGGCGTTTAGCCGAAAAACGAAAACACAAACAACAACAGCAACCAATTGCGCTTAAAATTGTTTGGGGCCAGCGCACGGGCAACAGGTAGCCAGCGCAGCAAAGCAGCAAACTTTTGTTTGTGCAGAAAAACCAAAAATAAAAAAAAAAGAAAAAAAAATAAACAAAATCAAAATGGTCGCTAAACATTTGAACTCTGCGAGCTTAGCGAGCATTGCGAGCTGCTCTTTTACGCAATTTAACTGTCAACTGAGCTTTCGCACAGCCGAAAAATACGAAGCTTGTAAATTAGACGCGCAAAGTCTACATTCGGAACTAGAATTTGACTGAAGTGAAGCTTTTAAAGCTTCTTTATTACTTGTGTAAGAACGGTTAAGCTGGGATAGGCAGCCAGCAGAAGTTAGCAGCTTTTGACAAGACTTTTTCTTATAAAAACTTGATTCCAATAAGAATTTCTAATAAGAATTCATCATAAATTCAAATTCAATGTGAAATTAGGCAAGCTGCTTGCAAATTCTAATAAGAAATCATTGGGCATTGATATCCAATATGAAAATGATGAAATTTATAGCTTTCGAATAAGTTTTCTGTAGTAAATAGCACACAGAGATGCTTAAATTAAATGAATATGGCAGAAACTGTTTCCTTAAGCTAATCTAATTAGTCGCATAAATATAGTCGAAATTAATTAGACCAACTAATCCAAAGTTCTGCTAGTTTTAGCTATTATAACCAGTCCGATTATAGCTATTTATGACTTAATCAGAAATCACATTATTTTATAGATATATATTGATATTTTTACAACTGCAAAAGGTAAGCTCTCATCTCGTCAGCATTTGGCTGGCAGTTCAAAAGCCTGCTAATGTCTTAGCTGATTATTTATACGGCAATAAATTGGCATTCCTTCGATTTGATGCCTGCATTAGCTCACTCACAGCTTCAAGCCGAGTGCGTGCCATAAACATTTTTTGTTTTTTTTTTTTTTTTTTTTTTTTTTAACGCCAGCTAACGAACCTATGACATCAACATTATTTCAGCCCAAAAAATAATGTATATATATATATTTAACATACATATATGTATCTATATAAACAAAATACATTCATTGAAGCCACCCTGTAAAGAGGGTGTACTTAAAAGTTGTGACAGGTAGCTGACGGGCTGATTATCTCTATGTAAGACTGAAAGAAGAACTGAACTTAACAAACTTTAAAATTAATTTAAAATACATATAATTTTACTTAATTTGTATATTAGGCTAAATTAATTTTCGCACAGTCATAAGCTAAATATTTGTGGGCCACAAAACTGTTGGCTTAAAGTCAAGTTGAAGCACTGCTCAGAGCGCGCAACTTGTTTAGCCATTTGACTGATGTTGAGTATTTAATTCGGCAGACAAGAGATGAGCAAATCTTTTGTTGTTGTTGTTGTTGTTGTTGTTGCTGCTGCTGCTTTAGCTATTGCTCGAGTGTGACTCTGGCCAACTTTGACTTGGAGATTTTTAATTAAGATAATTGTAGTAAGCCACAAAAATACAAACGTCAGTCGCTAGCAATACTTAACGCTGCCTAACTAAGTACAGCTGATACAAAAAAACAAAACAAAACAAAACAAAACAAAACAAACACGAGCATGCACGACCAGCTGCTGCTCTGTAGGCATAGAAGCTAATAAACTCAGTCAAATATGGCCCAGGCCAACCCTTACGCTGCACTGACAGCGCATGTAATTCAGTGAAAATCTGAATCATAGTTTTCATGAGCTTTTCCTCAACATGAGTTGAAACATTTGTCTCGCATTTGCGGCATGTCCAAAATGTCAGTTTTTTTTTTTCTATTCTTATTTTTGTTGTTTGTGAAAATCTCGCGTAGCAAAACGAATTTAGGATAAACACAGACGTCAATTAGTTAATATGCTTTTAAAACACACACCACAAATATATTAAAAAAAAAAAAATTTATGAATATACAAATATATATATATATATATATATATATATATATATATATATATATATATATATATATATATATATATATATATATATATATATATATATATTATATGAGCTGAGCACATGACTTTTAAGGCAGCGCGTACAGTACGGCTCGACAGCAAATATGCGGTAAGCGCTTGCAATTTGATTTTTTAGCTAAAAAAAATAAAGTGTATCAAATCAAATTCATATGAATATATATACATATATATACACACACATATATATATATATATATATATATATATATATATATATATATATATATATATATATATATATATATATATATATGGCATACATAATATTAAAAGAAATCGCACCCAAAAAACCAAATTGGCATAAACTACGCCGAAAATAAATTGAAATCTAAAAATGAATTTCAAATGCGGCAAACCCCAAAAACGCAAAGCAAAACAAAAAAAAAAAAAATAAATAACAAACAAAACAAACATCGAGTGTGTGCGTGTGGGTGTGCACGAGTGTATATGTGTGCGTGTGTGTGTGTGCGTGTGCGTGTGTGTGTGTGTCTGCTGAAGGAAATAGTGTAGCTAAGCCGACAAATGACAATCGCACTTCTTGACATTTGTTGTTGATACGTAAAATGTGCCGAGTGAAATGTAAGCAAAACGGAATGCAACGAATTTGGTATAAAAAACTCGGTTTCAAGATTAAAATAGAAAACAGGAATGTGCAAGACAGAGAGAGAGAGAGAGAGAGAGAGAGAGAGGGGGGTAGAGAGAAAGAGAACAGAACCCGATTTGATAACTATGCAGCGCCATGTGTGTTTGTAGCTTCTTAACCCGTGCTCAAAATATTTATGCATTTGTATACAAATTGTTCTGGTTGCGTTTAAAAATAGCCTGTGAAGAGCTCTCCAAACATAGACATTATATCATGTTAACTATTGTGGTAAATATTATTATAAGAAATGTGCTCGACTGGCTGTTGGCTGTCAACTGATAACTGGTATTCTGTTTGCTACTATCTGTAGCTATAAATATAAATATAGATGCTTTAGATATTTCTCTTGTTAATATCTACTTTAGGTATATACTACTATTTTCATGAACAGCACAGGTGATCACAAAAATAGTAGTATGTGTCTATCTATCTAACATACATACTACTATTTTCACGAACAGCTGTGATCATTAAAATAGTAGTATGCGTCTATATCTAACACACTACTATTTTCATGAATAGTAGTATAGGAATAAGTCTGTATCCAACATATATACTACTACTATTTTAGTGAACAGCTGTGATCATAAAAATGGTATGTCTGAATCTAACATATATACTACTATTTTCATGAATAGTAGTACGTTTGCATATATACTACTACTATTTTATATATACTACTACTATTTTCATGAACAGCTGCGATCATTAAAATAGTAGTATGTTTGAATCTAACATATATACTACTATTTTCATGAATAGTAGTGTATTTTTCAACATATATACAACTAATATTTTCATGAACAGCAGGTGATCACAAAAATAGTAGTGTGTCTATATCTAACATACATACTACTATTTTCACGAACAGCTGTATACATAAAAATAAAAATAGTAGTACGTCTGTACCAAACATATATACTACTTTTTCATGAATGGTAGTATAGTAGTGTCTGTATACAACATACATATATACTACTATTTTCATGAACAGCGGCTGATCACAAAAATAGTAGTGTGTCTATATCTAACACACTACTATTTTCATGAATAGTAGTATAGTAGTGTCTGTATACAACATACATATATACTACTACTATTTTCATGAACAGCAGGTGATCACATGAATAGTAGTATGTCTATATCTAACATAATATCATTTTCATGAATAGTAGTATGGAGGAAATATGTCTGTACCCAACATATATACTACTACTATTTTCATGAACAGCTGCCATTATTGAAATAGTAGTATGCGTCTATATCTAACATACTACTATTTTCATGAATGAGACATATTACTATCTGTTTCCAGCACATATACTACGACTATTTTAGTGAACAGCTGCGATCATAAAAATAGTAGCATGTGTGTATCCAGTAGATATACTACTATTTTAATGAACACTTATCACATGATATGATTTCATGCTTTATCATAAGATCTTTCATACAAAATAAATATAAAATACTAAATATTATCAATTATTTACGAAACACAATACATAAACAAACAAAGAAATAGTACAAAAATGATCTAGAGAAATTTGTAATCATTTTTAGGCATCTTCCTTTTGGTCTCTTAACGCCGCATAGCAATCGATCATTAGCATTAAATCGATATGAATGCGTCGCCCCATTTTAGACCCAATACGTTGTCCTTTGTTGAGCTTTGCACTTGAACAATTTGAGACATTTCAACAATTATTTAACTACTATTTAAATGGCAGTCAAGAGCCGGGCTGAGAGGCCTTCAATACGTTTGCGAAGAACTTCAAAAAGAAATTTAAAAAAAAAATTATAGCAAAACTCATGAAGCATACGAGCAAAAAAACAAGGCAGCCGAAAACCTGTTTTAGCTGGAAAACAGCAACAAAAATGTTAACGAAGAAGAAGAAGAAGAAATTGGTATGATATCGTACGTAAGCAGTAATTGAAGTTAACGTAATTATAAACGTGGCCAGCAACAAGAACTTGGAAAAAAAAAATTAAGTAGAGCTTACATATATGTTTTTTTTTTTTAGAAAACTCCGAAGATTGAATACACTTAGATTATGCATAAGATATATAAAATATAAAAAATATATATGTTAATATATATATATATATATATATATATATATATAATATGATATAGTAAAATATGTGAAGAAACAAAGAAACTGATTGATAAGGAAATAAAAATATCAGATTAAAGAGTTTTTGTAAGACATGCAGGCAAAAAAAAAAACTTTCTATATAAAAAATATCTTTAAAAAAATAATTTTTACTTAAAAACTTTTTTATATATTTTATAAAAAAATAATAATAATTTATGTATAGGAAATATTTAAATGCTGTCTCAAAAAATTCTAAAAAATATAAATATAAATAATTATTTTTAGAAATTTCGCAGTAAAATTTAAATTAAAAATTTTTAATGTTCCCATTTTTCCATAATAAAACATTTTACCTATCACAAATATTATAAATCGCTTTATCAGCATTGTACTATACCAAACTATATACCCTAATAAAAAGAAAATAAGTCATATATGCCCAGCTGAGCTATGAGAACAACTGGAATTGGTAGCTCGACTTTGTCCTCCGGGGGGCTACGCTTATTTTCGCAATTAGCATGGAAAAATTTGAGAGAGAGAGAGAGAGTGAGAGAGAGAGAGATAGAGCAAAACAGTAAAAATCATTCGCCTCAAATTGTGCAATATTTGTACAAGGAGCTCAAACTTCTTTTCTGCAGATAAAAGACGAAAAATTTTATGTTTTTCCTCAATGTCAGAAAAGTGAGAAAACGAAAATGAATAAAAAATAAGTGAAATAAAACGACATTCAAGGTTTTGAGGACATTGACGCAAAGTTCGAAGAGAGAGGGAGAGAGAGAGGAAGAGGGAGAGAGAAGTTGCGGTGACAACAACAAGTTTTAATGGCGCATGCAATGCATATAGATACAGATACATATGTATGTACATATATTTATCGTTTTTATTTACAAGTGTCTTTAAGTGCATATCAACAAATGCGCTCAATGAAAGTTTGCGAGACAAAAGAAAGAAAACTAACAATATGTATACATATACAAGATTTATACATATATAATGAAATAAATATATATATAAATTCAACAAAAATTGCACTACTATTTTCATGAACAGAGCTGTATAGAGCGAGTGACTCAGCAGAAGCCAAGATTATAATGAGCATATAGCATATTCGAATGATCAATTACTAATATTTATTTTAAATATTTATAGCTATACTAGCTGACATTTGTTTTATTTTTACTATTATTTCATTACGTATCATTCAGCTACAAAAAATCGCAGTTGAATGCGCTTCTATAAACTCAGTTCAGCTCCTTTCAAGGCATTCATATCGGAAGTAAAATTTCTATTTGATCTCATTAACCTTAAATCAATTGAATTTAAACTAGTGCAAACTATTAATGAACCAAAAAAAAAAGACGACTAAATTCATTCATAAATTGATTTAGAAGGCACAAGTCTATAATTTACTATAAAATTTATAAATATGCACTATTATTATAATAATAATTATACAACAGTGTTAAATAAAAGTATATGCGCACTTAGGTTGTTTTTGAATACATATCAGATGGAAGCTGCATAGTAATTATATATATTATAGTAGAATATAATAAATATATATATTTTAATAAATAAAAAAATATTAATTATGGAAATTTAACGATTAGTTTACTTATTAAAACTTGCAAAGCAATTTAGTTTATATGGGATATATTATATAACAAAGAAACTCAACTCATAAAACAAATTACTCTAAACTAAACTTTTGATTTAAAATAAATTTTAAATTTTTTAATAAAACTCCTCTAAACTAAACTTTTGATTTAAAATACATTTTAAATTTTGTAGGTAATATTAAAATTTAAAAAAAAAAATGACAACGTAACTTTTAATTTAAATAAATTTTTAATTTTTTTGGTAATATTTAAATTTAAAAAAAAAATGACTAAACCAAACCTTTAATTCAAAATTTAAAAAATATTACTCGAAACTAAACTTTTAATTTAAAAAACATTTTCAATTGTTTATGTAATATTTAAAATTATTAAAAAAAAATCCTCTAAACTAAACTTTAAATTTAAAATACATTTTAAATTTGTTAGGTAATATAAATTTTAAATATTACCTAACAAATTTTTAAAAAATTCTCTAAGCTAAACTTTTTATTTAAAATACATTTGAAATTTATTAGGGAATATTTAAAACTAAAAAAAAAATGACAACTAAACTTTAAATTTAAGCAAATTTTTAATTTTTTAGGTAATACTTAAATTTAAAAAAAAAATGACTAAACTAAACTTTTAATTTAAAATAAATTTTAAATTTTTTAATAAAACTCCTCTAAACTAAACTTTTGATTTAAAATACATTTTAAATTTTGTAGGTAACATTAAAATTAAAAAAAAAAAAATGACAACGTAACTTTTAATTTAAATAAATTTTTAATTTTTTAGGTAATACTTAAATTTTTTTTTTTTAAAAATGACTAAACTAAACTTTTAATTTAAAATACATTTGAAATTTTTTAGGTAATATTTAAAAATTTAAAAAATATTACTCGAAACTAAGCTTTTAATTTAAAAAACATTTTCAATTGTTTATGTAATATTTAAAATTATTTTAAAAAAAATTCTCTAAGCTAAACTTTTAATTTAAAAAACATTTTAAATTTGTTAAATTTGTTATAAATTTTAAATATTACCTAACAAATTTTTAAAAAATTCTCTAAGCTAAACTTTTTATTTAAAATACATTTGAAATTTATTAGGGAATATTTAAAATTTAAAAAAAAATGACTCTAAGGTAAAAGAGTAAACTTTTAATTTAAAATATATTTTTAATTGTTATATAAATATATAAATATTTTTAAATTAATATTATTATGTTATTAAATGAATATTTTTATTAATTTTGAATTATTTTGCAATTTTTAAGCTGATATTTCTTGATTTATTTATTTAATTCTTAAGTGTTGAATTCATGCCCTTCAAATTTAGAGTCTTAACTAATATTTAATGCTTTTAAATTTAGACTTTCTGTATTTCATACTGTTATCACTTATTTGATATGCGAAAAGTTTTTAATTTTCCATTTACATTTTGTTTTTTTTTTTCATTTTCTTTTTCTTTCTCTTTTTTTTTTTGCTATATTATGACGTAGTTTGTCTCAAAAATACATTTTATTAACACACGCACACAGTATGAATTCTCTGCAAAACTCTCTCTCTCTCTCTCTCTTTTTCTCTCTCTCTCTCTGTCGCTGTCTATGCGTGATTGTCTTATCAGCAGCAAGCTACGTTTGCGCGCGCTCTCTCCCTCTCCCTCTGCCTCTCTCTCTCTCTCTTCCATTCACTGTGTGCGCTGCGCTCTCTCTGTCTTTTGTAGTTTCAAAACAAAGTCCATTTGTTATTGTTGGTCAATTTTTGTTTTCAACGTACAGTAGAGACAACATTTAAAATGCTATTATCTAATCGCTGCTGCGCCTCAGCTTATGCGCGTGTGACAGAGAGAGAGAGAGAGAGAAAGAGAGAGAGAGTGCGCACTTGCCTTGGCGATAAGCCTAAGCGCAGTGTTTAGTTATTTTTATTAAATTATGAACAGAGCCAATTAAGTTGAGGGCCCAAATATATATATATATATATATATATATATATATATATATATATATATATATATATATATATATATATATATATATATATATATATATATGTACATAAAACTGACGAACAAACTATTTATAAAGAAATTTTTTGTGTGTGGCTCAAAACTGGTTTAACCTGTTCGCCAATGCTGTGGGCCAAAACGAAGAGGAAAAAAAAACACACACCATCTAACAATAAACTAATTAAATCAAATCAAAATACGTCGCAAAAGTGCGCACAGAGAGAGCGAGAGAGCGAGAGAGAGAGAGAAGTGGCATATATAAAAATAGCTCAAGAAACTGTTCATTGAAAATTATAAATAAAATGTTTGAAAATGCTTTAGATATATATATATATATATATATATATATATATATATATATATATATATATATATATATATAAATTTATATATATATGAACAACATTTCAATATCATATGCAAAATGTGCGAGAGATAACAGAGCAACAAAGTGAATTTGTATCTTTGAGATACTCTGCTGTGTAGCTGTTGTGAGCTAGAGGCACTCGCAACTGTTAGAATTCCATCTGTCAATCTTCAATCTGTCCGTTTGTCCGTTTGTCCATTTGTCGATTTGTCAATTTGGTTAGCTGCTTTGCGCTTTTTGTTTGTCTTGCAGATCAGCTAAGGCCGTCTTTAGGTGCCCCAAGTTTGTTTGCTGCTGCATTAGCGCTGAGGTACAACGACTGAACCGCAACGCAACTGGCTTTGTGGTTATATAATATCCACAGAAGTGTTATGCACTGCAAGAAAATGCCGAGACCATAGAGCGAACTAGCACTGAATGCTGATTTTGTATGTCAAGAGATATATAATCAATTTTATTATTTTTTTAATTAGTATGAAGCAAATATTTAATAATTAATAATAAAGAAATTTATTTCCTTTCATAAAAAAAATAAACAAAAAACAAATTATGAAATAAATATAAATATAATATATTTATATACATATATATGAAGAAATTCAATTGAAAAAATAATAATAATTTAATAATAAATAATTTAAAAATAAAAAATTATAATAGTAATAATAATGAAATAGATAATTTAATTAATTAATATAAAATAAAATAAATAAATAATAATTTAATTAAATAGAAGTAGCTAAATAAATAAAATAATAATAAAAAAAAATTAAATAAAATAAAAATAATTAAATAAATATAAAACAATAAAAATGATAGAAATAATTTAATTCAATTATTAATTCGAGTTTCACACAATAAATAAAAAAGAATAAAAAGAATTTTGAAAATTTAATTAAAGTATTTATTTGAGTTAAAAACAATAAAAACAATATTAAAAACTGAATTCAATTATTTATTTGAAGAAAAACATTATTAAAAATATTATACAATTATTTATTTGAATGAAAACAATATGAAAAATTTAATAAAATTATTTATTTGCGTTTTGTGCAGACTCAAATAAATAATTTAATTAAATTTGTTTTTTATTTATTGTTTTTTTTTTTAATGCTTTATACTAAAATCGATATCTAAATACTGCATCTACAACATTTACAATATGTTTCTATATGCCAAACTTTCGCTCAGTGTACACGTTTTTGCCATATTCAATCTTATGCAGCGCCGCAATTGCTTTCAGACTTTCTGATAAGCGGCCTGGCCAGCAAATGTCTGATAAACGACGACGACGACGACGACGACGACGACGACGACGACGACTTCGACTAGCCGAAGCAAATGCAATCGACAATTTTAAATCAGAAAAACGAAAATAGACGACAACTGTCAGTCTGTCTCTCTGTCTGACTGTCTAATACTTGTCTAACAGACCATAATGACGCACACACACAGTGAAGATTGCTTTCATATATATATGTGAAATATGATATAAAAAATTATAATAAATAATATAATAATATATATTAAATAATATATAACAATATATATAAAACAATATAATAGAAAAATAATATAATTATTAATTTTGAAAATATCATTATTTTTTTTAAAATTAAAAATATATTTTTTTTATTTTAAATATATTTATTTAAATATATTAATTTAAATAAATTATTTTAAATATATTAATTTAAATATATTTTTTTAAATATATTAATTTAAATTTATTTATTTAAATATATTATTTTAAATATATTAATTTAAATATATTATTTAAAATATATTGATTTAAATATATTATTTGAAATATATATATATATATAAAAATATATAATTTAAATAAATAAATATATAATTTAAATATTTTAAATTTAAATATATTATTTTTAATATATTAATAAGTAAAATAAAAATATTATTAATTTCATAAATTCCACTATAATTTGCTTTTAATTTGAAACAAGTTTTGAAAATAAAAGAATAATTAAAATTCATTAATTATTGCATAAAAATAGCAATAATATATTTATGTATAATATATATTATAAATTTACAAATATTTGATATATACCTTTTATTTTTCTCAGGACTCCGAACAGCTCAATCAATTTACTTAAATGCGTTGTAATCCAAGTTTCTCTGATGTAGTTTGTTAAACT
The DNA here is from genome assembly GCA_035045945.1 of Drosophila anceps. Lineage (NCBI taxonomy): Eukaryota > Metazoa > Arthropoda > Insecta > Diptera > Drosophilidae > Drosophila > Drosophila anceps. The sequence goes on from JAWNON010000062.1 coordinate 6,276,184, forward strand.
GCATTTTAAGGATCTTATTGATAATTCATATTATTTTGGTAAATATTTATAATTATTTTCATTATTTTTGTTGCACATTTATTTGCACTTGATTCGCGGCACTAGGCAACACTGGCCTAACAACTAATAAGGTTGATTGTAAATTTATGTTGCTGTGGTTGTTGTTGTTGTTGTTGTTGTATACAATTTGCAAAGTGAAACCGTTGCGTGTATAAATATATAGATATCTATGTATATGTTATGTACTAACTCTATGTGTTGCTATAAATTTGCTTTCTATTGATTTAATTTCAAGGCGAACTCAATATATTTTTGTTTTTATTTTTTGTTTTGTTTTGTTTTGCTTTGTTATTTTTTAAACTTGCGAGAATATATGTATATATATATATAGTATTTATGGATTTCTTCTAGAAAATTATATAGTACTTGTCGTATAAGTCAGATCTATAGAGCATAAAGTGTGGAAAGAGACAGAGGAAAAAAAACAACAAAAAGTGAAGAGATTATTAGTAAAAGAAAAACTTTAACTTCATAATATTAAACGTGGGAAAAAGGGGGGCGGGGCGGAACGGTGGCACGGGGCGGACAGTTGGCGAGAGTGCGAAACGTAATGGAAACGAAACAAAATATAAATAAAGATACGCGCAGGCGGCAACGACAACGGCAGCGACAGCGACGTACGAAGACGACCACAAAGCGAGTGACGGCAATTGGATTATGAAACGCGGCCGACGACGCGGCAAAGCGACATGAGAGAAAGAGCGCAACGACACACACACACACACACACACAGAGAGAGCAACTGAGGAGTGAGTGATGAGAGAGGAGAACGCGCTGGCAATGAAACGCGACACAAAAATTCCGTAACCGAGTTCGAAAAATTATTGTAAAAAGCAAATAAATACGTTTCTCAGTTAGCTGCATCAAAATATAATTTTGTAAAATATTCAATGTGCGTTTATTGAGTATAATTTGCTTGGCAAAGACTTCAAAACACACATACGCACACACACACACACGCTCACGCTCACAATTGAATGCACGCACTTTGCATCTTTTTCATTTTTTATTTTTTTTTTATTTTTATTTTTTTTTTTTGTGGGCTGCGCCAAGTGATTTGCTTTTTGCGCACTTTCATATGACTTCAAATTTGTAGATAATCACAATTGTTTGGCTAGTTAGATGTGAATTAGATATATTTGGAATTTAGACTGGGGAAACACGCACGATACACGGACCGAAAGACACGTCGACAGTGGGGACAGCAGAGGCTGGCAGTTGTTTCTTTTTTTTTTATATTATTTTTCTGTTGACTGCCTTGCGTGGGCCCAGCCAGACAACCTCACCAAACGAAATACAAACTCGAACTGAAACACGACGCAGGCAGAGACATACACCAGCTGTGTGTTTGCGTTGTCTTTTCAGTTCGTTTCACTTACGCTCTCGCTCGCGCGCTCTCTCACTCTCTCCCTCTCTCTATGTGTCAAGTGTCGTGCGAGCGCTGTTTTTTTTATTGCCTGTTGGCAACGCTCAACAATGGCTGCGCATAGTGCGTCTCCGCTTACACCAGGGTATGACTAGCGTACAATTAAAACGAGATGCAACAACTGCTGCTCTAGTGCGCTCTCGTCCGCGCTCTCTCTCTCTATCCCATTCTCTGTTGGCTACTGCCGGCATTTTCATTTTGCGTGGTGGCCCCACAATTAGCGTATCTCTCAGAGATACGCGGCGCTTAACGACAGCCAACGAAAACGACGTCGACGTCAAGAACGGTAAGCAAAAACAAAAACAACTATTGCGTTTTGTTTTTGTTGTGCTTTTGCAGAAATTTAATGGCGGCTTTTCGAACCAAATAAAATTTGCAAAATATTTTAAGAAAACAAAAATTAAAAAAATTAATATTTTATATGATATTCAATAATTATAATGCAATGCAAAGTGCAGCATGAATATTTCCAAAAACTTTCCGTCAACAAACATAATAAACCGTTGATCATCACACGTCACAAACAACAAAAAGTGATTACAAAAAAATTTCACCAGCAAAACACACGGCAAATGCAACAAAAACAAATTTTGATGACGAAACACATGTTGTGTTTGTGATGAGTGCACAAACACAAACACAAACGCAAACAGCACGACCAAAGAGAGCACAGAGAGCGCGCCGTGCTGCTGCAATTGCCAACTCGCGCTCTCTCAGTGTTTGCGGACAAGTCGCGCTCATTTGCAGCTTTGTCGCGCTCCAACCAAAAAGAAAAAGAACTGTAAGCACAAAAATAAACAAAATGGAAAAGCTCTCAACGCCGTCGTCGTCGTCACTGTCGCCTTCAATTTCAATAGCACTCAGTGCTACTCGCTGTGTTCCTCAACACACGCACACACAGATGCAAGTTACATATGTGCACATACATATATAGCTAGACTACACACACACACACACACACACACATATGTATATACATAGTTTTATTGGCAGCTATTTTGCAGCTTTTTATGGCAATTTTTTAAGCAAAGCGCTATCAAATTTTTTTATGTTTTCAGTTTTTTTATATAAAAAAATCAGCAACAAAAATATAAAATTTTGTATACTTTTACTGGCCATATCTCTTAACAGGTTTGCATTGCTGATAAGAAATATGTTAAAGCTCTCAGGTGAGCTTTCAAGTGATATTCAAGCTACTATTACAGCTGTCGCTCTTTCAGTTGAAAATCTACTTGAAAACCTTAATCATTTGCTTGGCAATCAACAAATTTTCAACTGATAAGAAATCGCGTGAGTTCAGCATAAAAGAGTTTTTGGTTTATGGTCAGAGATATGATAAGCAATCTTTAAAATGGGAAAAGTCAAGTTAAGTTTTGAGTTCTCAATATGAAATCAAATTAAATTAAATAAAATAATTATTTAAAGGTTAATGTTAAGCCTGAATTTTAATAACTATAAATGTTTTTTTTATTATATTTTTGCTGAAGTAGATAATCTGTTAGAATTATCAGAATATGATAGATATATATATATATATATATATATATATTAACGAAGGTTATTGCCCTATCACACACATATATTTATATGACAATGATTCAAGATATTTATATGAATCTGTTTATATATATATATGTAGGTATGTACATCTATATTGTATGACAAAGTTTTTGAAGCATATCTGAATGAAGATATTTATAGACACAATATTACAATATTACCAAAGCTTTGAATAAATGTTATTGCTTAGAAAAAATTATAAAATATATATATATAAAAAATTATATTAGTAATATTAAAAAAAAATATATATATATATTAATATTACGTATAAAGAAAATAAAAAGCTAAAAAAAAACTATAAAAATGAAAAAAAAATTAAAAATAAATTCTTATCTTTTTAAAATATATTTAAATTTTTTTTTTAATTTTAATTAATATAATAATATAATATAGTTTTTTATGCATATAAAATTATTTGAAAAAAATATATACAAAATATATATATATATAATAAACTTTAAACAATTTATAAAAGAATTTAAATAAAATATGAGTAAATATTTTTAATAAGTTTTAAAAATAACAAAACATTAGAAAACAATATATATATAGAGAACATATAAGACAGATTTATAATAAATAAAAACTAATTTTTCATTTTTTTATACAAACATGTAACATATAACAATAAAAACTATGAAATATATCAATACGAAACATAATCAATAATTATTTAAAAAAAAAACATAAAACATAAAAAAAAACATAAAAAAATATTTCAAAAGAAATATTTAAAAAAAATTTTAAATTATAAATAGAAAATTTAAAAAAAATAAATAAAAAAATATAATAAATTTAAAAAAATATCAAAATAAAATAAAAAAATATTATAAATTAATAATAAATATTTTAAATTTAAAAATATAAAAAAAATATTTAATCATTTTTTAAACTAATAATAAGTATTATAAATTTAAAAATATAAAATAAATAATAAAATATTTAATAAATTAATAATAAATATTATAAATTTAAAAAATAATAAAATATTTAATAAACTAACAGCAAATATTATAAATTTAAAAAATTATAAAATAATATATAATAATTGAATAATAATTTTCCAAACACCTGTTTCATGCCCATTCATCTATGCATATTTAATTTTATCCACTGAAGGCTTTTAATACTTTACTCTGCAGATGACGTCATCATATTAGAGTTCTTTGACAAGGCCAATAAAACGAATTTAATTTTCTTACAACTCAATTTGAAGTTCGTGATTTTTTTTTCGTATTTTTTTTTTGTATTATTTCTCGGTTCTGTTGACACTTTAGATTGTGGTTAAGATTCTTTTGCCAGCCTTAATTATGCATGACAAATGCAGTTAAGCCGTTGATTGTATGCACATAATTACCACAGACCAACAGCAACAGCAACAGCAACAACAGCAGCAACAACAGCAGCAACAACAGCAACCACAACAACAGCAACAACAACTAAAACACTTACCAAAAACTGCCAACAACAAGAAATGGCAAATGGCAAATGTGCTACTTTAATTGCTGACAGTTTGAAAAACTTTATGCTCGCCCAACGAAATGAGAGAGGGAGTATTGGTTTTGCTGTCTACTTGTTTGTGTGTATAAATACAAGACTTACAGAGCTGATATGTTGTTTATAAGCTTGTGTGTATTCTCTTTTAAGATAGCATTCAGAACTTTTGTGTACGCTCATTGGGCGGGTATCAGATCTGTGTAATAATACTTTTTTTTTCTTTTTACAATTAAAGCTAGAGACGAAGCTTATTGTATAGACTCAAGTAATATAGGATTTATATAACTAAGCCCATTGCGGACGCTGTTTATATATGAAAATCCTATATCTTTCACAGTTTTATAGCTGGTCTTAAGGAATTTGCATTCATGCACTGTATATAAGAGAAGTGAGAAGAGCGGTAAAAAAAAATGAAACTGCAAGAGCGTGCAGGTAAGAGCACTCTATAGATCGGAGAGAACAAGTTGCGAGTTGCAGTTCTAAACTTCCTAAAACAGCTGAAATGCCGCAGTAACAAAAAAAATAAAAATTATAAAAAAAATAAAAATAATAAAAGTATTCTTTGATAATGATAATAATATAATAATAATAATAATTATAATAATATAAGAATAATAACAGTATTAAAATAATAACAAAATAATAATAATAATAATAATAATAATAATAATAATAATAATAATAATCATAATAATCATAATAATAATAATAATAATAATAATAATAATAATAATAATAATAATAATAATAATAATAATAATAATAATCATAATAATAATAATAATAATAATAATAATAATAATAATAATAATAATAATAATAATAATAATAATAATAATAATAATAATAATAATAATAATAATAATAATAATAATAATAATAATAATAATAATAATAATAATAATAATAATAATAATAATAATAATAATAATAATAATAATAATAATAATAATAATAATAATAATAAAAATAATAATAATAAAAATTATAGAAATAATAATAATAATAAAAATAATAATAATAAAAATAATAAAAATTATAGAAATAATAATAATAAAAATAAAAGAAATAATAATAAAATAAAAATAAATCAAATACTAATATAGAAATATATATTTATGTCGATTGGGAGCGTAACTAATTGAAATATATTATATTATAAGTAAATGAAATATATTATATTATAAAGATTATAATATATTTAAAAAAGAAGATATTCAAGCTGTTATAGCTAAGCTCTAGCTGTTTTCCAATCAATTAAAACTGTAACGTCTTCAGTTTTACAGCTAAAACCCAAAATTGTTTTTGATCAATATAAAAAAATATAAATAAAAATATGTGTCTTTGGGGTATTAGAATTAAAAAAAAAACTATTTTACTACCAGTTTTAAGGCTATGATTATCAATTTTTGCATTGTTGGCCTACTCTACCCATAGACAAATGATATGATCAGGGCGTGGCACATACAAAAATATGGAAATTTGCATAAATTTGAAAGTTTATGGTAGTTGAGCGAGTATTAAGCAGTCAGTTGCTGTTTGCCGTTTCTCTTTTTTTGTCATTTTCTTTTGTGCTTTATTCTATTTTTTTTTACTTATTTTTTTTTTGTTAATATTACAAACAATTAGAAGCAAAATGACGAGAGACAATGCTTAAGTAAGAGAAGAAAAACAAATTTGATGAGCACAGAGAAAAAAAACGCAACTGTTGCCAACAGCTACACAATTTCCCAAAGTTTTCGCTGGAAAACTGTTTGTTGGCATTGAAGACTCAAGTCATTTGCTAGATGGACTAAGCGAGCCGTGGGCACTGCTGCGCTAGCAAATACCCTAGCTTTTGTAAATATTAATTAAAAAGTTAGGAAATTATTAATTTAATTATTTATTTTTTTTTAATTTTTTATATAGAAATATTTATTATAAATTTAGATATTTATAATATACAAATATTAAATAATTTCGGCTACAATTTAAAAAAGTTTAAGGAAGTTGTTTAGCAACACTGCTAGTAAAAATCCTTATAACAGGCCAGATGCACGCTCAAAATATAAAAAAATTTAAGATAAATATAAATTTTTCTTATAATTTGTATCTATATTATTATTCCCCTTTTCACACTCCCTTACAGGGCATTTCAGCTCGCAAAAAAGCCCTCAAAGCCCAGCCAAAAAAAAAAACCAGTAGTTCCCAACGTGTTGCCATAAACTTCTTTGTGTTAGTTTATGAACGCTTCTGTGGACTCCCCGCCAAAGCCCACGGCTAGACAAAAATCAAAATCAATGTCTGCCCCACACACACACACACACACACACACAAGTGGCAGAAATAAACGTGTGCTACAGGTAAAAAAATATAGGAATAGAAGAAGAAGAAACAACAAAAACGATATCAAAGTTGGAGCGAAAATGAGTTTTGGCCCAAGAATTGCCTTGAGTTGTTGTTACGTAAAAAATAAATGAAAGAAAGAAAAAAATTGAATGAAGGTTTGAGTTTTTTTTTCTTTGGACTTGGCCAAGAAAAGGGTACTGCCAATTCGCTGTCCAAAGTAAACATAGTGAATAGAGTTGGAGACATGAAGAATCTAATAACAGTTTGAGTTATAGCCAAACACAAACTTCAACTGACGCTTGAGTTATGGCACGATAGAAACTAGCACAAAACTATGGAATGGCAATAAATCTAATTGGATTTTCATATATAACAGAATCTTTTATAAAATCCGTGTTCAAAATAACACCAAATTGATGCAAGTACTTCAGATATTATACTATATAACACTTATCGAATTGGCGTTCTATTAAAGTATCATAGTTTATCTAATCTAATTGGATTGTTTGTTATGTTGACTGTCTAATTAGGGCTTTATTATTACATGACAAATCGCATTGGAGTTTTATTTAAGTTTTTTGTTTAAATCTATATTTATGTATAAATATTTAATAAGATTTTTATCTTTTACTCAATTATATACAAAATCTTGGCTTGCAGTGGAGTTATGGATCTATACACATATTTAATTATTCCAATTAGATTTAGATCTTTAGCAGAATCTAACACAAAGTCTGAGTTCAAGGTAAGCTAAATTTATATAATATGAAGTAAATAGTTTTATAAAATAATAAACTAAGATTTTTTTATCTACAAAAGAGTTTTCTATGGAATTTTTGCATTGAAGTTAAGCTAAATATATTAAAAGTGTTTTAAAGACATATGGATTTCTATATATATATCTGATAAGTGTATTATTTTATTTTTTTGACAGAATCTTGTATAAAATCTAAATTTAAAGTAAAACCAAATGTGAAAAGGCGGTTTTAATTTTTGTATTGATGTCTAATTGGAGTTTTATCTTAAACAGAATCTTAAGCAGCTTCTTTTTTTTAAATAAAATTAAGTAATTATTACTTTTTAATATAATATATACTATTTAATATATAAAAAGAAACTTTTTCCATATTTGACTTTAGCCAAATATTAAATGTGATTTTGCATTCCCTAAAGCAAACAGCAAGCAGAAAAAAAACACACAAAGCAAAAGCCAACACTATTAAGCCCGCTGTCTTCTAATCATTTTGTTGGCCAACTTCTGGACTTCTTTTTTCATTCGACCTTACCGTATCTATGCGGCGTTTTTTTTTTTGCTACTTTTTTTGAGAACTACTTGGTGACTGTACATTTTTGTTTTTTTTTTTTGTTTTTTTTTTTGCCTTTGCTACGCTTTGTTAGCAATTTATTTATGGGATTTTTTCTTCTTTTTTTATTTGTTGAAAACTATTATATTCAACTTTTTGGGGTTTCTTGTTGAAGACCTTAAAGTCGCATTGTTGTTGTTGTTGTGTTTTTTTTTTTATTTTTGCTTTGTGTTTTGTGTGTTTGAGCTGCGCTGCAAAAATTGCTGATTAAATCATTTTTATGCGATTTGCCATAGCGCATAAATCGCTATCAAAATATTTAATGAATATTATTTCATAGCTTTGCTAAAGTTAACGAATTTTTATTTGTCATATGATTGAGATGATTTTTTCTGTATAATTACGTATTTATATTTACTTTCCCTTTCAGATAATTGTATTTTAAATTTTCGATTAACTTATGTATATCAGTAGGAATGACTTAAAGTAAGTTTATTTTTGTAACTCTTAAAATTTTGATTTAAAAGTTTTATTTCTTTATTTATTTTAAACTCAAATCATTTTTATATTTTTTTTGAATAATTACTAATAATTTTTTAATTTTTGTTAGAGCCAAATAAATAAAAAAAATTTTAAAAT